>CM060965.1:67101786-67431786 GCA_030765045.1 Tenodera sinensis | reverse complement strand
GAAGAAAATTAGAGAAAATAAAATGAGCTTGATTAAGAGCCGCTTGTGAGATATGAATGATTAAGATCCGCCACTGACCGCTCCCTTTTTAATATGGTCACTACATTGCTACAAGGTTGTTCCATTTAGGTTACAATGCAGCGTAAATCCACTGCTCAGATAAGTACGTACCTACGAGATATACTCGAAATCACCATTACAAATCCATCTCTCGGCTATGTTCCGTCCGATAAACAAAGAACAAAATTGAATCTCTTAACGCTCAAGCGCGCAATATCAAATACTGACATTGCTTTAGATTTCTTTCGGAAGCATCCATAATTGGCATGAGGTGACGTTGAGATGGGTACGAGAAAAATCAGAGAGACAGGTTTTGTAAGGCCATGTTGGAAGTCTGATGTAAAAAGTAGAAGTTTAAATAAGAGTTTTAAGAGCTTATGAATGCATTTGTATAACTTGTGTCAAATGTGGTCATAGCCTATGGTGAAGTTTGAGAAACTAAAAGCAACACAGTGTTGGAAAGGTTAAGTGTAAAAGTCTATGTAGAATAAAAGAGTTTTAAGTATAATTGTGTTGATTTGACATGCACAACGCCGTCGCTGAATATAAAATTAAAAATAAATCAAATAATTTAAGTTAAAAAGGTTACAATAATTTAGCCAGTGGTGAAACTTCACCATAGATTTAAGTTTTGGTGATCTGTAAAAACTTTGCTAACTGCTCATTTGCGGACCGTTTCAGTAAGTGTTCATTTTCACACAATCTGTACACAACCCACTGTGAGCATCTAATTCCAGCGAAGCTGATTTATACGCTTAGACGGTCTTTAGTGAGATCTACAGGATTAAAAGTATTATATTTAAAAAAATCTGATGTGTTGTACTCACATGACTTTCTCTACTCTTGTACTAAGCTCTTCTTCATCTTAGTTGAAATAAATATTTGCAGAATTTATCAGGTAATTTCCTTGTAGGTGCAAGGGGAATATAGGAATACAGTAGACTTTGAGCGATAGTCGCATCTTTTAAAGCTTTGAAATTCCGTTCTTTTTGCATGACTCGTACATAAAAAAGTGAATAACGACTTCCCATTTGAGAAACGTTTGAGTACTGCAAAGCTCACACAAATAAGAAGTAATATCTCCGAAAGGTTCACTCCACCAAAAAAGCTTTTGGACATAACTTGTGTGTTTTAACGAGAGCTACATTTTTGTGCAGTACTCTTACGGTTTACCAGTTATGAAAAAGTCATCAGGAGTAAATAGGACTACATGGCTATAACCAAAAAAGTTCAAAATCTACATTTCGTTTGACATAAAAATATGTTAAACCTATCGACATTTTAATCAAAATCGTTTTTGAGAAAATCAAAATACCATCTATAGAATAGTTTAGGGTGGAGAAATTGTCTTGAAAATCTTCGTGTCGCATCCTTGAAAGATATTAAACTTAAATAGCATCTTTGGTTTTTAACCGACCTTTTGTTTTTGAGTTATGCTGTTCACAGACAGACTGACAGACAACAACAGATATTTTTCTAATACTGTTTTATTTTTTGAATTCAGGGGGCCTCAAAACATATTTTCGGAGAAATGTCGATATCGAAATATTCCCCTATTTACTATATGTAGTAAAGAAAGTAAAAATGGAGTGTTTTAACCACTTTTTCAATTAAGTAAAAGGTTTCAGAGCACTCTGTTGTGTGAGTTTTACATATTGTGGTGCATATAGATCTAGAGTAAAAGAAGAAAACGAAAAAGTAAGGGGGATGAGGTTACATTTCACTCTGAGTTCGTTAGTCGTGCACTGGTGGAAGAAGGATACAGAGGGAATGAGAGATGAATAGACACAAAAGGGGAACACTGATAAAGACACAACCAGCCAATATTCGGGGCCGATCCTGTTTCTGCGACCATCATCATCATCATCGGCTTCCACTCAATTTTCATTCCCACTGCTGTTCACTCTAGAACTAATCCCATGCAATTACAAGGCGCCAGCTTGCCAAAAGATGGGGACGAATCTGATGAGATTACACAAAGCTCTTTTTTATTGCTCTACATCATGTCAAAGCAGATATAACTGAGAGAAGAGATGCTGACGTAATGAAGAATGGAATTAAGTTCAAGTTTCTCTTAAAACATTACTGCGCGTCTTTTCGCTACGATGAATAAAATTTACGACATTAAAGTAGTAACATTTGCCCGTGATGCTACCTCAGACATGCGATTTACCTTTTGGAATTCTTATATATTTTCCCCTTCAACTTTTAACAGGGGACTCTGAAATGTAACGCTCAGATTTGGCAGGAAACATCAAAATCACCATAAAATGGTGATGTAGGACTTTCTCTTGAGACATTTGATGATGGGAACAAGAGGAACTTAAGTAACATGAAGAAATAAAGAATCGATACACAGCGACAGAAAAAATGTATATAGGTGCATGTTTATATTTTTTCAATTTATAAATTTATCATTGCATTTCTCACATCCAAAGCTCCTACGATGGATAACATCTCAGAACCTTAATCGTTGAAGTTTATATGTCTGATAAACACATAAAGAATGGATTTATTTTAAATTCTTTAGCAGTGGAAATTAAAACGAGCTTAATATCGCACGAAAACCACATATATTTTGGAAGCTTTTATTTTATTTGCAATGTTTGTATGTTCGGGTCAAATCTTGCGACTGAAAGTTAAAGCAATTATACTCAAGAGATTGAGCTGAAAGTTTGCATACACGTTTAGTTAGGATGACAATGCATGGTTAGCCATGTGGCGTCATTCTATATCCAATAAAACGACCGTCCAAAATGGCGGTCGTTTTATTTTATGCACTCCCACAATATGGGCATAAAATTAAAGTGTTTGCTGAGAAGAATACGAATAAAATAAAACAAATGTCCAGCGATAACTTAATGTGTCTGATAAGTCACATGTAATATACAAAGCTTTATCCAATAACAGCTTCAGTGTTATAGCTACTCTAATATAAGATATTTGAATAAATAATAAAAATTATTAAAATTACAGCAATTAAAAAGATTACCTGTCCTGATATTAACTGAAATAATCTTATATTTTATTAATATTATCAGAGTCGTTATTACGAGGAATTGAATTTTTACGTTGCTACGTAACCCCGCCAGAATAAACAGTTTTAATTATGGTTGTTTAAACTGCACTAAATAAATCAATAAGCGAATAAAAGTGGATATTCTCGAAGAAGTCTCGCATTATGCTAAAAAAAACTGTACTTAGTTTGTTACCCGGCAAATCAAAGGACTTATATGACAGGGAATTCTCATTATTTAAAGAATGGAAAGCTGCCAAAGAAGTTAAAATAATTTCCAAAGATGTCTTGTTAGCATATTAATGTTCACAATTAGGCAGAGAAATCTATTTAATGAAACTACAATTTGAATTTTTCTGTGTTTAATAAATAAAGTTGAAATGAAATAAAGTACCTTATTTCGCGATGAAATCATTTTTGTGGTTTCCTAGGATATACAAAATGTATACATGAAGTCTTTAGGATAAGATAAAATTAATTAATAGAGCAAAAGATTTTTTAAGACAAGCTTTTATCTAAACGCTCTAAAAAGAAGAAAACAAGCTTTAACTTAAATAAAATCCATCAATTTATTGCATTACGCCATTTATATGATATAAAAGCTTGTCGCGAGATTTACCTGTGCACTTAAGCAAGAAGACAATACAACTTGATCTTGATATAAATAATTCTAAGAAAAAAAAGTTTTTTTTTTTAAAAATAAAATAGGTAAATCTCGCGAAAAGCTCTTATATATGAATATTGCTTTTCTTGCTATTTATGCGCCTTCGTTACCACAGCTGCTATTTATGGCGAGATCATTAATTTTATTTCTCCCTGGTAATATACGTAAGAGCGCAATTGTTTTGGAAAAATGAAGAGGAGCAATTGCTATTGTTTTAGCTCGTAACGGATAACAACAACAACAACAACAACAATAATAATAATAATAATAATAATAATAATAATAATAATAATAATAATAATAATAATAATAATAATAATAATAATAATAATAATAATAATAATAATAATAATAATAATAATAATAATAATAATAATAATAATAATAATAATAATAATAATAATAATAATAATAATAATAAGTAGAAGAAGAAGGACAAGAGAAGAAGGTCCATTATTAGAAAAATCTGTATCACTTTATGTCAGCATTGTTTTAACTCTAAAATAGGTGATTTCGATTATTTCATTTTGCTGCTTTCTTCTCTATAGAAAACTGAATCTTAATTATTACTTGAATGAATGCATCATTTCAATTACATTCGCACCTTTCCGGCATAACATTTAGATTCGTGTAGATCTCCCAAGATAGTAGGCCGCTCAAGCCGTATAATAAACGCACGGGGCGAGTGTTTTGTTTACATCGAAGCACACGCCAGTCAGGTGTTTTGTTTACTGAGGCAGTGCTGGTCTGGAAGCAAACGCTGGTCTGATACAACACAGGCCGCTGACGTGTGTATGAACAGCACAGCGCTGCCACATACATTGACGAGCAAGTAAAATGTTTACAAAAGATTAAACCAGCGAAATAAAAACTTAGTATTTTATACTTCTTACACATGTATCTATCAGCCAGGTTATTCTGGCCGAAGCAGTACCTTCCACCCTGCATATTAATTATTTTTGACATATTTTAAAATAATTAAACGAGTAGAACAATTCAAATACCTTGCGTCTATTATAGACCAATCAAGTAAAAGCGAAAGAGACACCAACAGAATAAATAATGCTAGAAAGGCAATAAATCCTTAAATGGGTTTTTATGGACTAGGGATATAATTATAAGAACAAAGTTAAATATATTAAAATTATAATTGAAAGTATTTTAATATATTAAAGTGAAAGTTGGACGGCGAGCGAAGGATCGAGGAGAAGATTGTTGGCGACAAAAATGGACGGCTTGAGAAGTATGAGAGTAACAAGAATGTAGCACATAAGGAGTGCCTACATAAGGGCAGAAATGGATGCAGAAGAAACGGTTGTTTACAGATCCTTACAGATCCAGAGTTACACAATTACAGTTTACAGATCCAGAGAAACAAGAGCTATCAGATGTTATGGACACATTCAGAGAATGACAGGAGAAAGATTACCAAAGAAGGTTATTGCAAAGCACGAGGTGTAACTTGGCACTTTCTGCACTATCCTTGTCTAGCACGGGCTGTGGCTTTCTTTCCCTGAAATGGTCTACCTACCTAATACCTGCGGTGGTATGAGGGTAAGCAGGCACCAGTGGTGTTGCAACTCTTACAAGTGAAGTATCGGTTGTCAATGTGACAATGGAGAAGGATCACCCGCCACTGGTGTGTGTACCCTGCCTGGTTCGCCATAAAAGAGGTTCGACTTAGAAAGAGATGGAGAATGCCTATTCCTTTCTCCTGAACTGTAGGTGCCAAGTTAAACCTCGTCCACATAGCTGGTCGGCTTCTGGTCGGAATAAACGAGGAAGGGCTGTCTTACTTATAAGGATGGTATAGATAAAGCCATGAAGAAAAGAGGGACAGTGGAATGATAGAATATATTGGAGAACTGGTACAGGACTGCAAGGCTGAAAATTAGAAAACCTGTAAAAAAATCTTGTCAGGCGTTTCTTTCGTTATATATTCAATACATATGAAGCAAAAACCAAAGTTACCATAGTGTTTATTCTAATGCGCAGGTCTTGGTTATCTAACAGCTGCATAAAGCCACTGTGCCCACGCGGAACCATCTGCATCGTCTGGTTCGCGGATGTATGAAGCTTTCATAGATATGCATCAAGGCCATCCTCTTCCGTAATCACAGCTGCAGACCACCAAGCCTTTCACTGTTTACAGTTCTTGCACATGTATGGTAGAATTCTTGCACATATTATGGGTAATGGTGCAATGAAACCTTTGACAGCGTAACACTTTTACACACTGTCCACTTGTTTTAATGTGTTTTAATTATCATTAATATTTTACATTAGATATGAACGAATATGTACTTATATCATAAGAATATGGGATTGTGCGGAATAAAAAGTAAATATTTAAAAGTAAATCTGACACACAAACGTATTAGTAACTATATACATAATTTCATAATGTGAAATATAGAACCCTGAAACAACCAAGCAGATGAAAGATGCCTCACACGTTAACGCGGAGCCATCTCTCTCGGTTTCTTAAGACTATATCAGATAGAATGATCCTGAAACATTGTTCAGTTGTACTCCTATGTGCAACGCAGTCCTGAGTTAAGCTTGAAAGAGAAAACGAAGCACCGTCTAGAATAAAACGTGCATGCGTCATGAGGCAAATGCAAATGAACGTGTGTTGAATTAGCAAACACCTCCATCACACGATTCTATAAAAATAAAACGTGTTTTCATATACATTGTACAATAAAATTGAGCTACTGCAATATTAAGAATATAAAGGGGCTGATATATTTATTATATTAACTCTACCAGCGTCTAACGGTAATATTTTCTAGAAATTGTTTCCATTATCTATCACGGTAGAATTTAATCAAAATTTTAACGAACCCATCTGGTTTGAACTCGTGGTGATGCAAAGAGCATGGTGTTTCAAAGTCATTACATAGCGAAACGCTCTTTAAAAAGGTTACTGTTTTATTTACTGCATGCTACAAAGAAATATGTAAATTGATTAAAAGCTTTTCTGGATTAACAAGAAAAGGGTAGAATAATGTTTTTTTTTTTTTTAAATAATATTTTATAGAAGAGCGAGCAGAGAGAGTCATGTGAATGCGACACTTCAAATTGATGTGTCTCATACGGACTAAACGCTGGGATCTTCATCGATTGCTGAAAACGAAAACTGGAAATGTGCACTGATTAAATGCGGAACGTGCAAAAGCACCCAGTTGAATTTTACCAACCAATTTATTTGCCAAAACAGTAAATAGGGGTCGAGTTAATGATGCATAGGTTCAGTGCCCGTTCACAGACCATAGATATCCTCCCTCGTTTGGGTCGGTTGCGGTTAAACAACCGTTAACAAAAAGAGTGCAATGCAGAAATTGGTCCCATGATCACTGAACGCATCGTGTCGCTGCATGCTGCACACGCCGTCATACACAGATTACATTAACGGTTTGACGCGAATACGTTTGTATACATTCCATAAACGAGCTTACAAACACTAGCATTTAAATTCAGATGAAAGAAACCTGTGTTGCACTCATATGACTTTCTCCACTCACTCTTGTACAAGCCATTCTTCCAAAATCTTACTCAACTTCATCTTATACAGATAAACCTTACTTAAACATATTCACATTTTTGTAGTTATCAGAATACAGCAAGCTAAAGCAAGTAAAATCTTTTCAAACTTGGTCGCTATATATGAAAATCAGTTTCCTTTGCATAAATAGAGAACCAAAATACACAAATAAACTCCTATATGCAGATGACCAAGTAATCATTTCTGATAATGAAGATATGCTACAGCGGCGCTATGGCTGAGCGGTTAGAGCGTTCGTCTACTACCTAGGCAGCCCAGGTTCGATCCCGGGGACCCCCATGTGGTATTCGTGGTGGGCGAAGTAGCGTCAGGGCGAGTTTTCTCCGGGTTTTCCGATTTCCCCTGCCAATCATTCCAATTGCTCCATTGTCACCTTTCCAATCACGGATTTCCACTGCATTTCATATCATCCTCTTCCTTATTATCAGACCTGGTGCTTGGCTGACCACCCGCTTCCAGGTCCTCACTTAGGCACTGGTTTGTAAGTCCTAGGGGGTGTAAGTCCTACATAAAGGGAGGGTAAATAAAGGAAAAATTGATGCGCTACATAGAGCACTATTTAAACTACATCAAATAATTCTGAATTATAATTTAGACATTTCAGAAAATAAAACTAAATCCATGGCATTCCAGAGAATCCGTCAGTTAAGATGTAAGCTTGTATTTGACAATAACACAATTGAACAAGTAAATACATATACATTTTTAGGATCTTCAGTATCACACACTAAGGAAGCAGATAATGGAACTAAAGTGAAAGTTTCTCAAAAATATGTGGAACAATAATGTTCTTAGGCTCAGTGGAGACTTCCCGCTGTAAACAGGATAGAGCATGACCATGCTTCTGTTGATCTTGGAGGCCAGCGATGTGATATGCGCCTTCCAAGTTAGGTCCATATCCAGGAGTACTAGATAGTTTGCCTCAGTGGTCCAAGGTATAGCTCTGCTGCCAGGCGTAGATTGTCCACAGCCTGGAGGTGCCGTCTGGTGAAGGGGACGGCTTCAGATTTGGTAACATTGATCTTCAGTCACCACGCGGCAAACCAAGCGACCAACATATTTGTGTAGCGCTGGAGGCGTTGCTTCGCGATGGCATGATGCGACGATGCCGTAGTTATGGCAGTATCGTCGGCGAACAAGCATAGGTTGCAGCCCCAGAGAGTAGGGAGACGATGTAGCTAAGGAATAGCAGGGGGCCCAAAACACTGCCTTGGGGTACCCCTGCGTTGATGGCGTAAGGCTGTGAATGGATGCTGTCCTTGGTGACAACGAAGGTGCGGTTTGAAAGGAAGCTGTGTATAAGATCGATTAGGTAGGGTGGGATGTCATAGCTGATGAGACGGCGTACGAGTCCTTCGTACCACACGGTATCGAAGACTATCGAGGAATAGGGTTGCAACATAGGGCCTGTTGTTGAATCCGCGTATCACCTCGCTGGTGTATAGTAGATAGCTGGCGGCGAAGGCCAAACTGCTCAGGTCGGAGTACATTGTGCCTGTCGAGAATGCTCTGGAGGCGAATCTGGATTATCTTCTAAAGCAGCTTGCTGATGGCCGGTAGCAGACTGATGGGTCTGTGGTTTCCCAGGTGTTGTAGGTTTTTCCTGGCTTGGGCAGAGTGATGATATGTGGGTACTTCCAAGCAGCAGAAAAATGTGTCAGGCGGAGCAAGCTGTTGAAGAGGTGTGCCAGCAGAACAATCTACTCAGGTGGCAGTGTCTTGAAGACGGCGTAGGGTAGATTCTCATTGCCCGCCGCTTTGAAAGAGTAGTTGGAGACCGCAATGCTTCCGACGTCTTCAGCCGTGGTCAGGCTCACTTCTTCGAGCTCGAAGGGTGCGGAGATGTAGTTTGGCACCACTACCTCAAGTTCATTGGCAATCTCGGCGTCAAGTGGATTAGCCAAATGGAAGGTGGAGGCCAGGTGTTCGGCCATCAATTCCACTTTCTCCTTCGCGGGTTGGGCAATTCTTCCGCCATCAGAGGTGGATCAGGAGAAGGGATACGTAGTAGTGTCTTAGGCATTCTCCAGAGGGAAGTGTCCATAGTGCTCAGGCGTCGCTCCCATTCTACATTGGAGTGGTCCTGCAACTCCATTTTGAGGATGTGTTGGAGGTGGTTCCACTCTCTTTTGCCTAGCGGATTGTTTTCCCGCTGACTCTTACAGGGGCCTCGTTGCGCATTTTCTGCGCCGTCATGATTCGGAAAAGTTGGATGACATCTTGCGAGAGATCTCGTCTGACAGCATAATGAGCAGTTGACTCTATGCCTGATTCACGTAGATTATCCTTGCTTTTGTTCGCTCTGAAGCGTTGTCAAGCTATCAGGCGATAGAAGGAACTCGGGGTTTATTATAACTGGGTTCCTCGATCGTACGAAGCTAATAAGCGCGGATCGCAGAGGGCCGGACCCCGAAAGGCGCCTTTAAACCGGTCAGAGACCATTGGCTTGGCCTTACTTTCCAACTCGCAAGTGCAGTTGTCAATAGTAGTAGGTTAAAAGTTTCCAATTCGCGAAGCAACTGGATATGCAACTTCTCTGCAGCAATCGCTGCGAAGCGACGATTCTTCACAAGACGAACACACTAATGCTGAATCTTCACTGCGAATGTAACAAAGCAATCAGTGACATCTGGATATCATATTTTTGAGTGGAATACAATAAATTTCTTTTCTAACTATTATGTATGTGGTAGAGAAAATAAAAATGCATCAGAAAATCAGAAGACTGGTTAACTGTTTTCTTAACATTAGACATACTTTGCATATAATAATTTATTACATGCCACCAAATTACATAATCTTCAAATTTATAATCTTCCTTTAGCTTATGCACATAATATTCTAACGCTGCCATACGATTAACATATTAAACTGTTTCTCCTTCACAACGAATAAAGCAATATTTAGGCTTAAAATATTTTAAAACTATTTGATCAACATACTACATTGTTTGATTTTAAACTCAATATTGTTTTCAAAGTTTGAAACATGAAATACAATAGCTTATATTAAATAAGCTAATAAGAAGCTAAACTCCTAAAAAGTTAAATCATATCCCCCCTTTTATGCGTTTACAAACAAGTATTCACTAAATACCTTTTCAAATTGTAAATAAAGCCTGTACGATCACCAAAAGTTTGCTTTGTGCTTCTAATCATAGTGGCGTTTCATGTAACGCTTTATATTTACAAAGTGAAATCCGCATATTAAACAGCAAACTTTCCTGTGTTTGCAACTTACAAAAATTCTCTTTGCTACTCTTCATGAAAGTAAGTCCCAACGAAGCCATACTCGCCACTGAATGAGGCGCGTCGGAAGCAGAACATCAGTGAAGTGGAGGGATGACCGGCGAACTGAGGCAAGAACGCGTTTCATGGAGTGGTCTTTTAAGACCAGCTTTGGCCTATATACTTGTAGGGTGCTCATTTTTTGCAAGTGAGAGGAGATTTTTCTGGAGCCTAACTCCCAGACTTAAAGAGCGCAAGTAAATATATTGTTCTTTGAACAAATAGGCATTGATATAAACATATTTTATGCTGTGTAAACTTGAAAAATCATGCATAATTTGTTCACAGCTTTTCATCTGCAGCATGGCACCTATTTGTTTCTTAAGTAGATATAGCTAACTTTCCAGGTAACACTAGCGAGAGCGTAACTGTGATATATTTGTACATTTCCCACCTGATTAATTTGTTAAGTGAGTTTTCAGAACGCGCAGAAATGATACATGTGTAATGAGAAAATGAAGCACGCGCCATCCGCTGAGTGAATGCACATCAGTATGCAGGGCACATGAGTGGTGGTGGTACTACTGAAAGAATACAAACAGGTGTGTTTGAAGACAAGGCCATGACAATTCCAGCAAATTCCAGAGCATATCGCAAGGTCCCTACATTTTCCCAGTTAGAAGCACACCGGCGGAGGCTGGCTTAGCTCCCCTCCCACTCTCGGGCTTGTACCATTCCATGGGGGGGGGGGGTCTGACACCAGTGACTCGTCTTTTAATCCGGGGGACGAGATTTCCAGAGCATATTTGTTCCTCCTGCCGTGCAGCTGCCGTCACGCTCGCCGACGCTTCCAACCCTGAAAACAACCTAACGGGATAAAAGGTGAAATGAAATGATTTATGTAACGAAATGGAGGGAAGGTAGTTCGGAGGATATGGAAATCCTTCCCAACATTCGCCTGCCGACGTGCGGAAAAAAACATGGGTCGGGTACGTAGGCCACGGGTTCGAATCCGTGACCTCCCGAATGTGGGCCACAAACGTTACCGCCTGAGCGGTTTGAGCGAGTTATTTTATAAGGTTCTTTCTGGGATTTTTGCTTATCCTGTAAAGACGAATGAGGACAACTTTATGGACCCCGGGCTCATTTTAGCATCATTTTTACCCATTTCGTTCTTTTGTCGTCTGAGCTGACCTTGGTTAAAGAATACTAAATTAAAGTATATTCTTCATGAACATCCTAATGTGGCAGTACGCAAAGACTAGAGTGACCTAGGTGAATTTCTAATGTCATTTATCTGCATTCTAAAACAGCAGAGTCCTGTTCCTTTTAAATTAGGCTTCGAGAGTATATTATTTCCACAGCAAACATCATTTATCAGGAACACAGTATTTTCAAGATTCAAGAATTAATGATTTGAAGCTTTCCCAGCGTTGATTATTGATGATAGTTTCTCGGACTAACAGCCATGCCAAATTTGGTCGCTGAAGGATTGGGCAGTTACCCAAATTTGACCTGGCTGTTAGCCCGAGAAAGTATTGTGGCTCAGAATGCCTTCAATTATATAAATAACAAGACTACACAACAAGTTCAAACATATTTATCACCAGCCAAGCACACAAGTTAAGGGATACCAAGAAAACAAAATATTAACAACAAAAAATATATATAAAGTCTTTGATGGATAAAATGGTGTAGACCTAGTATCATCAAGATTCAAGAAAATGATCGATGTGACTTATCCTTTTTGGTGAACATCAACGCGTCAGTTCTTTTCCCTCAGTTTTTCTGTAATTAACGTTATTCCTCCCAAACACATTTGCAGATAATGCTCTCTCTTGCTAACACTTTTTGAAAAAAGTTCAGAAACCGCACTCTCGTGAAAAGGATCAACAAAGATTATCATATGATGAGAAGAATCTAGCATAGGAGTTAATCTTTGGGTATGTTTATAGTATTCCGGTTCTCAATACCTGCTGGATGAATTTTTTTTATAAATTAGGTGGAAAAGGAGTTTGGAGGACGAGTTCTCTACATTTAGATAACCTAAAATCCAAGAAAACTATATTCATGGACTTTTTTTCTCAGCCAGGTCGTATATCTAGTAGTTAAGATGGTGTGTTGTTTTTTCACCAAAAATTTGACGTAGATATTTCACCAAAAATACCTATTTGAGGCATCCTGAATTCAAAAACATTTTTACAATAAGGGCTATCTCTGTGTCTGTGAGTGAGTGTGTGTGTGTGTGTGTGTGTGTGTGTGTGTGTGTGTGTGTGTGTGTGTGTGTGTGTGTGTGTGTGTGTAAGGTAGCATTTTATGAAAGGGAAACTTGTACATTGCGACAAAGCGAGAAAAATGACGGACAGAACAATGCTGAAACTGATAGGAAGAGGAAAAGACATTGGCAGGATAATGGGTGAGAAGAAACTAAGGTGTGGTTAAAGATATGAATAAGAAAACGTTTCGAGAAAGAAGACTGGAGATGGTAAACCGATATTAAAATCAACTGGAGGAGGCTGAGGGACTGCCTTTGGCTAGAACCTATAATTGGTTGTATCTCACATTGCCTATAAATATATGTACGAGTACAAAACAAGTATTCCCTTAAACACATAAGCAGTATACTTCCTTGGCATTACAACTGTATTTTGAGCAGCAATTTAACACATAGTCTCATGAAATGTTAAGCTCACATTAGCGGAGCCAGTGAAGCGGTTTGCACCAAACGTGATATGTGTGTGAGATTATCATTACCAATCTATTTAGACATTCATGGTGATCATCCATCCGTTTCTACACACATCAATCAAAATGACAGCCTTCCAAATTAATGAGAGTAGTCGAATTTGTGTTTGAAAGCTGCTGACAAATTCTCATTATACTTGGTATGTGTGATATACATTTAAATATTTGTGGTCATCAGCTGCTGTTCCATCAAGTTTCACAACGCAAGATATAATTAGTACTTGTCACTTTATGTGGCTGCAGAAATTCACACAAAGTAGACAGATACATGTATTTTTCCCGAGCCATAATGGAAGAGCAGGCGATAGAGAAATTGTAAATTTACTGACAAAGTGTTTCTAACAATGCTGTCTTAAAATAGTTAAAATGTATTAAAAATCCACATATCCTTTAAAAATTACCTAAGCTGAGATGAAATAATACGAGGAAAGAATATTTGCCCAAATCTAGGTTTAGTAAATGCTGTGGGTTTTGATTCCTAACTATGAAAGCAAAAGTGCTTTTAAGTTATTTTGGTTGTTTAAACCACTCCACATATTACATTATTTTTTGAACCTTTTAAGAAAACTATCGAATTTTCGACCCCAAACATCATTGAACTTTTTGAAATATTAAAACCGTTTAGGTATTGTGCCAAAAACACAAAATCAGTCCGGTTACATTTTTATCATTTTATTGACTTCTGAAATTTTATCACAAATTCAGAGTTTTCGTCTCTTAGTTAAGTCTATAGAATTTTATTTATACAATTTTTACTTCTCGTAACCTTGTTCACTCCTTTTAGTGTCTTTCTTCACTTTCTCTGCCTCTCATGCACTAATTACGACGATGTGATCACTCGCGACGCTCATTGAATCTCCTTGCGACGTACCAACACACACAGCTGTCTTGCTCTCACTGACATACTGATCGACTTGTGTCTATGATTGTAACTCAAGTCACTCTTCTCTGGTCTCCTTATATACTGGGGATGATCTCACATGGGCCTTTCTCCAGTTCCAGTCACACACGCACCGAAATGACGCAGTTAGAAGTCTCGCGATCGTTCTGAAAGCCCCTGTTGTTTCTGCCGCCTCGATTGTTGACAGTCACATACACACAGCAGTCGCGCGATGCACCCTGACCTTGAAAGCCTTTACACGATAGGCGGCGCTAAGCAACCCGGGTCCATTCGTCCCCCGTCGTGCGCCGAGCCCGACGTCACAGTATATTAAATGCATACTTTCCTTTTAATGTATTCATAATAAAGAAAACAAGTTATACAAATGTAGAACATTTTGTAGCATTAAAGCATTTAAAAATAAATATTACCAACAAAAATAAGCAAAGATGTCCATAGAAGCTGAGAGCATGGAGTCTAACGTTGTTTGGCGTATAGTGGAAATAACGTCATTTGAAGTCTGTTGTTTGTATTCACAGTGTGTAGTTATCACATTGTATCCTACAGAGCGAGTGAGTTTATTGCCTTAAGTTTTCTCGAACGCAGCCACACCCCACATGTCAGTGAGAATTAATGCAGAAATTTCTTGGTGTCAGCCACAGACAGCCAAAAGGTGCAGTCAAAGAAAACGAATAGGAGACGGGCTGTCATGGAGAGAGGTCCAAGAAAATTGCTATCTCACATTACGCATTTCTTTATGCCGGAGTGATTGGTTGACCTGCTTGATCTGCTGATCTAACTCCATGTGATTATTATCTGTAGGGAGGATAAAGTTTACTAATAAGTCCCTGAACAGTAGAGGCATTAGAAGACATTCGCGAGAATTTTTCACTATTTTGGCTGCATTTATTTGATTGCTCAATAGCGGGTTGCTAGACTTGTAGAAGCCTCATTCCGGCACCATTTGCAACACAGAATAAGCGTAACAATTGGTACTGTTTCGCGCCGTTAACAGTTGCTAGAGCAGATATAGCGAATCGACCCGCCATTATGCGTGTACTAGTGCCGTGGGCGCGTCGGTCTGCCAGTTGCATTCGCTCAAGAGAGAGCTGGTGATTATGAACCGCCGATAAGTAGGAGAGTAAGGCAATTTTGATAGAGAAACTGTTTAAAATGAAACGTTCCTAACCACCAGTATTGAATCAACAGAGTTTGATTTTGGATAAAAGGAGTCGCACATGTCACGGATGCATACTTTTCTCTCTACAATTTGTGATTTAATTAAGGGCCATTTCAGAAATTATTCTTGCAAAAGGTTATTTTATGTATACTTTCTATAAGCTGATGAATGTTGGCAAGGAATGGCTTTGGTTCCATCATACAGGTGTTGGTACTGTAGAACTTGGATAATCCGAACATTTATAATTAGAAATCGTCGTTAATTCGAAGATTTTTGTTGGTCCCTTGAATTTTGTATTAAAACAATATAAAAATCTCACACGTAATATAAATTTCATTTTCCTTAATTTGAAGTTTTTGTTCAAAAATGTCAGTCGAGAATTAATAAAAATACAGAAGTTTAACCTGCAAAAGAGGTCACTGTTCAGAGGTTGTTCGTTTTCTGGCAATGCAATTGCAAGGATTTTTTCTCGGGGTGGGGGGAGGTGGAATAGCTTTCCTAGCTGCCGGTCTTGAGCTTCTATACCTGTCCCACATCCCCTTATTTAAAACACGTGCACTTTTAGTTGCCGCTTGAGCTTCCTACTGTTTAGTGTGTTGCAAATCAATGCCAGTATGTCTCTTAGTAAACCATGCGTCCACTACAAGACTTACTTTTGCGGAAACTGCCACAGTCATTCGAGAAGTTGACAAAGGGTTTGAAGAAGAAATCTGAAATCGCAAAAGAATGCGGGATATCACCGAACACTTATCCGAAGAATAAGGAGGAAATTTTAAGCAGTGCCTATAGAAAGAGTAAGACAACCGAGAAAGCCTGATGGATAAACTGCCTATATTGCTAAAATACGATTTTTAGATATAACTTCTGTAATTCGAATTTTTGGATATTTTTTTCTTGTTCCTTCAGCTTTGAATTTAAGCTTCACTGTAGTTTAAAAAGCACAGGAGACGAAACTTTCGAAGTGTGTCACCTAATATATGGAAGAGCTAAACAAACAAAAGGAATATTTTGAAAACAGCTAATGCCACAAACAGTTTCATACAAATTATACAGTTTAATGATATTCTGGATTTTTCCTGGCCAATTTTGTCATTTTTGTTTGATTGTCCAGTGAACTAAGTTCGATTAGAATGAAGAGAACATCACCGGCTATTTACACCAAATTAAATGGAGCAATTTCTTTGTCGTGTGATGTTTCAGCCTTATTATATTTAAATGAAAATCGTCAAAGGTATATTTGAGAGGGGAAAAACAAGAAGGATAAATAGGAAATTGCATTTAATGGGTTCATAGGCCCGGAGAATTTTCTTAAATACTTCTTCGTCTGTCTACTTTAAATTTTTCTGAATAAAATATGAGTTTGGTATTGTACACATACCGAACCTTTTGTTTTAAACTACTACTTTTTATTTTTTATGTTATTCATGAGCCTCCAAACGCAGATAGTTGATGGAGTCACTGTATGAGGCATTTAGTTCAAAAGCAATACTTCTACTTTAAGAAAAAGGTATAAAATGCGAAAATGTCTAAGTGGCTTCATTTGAGAAAAGCCGAAAGTACAAATTTCTATTTCAATGTTGTTTACAGGAAATATGGAATTTTATTGAAGAATTGCGCCTGCTACGAATTTGCCACACGCTTTACTCTGAAAATTAAAACGCAGAATTTCCAGCATGGACATGGTTCATTTCTGCTCAAAAGCTATTTTAACCCCATCTATTCCCCTCATCCATTCTATTCAGGCTCCATTGTGTAACGGCTCCCTTTACTTCTTTAATTATTTAAACTGCCCATGCGATCCCCTTAATTATTCAGCTACAGCCTAACCAAACTCAAGTTCTGGGTCACCTGCTGGTAAATTCCACAGCGGTATATTACAGCAGTTGGGGGATTATACTCGCTCCCCGCTAGGATTTACCATGAGCCCATTTCCCTAACAGCTCTGATGCCTAACTGTACCCCAGACACCTCTGACAGTGACTGATAACAGCTGGCTCTGGTTACGGCTC
This sequence comes from Tenodera sinensis, assembly GCA_030765045.1. Lineage (NCBI taxonomy): Eukaryota > Metazoa > Arthropoda > Insecta > Mantodea > Mantidae > Tenodera > Tenodera sinensis. The sequence continues at coordinate 67,414,437 of CM060965.1, read as the reverse complement.
ATACTACTTCAATTGTTTCCTCGTTTGTCGCTCTCTCTCTTCCCCCAACTTCAATTAGTACGTATATTTAGCAAATAAGAGAAACTAGTTGTTCCTGGCTTAACACACGCCGCTTTGTTTGCTCTTCTCGACTATACAGTTCAGCACTATATTTGAAAAAGGGCTTTACATCTGATATGCAGCGATCACACGACTGTCGCTACCACTTACAAATTCAGTATATCCCTTATATGTCCTGCACTCATATGTATAACAAGAGATGATTCGATCTGAATATAATTAAGCTAATGTGAAATACATTTGTAAAGCTCTTAAAAAGCGGCCTTAATGTGGGTTTGACAACTTTGATAACTGACTGACTTTTTTATCCTCAAGCAGCTCGAAACTCACCCTCAACCTCATAATACGTACGCCACATACTATCAGGTGCGGCGCGTATCAAAAGCGCTCAAGGTCAAGCTGCCACAGACCGCTCACGCGAGGGGAGGGAAAAAAAAAAAAAAAAAAAAAAAAAAAAAAAAAAAAAAAAAAAAAAAAAAAAAAACGTGAAAATAATCGGAGCAACAGAACCAAAAGGGTTTTTGACATCTTTCGAGAAGTGTCCGGCGGCCGGTGTATTTGTAGAGGTTCCAGAAAAGGTGAAGTTCAACAAAGGTTCGTATTACGGCGTTGCAATTGCGAACATTCTGTTGATATCATGCATAGAGCTTTCAAATTTAATTAACGCAAAACTGTGCTTTTGGGATTACGGCAGTGTTACTCTAGGAGTGCGATGCGGCACGAAGCCTATTAATACCTAAAAGATGAGAAAGAAACGGAATAAAAGGGACAAGACAGAAAAAAAATCTTGATGAGAAACTAACTTAACATTGAAATCCAAGGTCCTGGTGGGCAGCCGAATCGAACCTGCGAGTTCTTGAATGCTTATCGCAGAGCCAACTTGCTCGGTTTATGATACATTAACTCCACTCTCACACACTCATAAAATCAACACATGTACCGAGAGAACTATTATAAAAGCTACTTTTAAGGGGAGGCATCGGTGAAATTTGCGCAAAAATGATGAAAAATCCGATTTTTCTTTTCTGGCCTTAAAATTATTTCTGTATCTTGTACTTTCAGAACCTGCCGTCGCTTACGCCACATCGCCATTTAAAAGGCTGTTACATAATGATGTAAATGCCCATGTGCGGGTAGGCACGGATCCTGAAACGCATGCATTGCCCCATTGCAGCAAAATCGCATACAAATTTGAATTTTAAATCAGGCGGTGAGATTCAGTGCAGGTGGATATCAGCAGAGACATCTTGAGGGATTTTGTGCAAACATTCATCCCAGTAAAACACTGCTAAAGTATGGCGAAATTTTTGTCTGTGTTAACCATGTGGTCGTGTTTTCCTGAATTTTGTTCTAAAATTTTTGTTTCTAAAAGAAAATGCAACTTGCAATGACTTCAGCTATTTGTGAATTCAATATGGGTCGTGAGGCTACTCTATGTAAAGGAAAGGGTCACAGCTAGTAAAGTATGCACAGTTAGCAAAATAATTAGTAATATTAGGGATAAGCAAAGATTAAACCTGAGTGCACTAAGTACACTAAAATAGAGCTAAAGTGCATTAAATCATGAAAAAATAAAAATTAGCAAAACTTAAAGAAGAAACATTTTTCTTCGCGTTCTATTTGTCTACATATTTTAATCTCTCTATACTCAGGGGTCTCCGTCTAAGGGATATGTGAATAGCGACCACAAGGTACCCAAGCTGAGCAGAACATTACTTCCACTTACTGGTGTTTTGCTCCTCACTGTAACTTTTCTATCTGACCTTACCTTGGTCATCTCTTGTTCTCTTCCGACCCTGATGCTATTAGGGTTCCCGAGGGCTAGGGGGTCTTTATTTTTCCAACCTCTCCATTTCTCTATAAAATCTTAACCCCTAACATGCTGACCTGTCATGGCATGTAATACGTCCTCTGATTGGTGATCAGAGGATATGGTCGATGAATTTATTTTGATAATTCTCCCGGTCAGGTCGGTGAGACCCGTAAACCAACGACAGATGTGGTCCTCCAGACATTCTGGGGGTTGTGAGAGAGCGATGTGACCGCCAAAACATAAAAATATGGTGCTCTCTAAAAAGTGGTTACTATTACTGCTATTGCTCTCTTCAATATCATCAGTGAAAAATATTGGAGAGCAAGAGGATTAATGACTTCATTGTCAGAAATCCAGCATTGGCCAACAACAACATATTTTAATCTTTTAAAGTCCTTCTAGTGTAGTCTTAATAAATGTCTGAAAATTTGCACACATTTTTAGACTTGGTATTTCAAATGCTCCAGATAGAGCAGTTCAACTGTTATTGAATTTTGATTTTGAAAATTGCTAATAATTTATCAATGTAGTCAATACATTTTTTTCCCTCCAAAACTGTTTAACATAGCTAAGTAACGATACTAGGCTTTGTAGACATAATACAAAGTAACATATAGCGAGATTTTACGTTATGTATAACAAATATTTTGTGAAGCACTTCTTATACTACTCTAACATTTTAGCAAAAAAGCTCAATAAACACACTTTTTAAAAAAAAAAAAAAAAAAAACTAACTTACACATAAAGGTGAAATTTGTTAGAGCTACTAGATATGCTTTGGCACGCGTAGACAAACTTTCACATCACTGAGACAACAATTGTGTACTTAGTCATTTTCACAGATGCCTCCCCTTAAGCATTCTTTTAGCAATTGTTTTTATTTTCCACTTTGTCATGCACAGAAACGTGCACGACGAAATCAGTAAGTTAAAACTTATAGAGAAGGTTTATACTTACAGTACTGCATCGCTAGAATCATCATCGTCATCTTGATCATCCTCACTGTCGTAGAAGACATCGTCGTCCCCATCCTGATCGTCCTCGTCGCTGTCAGTGGTTGCTGCCGCTGCTTTGCGTTTGGCCTCTTCCTGCTCAGCCAGGAACTTCGATTTGGGAATCACGATATCCCTGAAACAAATTCGTACGTTAAAACTCTAGAGTCAAAATCTTTGAGAGGTAGAATTGGAACTGAAAAATTCAATGCCACAGCCGGGCTTTGAACCACAGACCCTCCGCTTACCAGGGGGTGAGAAATGTGGACAAATACAAAGCTGCACTGCACAACAAAAATCCCTGTCTGGAAGACGGACCAAGCAATGATGTGCAAAAAATTTACAACCACTTTCAAGACAGAAGAATTAACTACGACGTTAAGCATCCTTTTCAACATGATATTCGAAACCGAAAAGATCCCGCAACAATGGCTTACAGGCACTATAATCCTTCTTCACAAAAAAGGAAGCCGAGAAGATCTTAATGATTATAGATCAATTAGCTTACTTCCAAGTATTTATAAGATAATCAATAGGATATGGACTAATCACCTCACCAAACCAATGAACAAAAATCAACCGCTAGAGCAATCAGCCTTTAGCTCATAATACAGTAACAATAGACCACCTACAGACTATAAACCAGATGATAGAAAAGGCACAAGAATTCAACCTAAAACTATTCATAGCATATATCGACTACAAAAATCATTTCACTCAGAACACACTAGTCTTTTGTAATCCTTGAAAGCTATAGGCACACATTGGAAATACATCAGACTATCGGGCAAAACAGTAGCGCAAAAGTGAGAACAGAGATGGAAGGGGAAGTCTTCAGGACAAGAAAAGGGGTCAGACAAGGGGATCCTCTCACCAAATCTCTTTACGTGCGTCCTCGAGACGATATTCAGAGAACTAGACTGGAACAGGAAGCGCTACGGTATAAATTTCAGTGGCAGAAGACTATCCAACCTCAGATTCGCTGACAATATTTTACTATTTGCCAAATCGCCAGAAGAACTCCAAAATATGCTCAATGAATTGAATGCAAAGAGCAAAGAAGCATGCCTAGCAATGAACTTGTCCAAGACCAAAATCATGACAAATCTTACAGACACACCCAATCCATTTGAGGGAACACCGATAGAATACAATGAACAGTAGGTATATCTACTTAGGACAAACGATTAGCATGTCAGGAAGTGGAGAAAGAGAGATTCAAAGAAGAATAAAATTTGCCTGGGGCAAATTTTGGAGTCTCAAATTTGTACTTTTGGAAAAATCTCTCAACACCAAACTGCGTCATTACAGCTCTTACTTAAGGAAGCCAGACATAGACACATAGACGAGCAAAATCCAAGTGTGCCAACGTAAAATGGAGAGAAGGGTATTGGGCATCAAAATTAGCGACTAGGTGAGGAACGATGAACCGAGAATGAAGAGCGATATGGAAGATGCGGCAAGCAGAATAAGATAGACCAAATGACGCTGGGGAGGACACGTAGCTAGGACGAACCAGGTGAGATAGGCCTAGGCCGCAACAGAGGCCCGCGTATGTCAAAAAGGAACAGAGGACGCTCGCGGTACAGATGGTCACAAGACTTCCAAAAGATAGCTGGTGTCCAATGGACCAGGACCGCAAGAGATAGAGAAAAATGGAAAGACTCACCACCAGATGTAGGCTAAACAGAGTATTTAGAATAGCGGGAGTGGTTTTGTAAGTTCAAAACCAGCGCGGTCTACAAAGACTAACAAAGTGCAAAAGTTGATGTTGACAGAAGTGAATAGTTATGGATAAAACTCGTAACCTAGACCCTAACCAAAGACAAACATATAATAAAGAATATACATTAATATAATTGTAGTCCTATTGAAGCAAGCTTACAAGGATTAGCTCACCCTGTGGCGGCGCCGTGGCCGAGCGGTTAGCGCGCTCGCCTACCACCTAGGCGGCCCGGGTTCGATCCCAGGGACCCGCATGTGGTATTCGTGGTGGACGAAGCGGCGTCAGGGCGGGTTTTCTCCGGGTGCTCCGGTTTCCCCCGCCATCTCATTCCACCGGTGCTCCATCTTCATTCCATGTATCATCAGTGTCACCGCCTGCGGTGCCGTAGTAGTAAAAGCGGGCGTTAAACACTACAACAACAACAACAGCTCACCCTGTAAGTAGCACCGAGCTTACCCTACTAGCAGGTAGGAGGCCCTTGCCCTTCACAGGAAAACTACGTGCTATCTTTATCTTTAGAAATAAGTGTGAAGTTCATTTTTACGTAAAAATGATTTACGTTCCGAGTTTGAATATAATTTACAAATGTCTAAAATCAAATCAACACTTATGTGAATGCCCGTCAACTATTTTTCGTTATAATTATTTCTTCTCCTCCAAGAACAACATCGCATTAATAATTTTTCTTGGTGAAACATTTTTCGAACCATGATCTACTAACGTTAGGTGTACACAAAATCTACAAATTACAAAAGGTACATATCATGTCCAGATGGAATCTTTAATTTTTACAGATATGCTAAGGGGAATAATGATTGAAAAAGGTTCTAAGATCCATTTTTGGCAAAATTATTTAAAGTAATAAAACTTATCTACACTTGTCCAATGGCATAGATAAATCGGTCACTATAGTTTTATATTACTTTTCCGTATAATAAAATAATCCCTAGCAACAGCTCTTCGTGGGCCAAGGCTTACCACCCGACTGCTAGGCCACCCACCTGCCCACTAAAGGCGTCATGAGTGGGGTGCAGAATTGGAGGATGGGACATGGCGCCCCGAACTCTCCCGGCCGGCTATGTGGCCTTCGCGACCTGGGGTCGCTACTTCTTTATCAAATAGCTCCTCAATTGGCCTCTCCGGCACCTAAAGAGGCTGAGTGAACCCCGCGCAAGACCTCCCAGTGGGGAAAAAATCCCCACACCGCTACCTGGAATCGAACCCTGGTCCTCAGCGCCAGAGGCTGGCGCCCACTGCTGCGCTACGGAGACGTTCTTTCCGTATAATACAGTTTCTAATTCTGATTGGTGAAATATTCTATACGCATTTATAGCATTAAAGCTTCAATATTGTTAAGGGAGAACCTCAAAAAATAAACAAGCAAAACTTTGCTTTGAGTCTAATCATTTTCATACCCCTGTAGATTGCAATGATCAGATTCATGAGATAATAATTACAAGGGTTATTGATATGAACAATATAAAGGCATACAAGGAGTATCAAATTCAATATAGCTAAATATTTATTGTATACTGTTCATTACGAAAAGTTTTCAGTGTTATATTTAGGAACCATTTTTCACTTAATGACAAAATATTAAATTAAACTCTGTAATCAACGTGCTTTCTGCTTTATAATCGTGAGCCTTTTCATGCTAACGTTTTAGTTATTGAATTACTTCACTTTTGCTAGCTCCTCAGTACTTTAGTCATTAGTGACTGTTAACAAGCAATCTGTTGTTTTCCTCTTTGATTGCGAAGCAAACTTGTGCACAAGCTAAGCGCGGCATAATGGTCATAATAAAAGCAGCAATTAATCGGGAATTTAAACTGAACATAGTGAGGCAACATCAAGGGTGGATATAGAGTTCTGGAGAACAGGGCGAGATTGTTCTTACATAATTATAGCAAGATTATTTGAACTCCTGTTGCTGCTACAGATTTTTCTGACGGAATGTTAAGGTGATACATGCAGACTATTTCATACACTACTGAGAACGATATCATGAAACAGTACATTGCGATACAAATGAAATCAGTGGAAAACAAGGAAGCGTATGCAAATACGAGATGAAGTTGAGCATTTTCTACTTTCGAGATTCTCATGTACTTAGCGAGAATAATAGAAATACTACTTGCTTTGTGTATGCTATCCAATTGTTTATGCTCAATACGGGTTCTAAACTAAGTCTCACAACATATTTTCACGTTGATTTCGCCCAAATGTTTATTGTGAGTTTCTATTATGACTTGTAAACCTATTTATGTAAAGAACTTTGGAACTGAAATTTTCATAATAGTGGAATTTTCATGAACACGCCTCAGTTACGAGTTAGCAAGTAACTAATTAATTGTGTAAAAAATCTGATGTGTTGCAATCATATAACTTTTTCTACTCTTGTACTAACTATTCTTACAAAATCTTATTGCTTTATTTTCTTCATGTTAGTCGAGATAAACATTTGTAGAACTTATCTTACTGCTCATTTTCTTATAGAGGCAAGGGGAATATGGGAATAAGTAGGCTTTGAGCGATAGTCAGATCTTTTAATGCTTTGAAATTCCATTCTCTTTGCACGGCCAAACAGATAAAAGAATGAATAACGAGCTTCCATTTGAGGAAAGTATAAATATTGCAAAACTCACACAAATAACAAGGAATGTCTCCGAAATGGTTCACTCCATTTAAAATGCACATAGGCATAACGTGTGCGTTTTGATGAGATCTACATTTTTGTACACTAAGATTTGGCTATCTCTTAGGGTTTATCAACTATGCAAAAGTAATCCAGAGTAAACTGGACTGTATAGACCATAGCCAGAACATTCAAAATATACATTTAATTTGCCATAAAAACATCTGAAACATATGACACTTTAATCAAAATCATTAGAGCCATTTTTGAGAAAATTTCACAAAATGTTCCATGTAAAAGATGTTGAGTCTGTGTCTCACGCAATAGAATGTTTTAATTCCCCCATTATCATTGCAACAAACATCATTTCGTGTGTCCCGAACGTCATTACTGAAATAAATTATCCGGTTTCCACAAAAAATTTATAAAAACTATTTTTGCTGACATTCCTTTAATTTTGCGGTTTTTAAATTTCCTCTTAATAAAATAACGAGCAAAATACACCTAACAGTGTGATATATAATAAATTTTGTTTTGATCGTTCAGGCACGACGAACAGGCATGTCACGAGGCTATGCACGGTGTTTGCTTTATTCATTTTTTTATCATAAAAAATTAATACAGGGAAAAAGGCTATAATGTACTGAAGCAATGCTATGAACAGCGTTTTTTAAATGATACAGAGTTTACCAGCATATTCTTCCTTGGTATTTCTAGAAGTCTGCTGGGATTACGTACAAGTATGTAATCCATTTCTTGCACCCTTTAATACAGTCTTTCATGGTATAACAAGTAGTTTAGTACTTATTATTATTATTATTATTATTATTATTATTATTATTATTATTATTATTATTATTATTATTATTACTATTATTACTATTATTACTATTATTATTACTATTACTATTATTATTATTATTATTATTATTATTATTATTATTATTATTATTATTATTATTATTATTATTATTATTATTATTATTATTATTATTATTTAATTATTGTAGCAAAAACAACTACAAATTCTACCATAGCTCTTAATTTTATTGATTCATACATACGATTACAGACTGTGGGATGTATTATTTAATGAAACATGTCTTTAATTCTGTTCATTAGCATCAACAGATGCGTGCAGCAGTTAATGAGATTTTATTACGCTCAAAATGCATTAACGAGCAGGAAATAACAATGAGTTCTAAATTAGATAGTCGCATCAACTTTAAACTTCAGTTATAAGCACACATACAAATGCAAGCGGATGATGGTCAAATAAATTAAATGTTATTTTATTCGTTCCAAATTCTGACTGGTTCAGTTCAATTGAAGAGGTGTTTATACTTGAAGTCTTATAACGGATGCGCCTTTGAGCGCAAGTACTTATGGGTCTGATATTGAAAACGTGCTCCTAATTTAATATATTGGTAGTGATGTTTCTATGGATCTTTATCTGTTTGTGAAACTGAAGAACGGGCAGACAATTTAACGGTGACAATGAAATAAGACGAAATATTGAAGCGGTTCAGGGCAGTACACTATTTTCTATCATTAGGAGAGGAAAATTAATCGTACCTTGTAAGTAATGACAATTTTGACTTAACCTCTAATGGCTTGAAAAATGATAACGGTGTTTCAATATAGTCTTCTTCTTAAAGTGCTACCCGTTTGAAAAAGCCATGGGATTGGAAAAGATATTTGGACATTACTGTGAAGATCTGTTTCTACTGACAATTTAATAATCAATTTTTGAAAACCCAGACGTGTTCTAAAACTGTATATTACATGAGGACTATTTCCTCTACTTTATGATTTGAAGCTTTCCTGGCGACGAACATATTCAAGATGCTCTCGGGCTTCGAGCCAGGTGTAGTGATGAAGAGACATCGACGTTTTGGGAGTGTACATCTCTCCCATCTTCAGGATGAAACGTCGATGTCTCTTCATCACTACACCTGGCTCGAAGCCCGAGAGCATCTTAAATATCCTCTACTTTAGTTTGTTTTAGCTTTTAGTTTCACCCTCATTTCAGCATATTTGTTACTTTCTCTACACTAAGTACGTCTAGTAAGGGAAATATTGTATTCGACCCAAGATTTCAACTTCAGATTTCACTGGGAAAATAATTTTAAGGTCCCTTGAATTAAAAAAAAAAAAAAAGAAAAAAGAAAAAAAAAAAAAAAAAGAAAAAAAGAAAAAAAAAAGAAAAAGAAAAAGCCTTTTGAGAAAAAGGTCTGTGCGTGAGCATGTGTGTTGTGCACAACATAACTCAAAAAAGAAACAAAACCAAATTGGTATTTAAGTTTAATATCTTTCAAGGATGCGACACGAAGATTTTGAAGAAAATTCCTCCACTCTAAACCACCTTTTACATGGAAAATTTTTCGATAAGTTTTATTTTCTGAAAAATGGCTCTAACGATTTTAACTAAAATGCCAAATGTTTAAGATATTTTTATGACAAATGAAATGTATATTTTGAATTTTGTGTCTATAGCCCATGTAGACCTGCTTACTGTTGATGACTTTTGCATAAATGCATTTTTTTGTGCAGTGAATCATTTCGGGGATATTACTTGCTAATTGTGTGAGTTTTGCAATAGTTGAACTTCTCTCAAATGGAAGGTTGTTTTTCACTTTTATATCTTTTGGGTGTGTGAAGACAACCGAATTTAAAAGCCAGCGACCACCTTTAAAAGATTTTATCATCCTCAAAGCCTACTGTATTGCCATATTCCCCTTACACCTACAAGAACATTAACATAAAGTTAATTTTTGCAAATTTTTATCTCGACTAACATGAAGAAGATAGAGGGGTAAGAATTTGTACGAAGAGTTTGTACAAGAGTAGAGAAACTCATGTGAGTACAACACATCAGATTTTCATTTTGAAATCAGTATGAGTTGCCATCAGCTGTTATTAGATAATTGTGGCCACGTTTTGCATTAATATAACAAATAGTTCATAGACATGAGATAGCGTACGCTCCCTGCAGCAACATCTTATATTACAAGCCGATAGGAGGTGAAATCTCTCATGATTTCCCACCCGATTACATAAACATTATAACGGATGTGGAGGCAAGACAAATTTGCTCGTTTGTTCATTAAGAACCCAAGTTCAACAGAAGATACTAGTTTTGAACACTTCAGGCTTAATATGTCGTTACTGGAATGCATTAATAACTGTTTGCATGTAAACTTCAACATTAGTTCCATATCAGACACGCCTTGGATGGCTTCAGAACCGAGCGCTCCGCAGATTTGATTATCAGGCAGGTGATGTTCTGAAATGTCAGCAACACAGGAACTTTCGAGTAATAACTTTCTCTGGCTTTAGGTAGGTTCCTCTTGATTGAGTTATGCGCAAGCGCAATTGTGTACTTCCTTGAGAGCGTGTTCAAACAAACGAAGATCTACGGATCCTCTGCCTCTGTAAATGTTGGAGCATGAAGTCTGGTTCACAATAACAGCGAACAGAAACCAGATCGAGAACCACAAAATGAAAGTAGATCTATTACAATGTGAGCGTTCACGAATTATTAACGGGAAGCTTTACCCGGAGCTCAGGAACGGGAAACAAGACCTGATCGAGTTTTAACTTTTTCGTTGCGTTTCCCAGGAGCGGTATATTAGTTCAATAGAAATTATTAAGGCGGCCGTGACCTACAACAGCTGCTAGAGCTATCAGAAATCTGGAATCATTAAATCAAATGTACACGTTGCACTGGTTTTGCTATCCGTTCTCGGATTATTGGGAACCAACCCTACTGCTGTTCCAATGTAAGAGTACCCATCTGTGAAATTTCTTGAAGTCCACAATCATTTCTTCTAAATTGTAATGCAGCTATCATGTTGCAATATTTTAAACCCAACTTCTTAATACTACGTGAATAAATTGTAGAGGCAAATTTGAACTATTCTAGTTTGGGAGAAAATAAATTTAAATAAGACTTCAAGTTTTTTTCCCTTAAAACTTTACACAAAATGAGTATTATTGTTTAATAACATAACAACTAAGCATGTTAAAAAAGGTATCTAAACATTTATTATCCTATTATTTATAAGGAGATCTGCAAATGTTTATTCATTTATGTCAAAAAGTAGGTAGTGTGGAACAACATGAAAATGAGAATGTGCCGATAAATGAAAACCCCAGACAGTTAAAAATTATAGCACTAAAATAACACTGATCTGACTTTATGTTATGTAAAAGCATGCTGTGAGGTGATAGACATTCGATTTTTGAACCATCGTATGTTGAAACCGGCAGAAAAAGGACGTAGGTTTGATAATAAATAAGAGAAAAACAAAAGTAATGACACAAAAATACATGGTAAGAACAGGAGAGGGAACATAAGTAGCTATCAATGAACACCAGCTGGAAATAGTCAATAGCCTGCAATATTTAGAAACATAGATAAATGGAGTGATGAAGATAAAGAAATAAAAGCCCGAATAATAGCGGCAAATAAAGTGTATTTCTCCTTACAGAAAATATTTAATAACAAAATAATATTTCCTAAAACAAAAATAAGATTATACAAAACACTCATCAAACAAATACAAATATATGGTAGTGAGGCCTGGGCAATGACACAAACCATGGAGAAAAAAACTACTAATATTCGAAAGGAAAATGCTTAGAAGAAAATATGAAGCAAATAAAGAGAATAAAATATGGTGAAACAGGTATAACAAAGAATTATACAACATATATAAATACATTAACATTGAAGAAGAAATTAAGATGGTTAAGATGGGCACGACATGTCCAAAGGATGGAAGATGAATCAAAAAAGTTTTAGATGGGAAATTTTACAACACAAGACCTAAAGGGAGACCAAAAAATCGATGGGAGGATGCTATAAGAAGAGATGCCCTACAGATACTGGGAGTTCGAATGTGGAGGCGGAAAGCAGAAGACAAAGAAAAATGGAGGCAAAAATTGAGGGAGGCGAAGCACCAAAAGGGACTGTCAAAGCCATTAGTAGTAATAGAAGCCTGCAGAAATTTGCGTCAACTAAAGGAAGTGTATGGTGATACAGTAATGGACGAAAGAAGTGTGTGAAACTGATTTTAAATACTCAACAATGGGCGAACAAATTTGTGCATGACGAAATTCGAACTTGATGTCTGTCGATCATCACAGACGATTTGAAGAGTCAAGTGAACAACGAATTCCTTCAAGGCAGACGTGTAACCTTTAATTATGAGTTAAATATTTTTGTCAAACATTTTTCGTTCTTTGCTTGGTGAAACTGCGTCCGAACATCTTAGCTTAATGGGTTGGCAGCATCCTACAAGGGCATTCCACAACTCGTGGACAGATATAGCAAATGCTTAAACAACGAAGGTGATTAGGAGGAGAAGTGACTCTTTAAGTGACATACTTTTTTTAAATAAAACTAAACGGTCGTTACTTCCTGAACGAACCTCGTATCTTCTACTGGAAGCATTTTCATAAACAAAATTCTGAGCACTTTAGATTTAAGAAAAGGCAGTAAAGATTACAAACACGTTGAAATACAAAGCTTTGAAACCCATACCTAAGCTCAAAGTAGTCACTTCAAGTTTTCCTTTACAAACGTTTCTTTTGTACACCGTTCTAGATTACTGCGAGGACACTTCTTATTAACGAAAATACTAAAAACAGTTTTAATGACATCAAGTAGGCAGCAAATAGTTGAAAGCAACAGAAACAAATTACAAGTGATCAAGTGAATTACGAACGCTAAATGAATAAGGATGTCAAATATACATAAAATCAAAACCAAGGACTTTAAAAAACCGATTATCCTATAAATCGCCTTCATCAAGTATGAGAAATAACCGACACCTTCTTTTGCAAGATAAAGGTAGGTTTTAATCTTTGTTTGGAAAATAATGGTACAAGACCGAATTCAACCGTTTTAATTAAGGTCTTCGAATTCAGTGGTTTGTGAAGGTATTTCATGGTAATTAGGTACGTAGGTCTTGCTGGAGTCATACGTAGGGAATAAAAACAAAGGAATAAGCATTCCCTTTTATGTGGGTGTCCCTATATCTTGAAAGTGACAAATGGTTGGTTTCCTCCTTTGTTTTAGGGTAATTCATTACCTTGTCAACAGGCGCCGCTAGTGCTACTAAACTGTTTAAGAGCCCAAACGTGCATACCATTCAAATAACAGATGACAAAGCAATTCAAGACAAAGAACAGCTAGAAATGCGCACATCTTTTCACGGTTTTGTAAGCTCTCGGCCAAGCACAATGGCATTCGTTCACCAGCTGGATAGGCTACTGTCACAACTAGGGATGGCATCTTATGATTCTCCAAGTATACATATTTACTTTTACTTTTGGGCACCTTTCCACTTGTCAGCATTGTTGCAATTTCCGGAACGCCATTCTTCCGGATGCTTCCGCTCTTCATAAGATAAATAGTGGTTCTTCAACATTTCAGCAATAATGTATACCTCTCAGATGCCCTCATTTTTCCTAAGTATCCATGTTTTCTCTTTCATGGTGACGACCATTTGAATAGTAATGCTTCCCCTCAAAATTGGACTTGAAGGCCTAAGGAAAGGAGAGTGATGGAGTGTTACTGGCGAGAGCAACAGTAAAGGGGAGGTTGCCAAGGAAACATTAGGAAACATGTGTCTCCAATAACTGTATAATTCGATTCGGTTTAAAACAAGCGGTACTGTGTACAATAAAAGAAACTGCTTGGTTGGGATGAGGAAACTACAAATTAACACATATTTCTGCCACAACATACACACACCTCATTTCATTTAGTGATTCGGCAGTGGCACTATGTGCTGTTGCAGTATCTTGTGGGAACTAACCACAGGACATAGGAAAAACGATGTTAGAACTAGTATTAGATTAGTTTATACTTTATTGTTTCATTATACGAGTAGAAGATGGTATCTTTTTGTTTTCTTACGACTTGTATACCGCACTCCAGTTTTGAGGGCACAAACGGGACATTTCATCAATATAGTAGGGTTTTCTGGAAGGGAGGAAGGAAGGGAGGGAGAAAAGGAGGAAGGGAGGGAAGGGAAGGAAGGGGAAGGGAAGGGAAGGAAGGAAGGGAAGGGAAGGAAGGAAGGCAGGGAGGGAGGGAAGGGACGGGTAGGAGGGAGGGAAGTGAAGGGACGGGAAGGGAAGGGAAGGGAGGAAGGAAGGAAGGGGAGGGAAGAGAAGGAAGGAAGGGAAGGGAAGGAAGGAAGGGAAGGAAGGAAGGGAAGGGAGGAAGGGAAGGAAGGCAGGGAAGGAGGGAAGGAAGGGAGGGAGGGAAGGGATGGGTAGGAGGGAGGGAAGGGAAGGGACGGGAAGGGAAGGGAAGGGAGGAAGGAAGGCAGGGAGGGAGGGAAGGGACGGGTAGGAGGGAGGGAAGGGAAGGGAAGGGAAGGGAAGGGAGGAAGGAAGGAAGGAAGGGGAGGGAAGAGAAGGAAGGAAGGGAAGGGAGGAAGGGAAGGGAAGGGAAGGGAAGGGAAGGAAGGAAACCTAGCCGGTAACTTACTCGTATCTAGATTCGAACTCTTATGCCTCGTTAGTGTGAGGCAACACACTATGCACGCACCACAATGCCGCACGTATCCCCTCTTATCTTTTTCGTGTGGAAATGCGTATGCAACTATTTTCAACTTCGCTTAAAAGCGCATTTGTCTTTTCAAGTAAGCAATAAACTTTGTTGAAGGAAAATTTTGCTTTCATATGTATTTAGTTACGTTATCCATCAGACTAATTGTTTAACAGTTTTAACAGTTTTACTTTTTCTATTACGAATACTAATTAGGGGAAGTATTGTATTTGACCCAAAAGTTTGATGTGGAGACTTCATCGGAAATATATGTTTCGAGGCCCGTTGAATCCCAGAAAGCATATAGAGAAAAAGCTCCGCGCGGATCTCTCTCTCTCTCTCTCTCTCTCTGTCTGTGTATGTGTGTATTTATGTGTCTGTGAACATAACTCAAAAGCTAAAAGTCCTTTCAAAACCAAAGTTTATATTTATGTTTAATATCTTTCAAGGATGCGACACAAAGATTTTGAAGAACATTCCTCTACCCTAAGCTTCCCTTTACATGGAAAATTCTTCGAAAATGTTTATTTTTTCAAAAATGACTCCAACGATTTTGATTAAAATGCCATATGTTTAAGATATCTGTATGGCAAATAAAATTTATATGTTGAATTTTCTGGCTATAGCCCATGCTGTACTGTTTATTCTGGCGACTTTTGCATAAATGGTAAACCGTAAGAGATAAGACCAAATCTTACTGTACAAAAGAGGAGATCTCGTAAAACACAGAGTTTATTTCATATTCATTTTTCTTGCGGAGTTCACCATTTACGAGATATTGCTTGTTACTACTTTCAAGCTTCAGGCTCTTGTACTTTTCTCTAATTGGAATCGTTTCTTTTCTTTTTCTCTCTCCCCGTTTTTTACCTCCTCTTTTCATCGCAAGCGCTTCCTACCATGATGGAAACACTTGAAAGCGGTTTTCACAAGATATAACTATGAAATTTTGGTTACATTCAATTACGAATGTAAAACTGTGTAGTAAGACAATTACAGATATATTTTGGGAGCTGCCCATCATCACATTCAACTTCGAGAGATTACCATTCAACCAAATACGTACTACTGTTTCATTTTAAGTTTAACTTGTAATTATTATTTGATGTAATGCTATTTTCAGCTGTTCCTACCATTCGTTTATTTTTATTTTCCAAGACTTTTCATAATGGCCATGCAAAGGGAATAGAATTACAAAGTAATCACATAGTGATAATCTTTAAAAGATTTGACTATCGCTTAAAGCCTATTGCATTCCCAAATTAGCTTTGCAATTACAAGAAAATGAGCAACAAGATAACTTCTGATAATGCTTATCTCGATTAAAATAAAATAGATCAAAAATATTTTGTTGTTTAACAACGTTGCCAATTGCCAGCACACTTAAAAACCATCGATCTGGGCCGGATTTGAACCCGCGACCTTGGGATCAGCAGGCCAGCATCTAACCAACTGAGCTACCCAGACCGATAAGTAGATTGAAGAATAAGCATTTGTAACAATAAGTTTATTAAAGTAGAGAAGGTCATGTGAGTGCAACATATCTGATTTTTTAGGCAAAGTTCCCTCCTCTCTCAGCAGCCAACATTTATAAGAATAGGTTTACAGAAGTAGAGAAAGTCGTGTGAGCGTAACATCGGATTTTTTAGGCGAAGTTTTTCCTCTTTCAGCAGCCAAGGCTCTAGTGACTGCATATTGTGTGAAGCGTACAACTGCCCCGGATACCACTTTTAAAAGCTGTTCTGGCCGAGCTAGCCCATGAACATTCTCTTAATCCTCCCATCATTTTTGTGCCGTGTTAGAGGATCTTACATGAGCTTAGTGGAATCCATGATATAAAGACTGGTTAAAAAAAGGGGGAAATAAAGGAAAGGAAAAAAGAGGCGGATCCCTTGCTGAATACGAACGTCTAAGTAAGAAAGAAAAAAATAAATGGACTTGGGTTTTGATACTCTATTTTTATGAGTAGCGCAAGGAACTTCGCAGAATATTTACAATTTGGTATATTTTCATTCTTTCTTTGCTTACTGACAAATTAACTAAGAAGGCTGGAGACGAGTTGTAATTAAACGGTACATTCACTTTATTGTATTTTATTTTGTTGGTTAGTTACCGATAAAATTATCTTCTATGCAATCCTATTATTAAAACGGCATATTATCACGGCATAAATCGTGCCAAATTACCCTATTTCCGGCACCAGTGGCAGAAAATGGATGACATAATTGCCATGGCAACAAGACAGGATCGACGTTATCAAAGCCACAACATAATTCTCTCCAATGTGCCTGTAAGAAAACTGGCACAATTACCAGCTCTAGAAAGTATGCCAGCACCTAATGTGGTTTCATCAGTACATTTTCGTTTCTCCATTCAATCCATTTGTTCAACAGTTTTATCATTACCTTCCATTTTCCTCATTAAGTATTGAAACAAATGAAACATATGCTTAGCAACCACATTGTCATACATCTGTGGAATCTGATACATTATAATTTTCATTTAGCAAACTTATTAATTATTTTTATGTATTTTAAGGTTAAAATTGCATAAAACATTCTACGTAACACATGCACAATCTTTTCAGTGTGACACTCGTAAACATACTCCTGTAACAATCAGCCAGATTATACTCCAGCTATATAAATAACTATCTCTTCCACCTAGGTAGACAGACACGTGTAGCCGGGCTCGTCCAGGCACGGGTCCGTAAATGGGAGGACCGCGGTTAAAGCGCCGCCAAGAATATTTTTTTCTTCTGCTCTCCCACGGTTGGAGAAGTGCCCCAAGTTAGACTTCGAACGTTTCCTGCCCAACATTTCTTTTCCACTCAAAATTTCGTTGTACGGATCATTAGTGTTCACCGTGGAACTTTTTGTCGAACTTTGATATCCATTTATAAAAAAAATAGTTAACATTATGACAATTAAGGAAATAATTATAACTAGTATAGATATAGGCCTATAATTTGAATTATTTATTCTTACTTTAACCTTATATTAATAAATTAGGATAATTAATATAATTTTCAAGAACTTTACTTAGGATTTGAATTAAACAACAGTGCCATATGTAATAACAACCAGCGTTAAAGATATTAAATGTTTAAAAAATAGGTAAAGAATACCTTACTACTCAAAAATTGTATATATACATTTAACTAGAAATACAAACTAGATAAAGTAATTTTTGCTCGTTTCTTTCCAGAATAAGGTATGAGAATGTGCGTGAAAAACATGAACCCAAATACCAAATAGCTAATAAATATTACAACCTCGCACTTAAGACAACCTGCTCACAAGAATGCAATGCAAATTTATGAGTTCATCCACATTTAACAGTCATTCGCATTGTGAAGTTTCGTTAATATTTATTTTCTCAGAAATAGCTGACACAATTTTCATAAAATAAAACGTTTTTTAATTTCTGCCAAGTCTCTTCATTCTCACTGAATTGTAAATAATTGGGAAACCATAACAGGTATAAAATAAAATCTGATGTGTTGCACTCCCATAACTTTCTCTACTCTTATTACTATATCATCTTTTTGTTAGTTGAGATAAACATTTGTACAAATTATCTTTTTGTTTATTTCCTTGTAGGTGCAAGGGGAATATTAGAATACAGTAGGCTTTGAGTGATAGTCAAATCTTTTGAAGCTTTGAGATCCCGTTCTCTTTGCACGTTTAACACAAAAAAATGAACAACGATGTTCCATTTCACGAAAGTTTTAAGTTTTCGAAACTATCACAAATAATAAGAAATATCTCCGAAACGGTTCGCTCTCAAAAAAAAAAAAAAAAAAAAAATATATATATATATAACCTAGACATAAATTGTGGGTTTTAGCGAGACTCACATTCTTTGTATAGTAAGATTTTGTTATATCTTACGGTATACGAGTTATTCAAAAGTAATCCGGAGTAAACAGGACTACATAGGTCATAGCCAGAAAATTCAAAATATGCATTTCATTTGTCATACAAGTATCTTAAACATGACATTTTAATCAAATTCGTTAGATCTATTTTCAAGAAAATCCAAATTTTCGAAAAATTTTCCATGTAAAGGGTAGTTTAGGGTGGGGTTATTTTCTTCAAAATCTTCGTGTCGCATCCTTGAAAGACATTAAACTTAAATACCAACTTTGGTTTTTAACCGACTTTTAGTTTTTGAGTTATGCTATCCACAGACACACGCACGCGCACACACACACGGACGTTTTTCTAAAAATGCTTTTTCTTGGATTCAGGGGGTCTCAAAACATATATTTCCGGTGACTTCTCGACATAGAATTTTTGGGTGGAATACAATACTTCCCCTACTTACCAGTAGAGAATGTAGGTAATAAAAACGAGAAGAAACGCAGAGCTCATTAAAATACTTAAATCCACCCAATAATTGTTTCATACCATTAGAAGCCTTCGAAATGTTCACTGTTATACTTCCAGGTTAAAGTTTATTCTTGGTGCACTATATATGTCAGATTTCTAAAATCTGCCACTATTCCTTTCTTTGCTTTTCCCCCTTTTCTTTAGCGAGCTCATTGCGTAAAGAAATAACTAAGTAGGTAGTAGTTATTCTAAAATTCTAATTATACATATACACTCTGAGTATTACACAGTAATAAAATAAAACAAATATAATTAATTATAACCATAGTTCCCACAATAGACAATTATTGATTCCTCCATTTTGGAGCTGGTTATTTCTATTACTTCTCCTTATATTTTACCACAAAAAATAAACTTTGGGTACAACGAGTTGAGTGTTGCTTTCGTAACCTGCCCAATTGGAAGTAACTTGAGGCAAATACTCGTACCAATCGTGAGTAATGTAAATTGGCTAGAGCAACAACATTTGTATGGGTAGTATGTATTGTTGGTATATGGAGAAAGATTGTGAGTAGGAAATGGACTACTTTTATATAAGGTCTACCTAACTTGGGCTATAATAATGATAATAATACCCAGCGGAATGGCTCAGGTGGTAGCGTCTGTGGCCCACATTCGGGAGGTCGTGAGTTTTCCCAGATCACTCAGGCGAATGTTGGGAATGACATCTACCTTGCATCTCCCGTTTCACTTCCTTTCATTTCATTCTGCCTATCCTGTCTTTCCAGGTTGTATGAGTCAGCGGATTCGCCAGCGGGCTGTGCTGCGATGGTGCTTGTGCGCTGGAAGTACGGTGCTCGGCTGAGGGGACGTGCTGCGATCGGCTGGCCGCCATCCCAGGGGGACATTGCTCAGCCGGAATTGGATGATGGCGAGCTCTCTTTGGTGACCCTGAAACTCTATCGGGCTGACGAACTTGCCTACACATGTTAGGGACCACCGTAGTTGTTCCGAGTGTGAGGAGTTCTGGTCATCTGTAGAGTACTTTCATATGCTTCCTCCCGAGGTCTGACGCACAATAAGCCATCGGCTGACGTGCTTGAAATCCCTCCCATGACGGACAGACAGATGGACAGACAGGCATTATAATGATTAATGATAACACTGGTCAACATGATTTTTGTCTCACGAGTACAAATAAGTGTACTTAATCTACTTTTTCATCGTATTTTCAATTATGTATTCGGAATTTTTCCATCGCCCACATTTTCTTTTTTATTTCAATTTCAATTTTTTAAAATAAACATTTTAGTAGTTCAATTTCATTTTCCTTTTAATTTAAAGGATTTAGTCTCATAAATAGTTGTACTTAATGCAGCTTCTCGTTGTATTTTCAAATATGTATTCGGAATCTCTTCATCTCCCACGGTTCTTTTTTTATTTCAATTTATTTTTAATAAACATTTTTTGTCCATTTGTTGTAAAATAAGTCTCTTAGAGCATTGTAAATATGATGGAATCAATCGAGCCAACTCCAATCATCACTGCTACTGTTGTGCATGTTCAGACATGTACAGATATGCACAAAAGCAGTCCAACATGCTTGCTTCCCGCCTAAAAGGATGGAATCTTCTTCAAAAGAATACAAAAGTATCGTAATCGTCAGTTTCAATTTAAAGACTATTTTTCTGGAGAAAACAGCCTAGTGTTTTGTAATGGCATGTATTCTCTCATGGAGACATTTGGTATTGAACATAACCCAGCAGAATGGCGCTTGTTCATTAATGCCTCTAAAATTGGTTCATGACATTGTTAATCCTAAAAATGTGTATCTACTTCCATTACATATTAAACTAGGATTAATGAAGAATCGTGGCGAAGTCATGGACAATGCACCTTGTTAGTTACTTAAAACAGAAATTTCCTAAAGTTAGTGAAGCAAAAATTAAAAGAGGAATATTATGGATCTCAAATATGAGATCATGCATGGTGGAATCCTTTGGAGGAAGCAGTTTGGCAAGCATTAAAAAAAGTTAGTTTTTTTTTTTTGTGGGGGGGGGGGGGGGGGGTGGATCGAAAAGCGGAAAATTACTGTGATATTGTCAATGATTTTATGACATTTTATAACAATTTGGGTTGCAATATGTCATTAGAAGTACACTTTCTGCAATTGTACCTAGATTCCCTGGGCAATTTTGGTGCAGTGAGCAATGAGCACGGGGGACACTTTCATCAGGAGATTTCAGCTATGGAACAGAGGTATCAAGGCAAATGGTATCCTGATATGCTGGCCGATAATTGTTGGACCATCGAGAAGGATGCTCCACAGGTGAAATATAGCAGAAAATTGTCATTTCCTACTTTCTAGGTGAATCAGAACGTTTGAAAATTTTGTAGTTAAGAATATCGAAAATGCCCGTCTCTCGAAAACCTTGCGTTAAGGGGAAAAACCGATAGCATATTTGAATTCAGGAGAAAAAATACTTTCAGGATCACATATTTTTTTCCTCTGTGTAATCATAGTAATATGACTAATCAGCAAGAAAATTGGGAACGCCATAATACAAAAAATGGCATGACAGAAACATTTATGTTGGATCCGACAGACATGAATAATACATCAAAAGTAGTTCACATTTGCTGATAATGAAGCAATAAATATTTGAGTTATCTAATTTGTTGGCTCAAATAAAAAACGAAAATTGGAAGAAGCTTTACTATGGGAATTTCTATTGCAGATATCGCGATCACCTGACAAAAACTGTTTGAGTGCGTAAATGAAAATATCGGATGATTGAAACAAAACGTCAAGCTGCATGCAGCGAGATAGTGCAAAGGTGCATTAAATTTTCAGTCGCCACTGGCATTCATTTGCTACAGTTCCATAACCGTGCAAAACTGAATTATCAGACAGAAGGGTAGCTCCAGCGTTCAGTTTGTTGGTCAGCTAGCGGGAGAAAACTGTTAATACCCGCTAAATTAACAAATGTGACCGAAGCTTTTGGAGAAGCAAGATTTAAATGCGGTTATGGCGGGGAAAAAAGAGAATAAAGCAGTGGCGTTTGGACTTCATTTCAGCATTTTGTTCCGCTCTTTCTTGTCAATGCAGTAGTAATGCGATCAATGAGCTGCGGGAGCAGAAAAATTGAAAAAGCTGACCAACATCACTATTAGCATTGTGATTTACCTTATCTAGCTCTTTCATCTCATTGTCTAAGGTACTTATGGTTTTCTGCAACATATTTTCCGGTTTCATTGTTATATCGGTACGAAACAATTGGCACGAGTCGAATTCATTAACAAAATCCTTGAATATGTCTTATTTCTTTAATAACCGAGCAGGTTGGCTCCGCAGTAACTCCGCGAGTGTAAGACTCGGATTCGGAAGATTCCGGGCGTTTCTCACGATTACGTACTTGAACCTCAGGTAGTTTTTCCTAGTAGGTAGGCGAGTACTGGAGTGCTTTCTCACCTGCACGATTTCATTTCCCTTTTATTCATTGTGCTTCTAGGTTTCGCAGCTTCAGGCAGGACGGACAGATGTTGCGGGTGCTTGCATCAAGTGTAGAGTATTCTCCATGGACATGGGAAATCAACTTCATAAGCATATGTCTGTTACAGGTGATATTTTAAAGAACCATGCGTCACGGAGGAAAGGATAGTTTATGTGTTTCTTATATTTTAAACAAAAATAACCAGTGAAATTCCTAGAGTTTTTAAGTTTTTAGCGGAGTGCAATATCAATTTGATGATTTAAAATTTTAGTTATCTCTTTATGCTTTTTGACATATTTATCACCTTGTTTCATATCTGGCTATTGCCCTGTTTTTTACTTTTTGTGTACATTTTTCTTGTTCCTAGTATTTTTATTTTTGAGTAAAATTTATATCTGGCTATTGCCATGAATCTTTTAAGGGCAACAAAGCAAAGCAACGCTGATGACCTCGAAGTTGAGCACCCTTAAACCAAACCAACCAACCAGTGAAATTCCAGTTATTTTTCTGCTCATCAATGAGAAGTTTGGTTTTCATCTTGATGAGCTTAAACAGCTGAGCTGAGATGAGCTATCCTACATTTTTCGGAAATAATTTAAAGTTATCCACATACTAAATAGCGCAATATAATGCTCATTATCTTACAAAAATAATTTTATATAGAAATTTAAGGAACTGGTTCATTCCACAGGTTAGGTGGAACATATTTGAAATGTGCCAAGAAAAGGTTATGCCTACGCACTTTGACAGGAGATATCTATTTACTATATTCCAAAGTTGGACCGAAAAACAACACTAATGTGTAGTATGACGTTCTGTAAACACATTTGACTCTCATACGTTATAGTGCTGCTGCGCAACAGATAAATCAACAATGATCATTGTATGATGTTCTGTATGCAGATGTGATTCACATTACGTTATGCTAGCGTTGGTACAAAAATGGAAGCAAGATTATCGTTTGAACAGCGGAAAGCAATTTTGATGTGGTATTGGAAAACTAACGGCAATGGAGACACGTGTACAGAACAGAATCACCATCGTGAATAACAAGTGCACGCATTCGAGACAAATCTCAGACTCATGGTATGCTCCGTGCGATGTCCACAAGGGCATATCTGGGAGACTTCATACAGCAACAACCCACGCGTCCTTGGCTATGTTTTTGGAACATTATGAGCACCCGCCGCAGAAATCTACAAAGCAATATGCATATGAGACTGGGATTAGTAGGACCGGCGTATTATCAAAACAGCAAAGTTGAACATTTTCATCCCAAAACTTTTGCATGCATTAAATGAAGATGACCCTGATCGGAGAACGCAGTGCTAGGAGTGGTTTAGCAATATGGTGTAAGAGATCAGGCCTTTGTAGGGAAAGTTCAGTCTAAGAGTCACAATTGAAGTTGAAGAGAACTTTCAACCGGCATAAGTGTGTTCTATTGATGTACAAATATTCCACATGTTTTTGTAGAAAAGACTGTTAATAATTTATCTGGAATTAATATTTGGTGTTGATTGTCAACTAGATTCTAATTGGACCATTATTTTCTCAAAGAACAGAAACTGGCCAAGGTACTTGCACATCATATGCACATCTGTCTAACCCTCCATTCGCACACCGTGGAAATAGGAAATTTACTTCCAACAGGATGGTGCACCAACACATTACAACCCAAATGTACCTGAATACCTTGATAACAATCTTCTAGGGTACTGAATAGGACAAAGAGATCCGACTGAGTTTTCACCGCGTTCTCCGGCTCTAACTCCGTTGACTTCTACCTACGGGGAACTCTTAAGAATACTATAGCGTAGGAAAACGGCTACCAGCACTTCGAGAAGAAATTAAAACGGCATGTGCTGCAACCGCTGAGAACAGTTTTGCAACCGTTTCTTGATCAGCAGTTCAACGTACTCAGAAGTGAGTCGACGCCTAAGATAGGCATTTTAGCAACTGTTGTAACTCTTCTAACTGTAAAAGTCTAAGACCATTAGCGCTTATTTTCTGTTTGTGTGAAATTAGCTTTGTTATGTTAACGTAGTTTTTTCTTTGCTTTATGTGTGTATACATTTTGGCGCCTTTTGTATAGTTCCGGACAATCTGGCAAAACTCTTAGGGTGTATAGAAATAGTACTTTGTTAATCCTTGTTTTATATTTACCTAGCTTACTGTGAAATTTAGCTTACAATTATTTATTACAAAATATTACCTTATATTCAATTGCGAGAAAGTAATAAACGAGAATGCATAAGTGAATTGCATATTTAGTTACACAAATTAACGTGAGGCATGCATTTGGTAGGTGCCAGATTCAATGCGCGACTGCCCACTCTGACGGGCTTTTTCATGATTTTCCCGGTCAGTAAGCCGAATGCTGATCTGGTTTCTTTTCTATTTGGATTTACTTTCCCTCCTTTCATTCCGTTTCCTTCTCAACTTTGTTTTCAGGTAACACTGTGTGAGACAGCGGGAGGTCCGGGACTACAGGGTAACTCAAAGAATGAGCACAGTCTTAAAAGATTCATGAAGTGAGACAGTGCCGAACAACCGGCAAGAGTGCTTCAAAGAAAGAGTATTTCCTGAGGACGCAAATGGTTGCCTGGTTATAAGGATTGTTCATCTCCTATGTGGACAGCTGTAGTAGTGAGCTGGAAACGATAGACTTCTGCGTATCTCTGGCCTGTCTGAGACTTGTAGCCTCCTGCATTTCCTTCACTTCATCCATTCCTTCTTGGGATGCTAGCTTCAATAGATAAAAGTCGCGGTGCGTGAGGTGTCCCCCTCTACTGTACCGAGCGAGATGATGCCACGGCAACGTATGCGATTCGCATTCAGGAGGTTCCGAGTTCGATTCCCGGGGACCACGCACTCTGAGTTGGGTTTTTCTGTGGTTTCCCCTTGTCACTTAGGTGAATGCTGGGGTCTATAATTTCATGCCACGGTTTCCTTTCCATTATTTCCCTTGATTCCATTTATTATCTTTCAAGTGTACTTTCAGGCGAGTAGTGTCGACAGTGCTGAGCAGATGGCGCGGATGCTTGCGCATGGTAACTGCTGTTCTCGGCGCTAGAAATGGCGTTTGACTGGCCGCTATCTTCCGTTGGAGGGGACGCTTGAGCCGTTCCGGACCCGGGGTGCGATGGTTCCGAAGGGGAGGGGGATGCTTGTGCGTTTCCGGACCCGCCTGCGCTGTGGTGGCTGCTCGGTGGGGGCTAGCGCCGGGATGACGAGATCTCAGCACTTGTTAGGGACCTCCGGGCGGCCCTGTGGCCCCTTCATCCCTGCCTCCTGGGGGTGTTAGCACACAATAGATCTGCGCAGGTCGAGGTGTGCGGGGTGTTCCCTCCGTATACGCAGCCTTTATCTACTCCGCTGTATAATATATATCTATACCTAACAGAAATGGCGAAATTAGCACGCAGTGATTTAATACACGTGTATTTTAAATGTTAGGTCATTCCTCTGCTGTCAACTTAGGACTAACTTTTTTTAAGTCTAATGGCCAATAATGTTGCGTAGTCATATAATTATATTATACTTCTCCTCTACAACTAGAATTTTTAGAGCATTGAATGCCAACCATTATTTTCCCACGAGGGCTACATTGATATGAGTTGACATTAATTACACTTTGACTATTCACAACGTGCAGCGTTAGGTTTTTACTCTAGCTTCTGTCGTTTGCGTTAGATCCTATTCAACCGTGCTGTCTTCTGGTAATGAATTGTGACAGATTCGTCTCCGAAGGCCTAGACTTAGCCGTAGTGCTGAAATTCTCCACCAGTTACCCTTTACCCTAAATATGCAACAAGAATTCATTAACCACTGTATGTGTGTTCAAAATAATTTCTCATGATTTCACTGCAAACCAACAAAATGCATACAACAGTTGAAATGAACGATGAGGCCTAAATTATCGACTAATGCATGTAGTTAAATCATTCTTATTTGTGGAAATATTAGAAATAAATTTGTTTATTTGTTTCTTTAATAACAAGGTTAGTGTTTAGGCTTGGATCTTATCTTTAAATCCCTCATTCATATATACCAGGATCGATTAAGGCTCATTTACGAACAAATGAGGACAAACTGCACACCATCTGGTCTACTTTATAACTGTTAATTCCTCTTTAGAATTTCATGAATCTCTTTTTAGCTATTATTTTATTTTCATTGCGCTACACATGCTTATATTTCAAAAGCCGACCGCTAGTGTCACAAAAACAAAGAAGATCGTAATTCCACGCCTGTTTGCATGTAAATCATGCCTATTATAAGCGAATCACAATTAGCAAAGCGTTGTTTGTGCGACGTGCTCATTTGAATGGCGTCCACATATATCTACTGGCATAACACCAGAATCAATATATGAAATTTTGCGCTGTAAATTAGTTACGATAAAGGAACGTACTAATATCATTTTTAAGTTTTCACAATGACGGATTATGTGTTCATTGTACGAAACACGCGGACAGGAATCCTCTGCACCATAAAGAGAATAAAAACTCCAATTATGACCGCAGAGTGAAATGTTCCACATACATGTGGATGTTTCCATTATCGTGCTGACTCAATTCGGAAAACCATATACATGCCGCTTAAAACACTGCAGTGAAAAAACAAAACAAAAAGTTACCTCGATTCCAAATAGTTGTATGCTCTTGAGGGGTAAAAAATGAAAAGGAAAACAACACGGCCTGTTTTGGTAATAAAAACCGTCATTCATAGCACTGAGGATCATTCCGTTGCTGTTAAAAATAATATGTAGATTATTTGTGAATCCACTAAACCAACCTATAAATTGTAGTAATGACTCTTGCAAGTAAAATACTAACTACGTTGTATTTCATAAACAAAGAAAGGAAGATAAGTTTTTCTAATAATTTATTTTACAAAATTTATAGAACTTAATTTGAAATATTTGTTATATACATATTGTTTGCAAAGAAATTCAGAATCACAAGTTTTGTAAGTATTACTTGTATTAAATAGAAGATCAGTTGAAACTGCAATTTGAGTTTGTGCTACGGCAATAATTTGGTCGAGAAAGCTCAAGAGTTGTTTTGCAAATGTTCTAACAACCGTCATCTATTATTTGCTATAAATATCTCATTTAGTTCATGTGCGCTTCCCAGATATAAGTTTTTGAATTACAGAAACAAACATAATCAACACTTAAGACTGTGTGCTGCAGTCAAAAATATGCGTTGCTGGGAAAATGTACGTGCGCGCGCGCGCGTGTAACTAAAATAAGTCAATAAAATAACAAAACACAGTTAAACACCAATCTTGGTATTTAAGTACATCTTCCATGCATGTGATACGAAGATATTAAACAGAATCTCCCAGTAAAAACTACTAGTACCTGTTATATGGAACAATTGTTCGAACTTTTTTCCCCTTAAAATGGCTCAAACAATTTTTATTACAATAAAGTACGATTAACATATCTGGATGAAAAAATAAGTTTCTTGAATTTTCTGGTAAGCGCTTTTGAAGTTCTTTTCATTCAGATTGACTGAACTGGTAAACTGTAAGAAACAAAATCTTTCTATACAGAAAATGTAGACCTCGTTAAATCGCACAATTTATGTCAAATTCATTTTTGTGTCATTAGCAGTTTCCAAGATATTCTTTCTGATTGGTTTATATTTTTAGATATGTATAGGTACTTTTTTCATGTTCTCGGTGGCTAAAGACTTCCATGTACTATAAAATACCGAAATATGCATGCATTCATGCGCTACCAAGCTGTGGAATCTTGATTACGGTTTTTAATATTCTCCTGTCACGTAAGCAGATGTAAGTGCGATCCGAAAAACACCTCAAAAAACGCATAGCAGCTTTCCCTAATAAGCAAGAAAAATAGATGGAGCTGTGTGCGTCAAAATGAGAATGCAGTGAGAATAGTTGAAGCTATGATGAACTTGTTCGAACATACCACGCTTTTCATTTTCTGTGTCAATTGCATTCTAATTATTTCACTACAGACGTCAGCATCTGTTATGACCGTGCTTTGGAAAACAGGTCTCTCGTGGTTTTTAGATGCATCTTAGCGGAAAGAGAGTTGTAATGAAAACCATTGTGCAAATGTGCCTAGTTGCCATAATTGATAACGGTTGGGCTTGTAGATGAATTGGTTTAGCTCCCCTTTAAGTTATTTAGACCGTATGACCTAAAAGCAGACATTTTAACATAGTGAACAGGAATTAAAAGCTTCGGATTATCACAGTAGTGCGATACATTTTTTATACCACTCGAATGTGACCAGCTTTGGTTTCAAGTCCACTCACACGGCATTTACGCTTTGTAGTTGCACATCTTTAATAATTCACTTGGTTCGATTAGGCTTTGCTTTTCATTGTGTCTTTTTACGTGATTAATATTTCATGGCGCTCGCATTATCTGTTCACAGTTCAAATAGTCATATTTCAATTTATTGCAATTCGTTGTAGAGTTAACATTGTATTGGTAGCTTTCTGCCCAGGGTTGCCAGGTTTTGTTTACGAAAAACGGAAGATTTTCCTTTTTTTAGGGAGAAAGGAAGATTTTTTACCGGCACAACTAAACGCCAAAATAGAATTTTTGAGACTCGATTTGGTCATGAGTACTTTTATTGTTGGTATTTATTTTCAGATTGTGCTATTTTTAACAATTTTGTATAACGTTTTGCAATTTCAAAAAAATTATTTGCACGAATATGGAAAGTTTACAAGCACCCGCAATTCAGATTCAACTAATTCCTACGGCATCTGTTTCTCACATCGGTAAAAATGCGCTTATTTTGCAAATTAAACGACTAAAATGAAAATCGAAATATAAAATTAACCCGGTTTCATAAAATAATGTATATGTAAACGTTTAATAACTTTAGTACCCACTATACCATTCCTATTCTAAGAAAATAATTATTACTTACCTTAACCATGCATATATTAGAAATGTAATTTTGTTCTGCAGTTACGGATTTGCTTGGTTCTAAGCTCTACGCTATAAATAAACACGTCCATCTTCCAACTATATCAAACAAATACAAGGACGAGAACACAGCAATGAACCATGATGCCGCATACGTGTTCTCGCAGTACAGAATAGCCAACTGTATTTTATTGCTGTTACTAACGTTCTCGAAATAAGCATATGGTTACACAGCAGTGCAATCTATGAGAACATTGCTAATTTCATGTTGCGGTCCCTAATTGATTTCCCTCTCCAAAAAGTAGAAAAACGGAAGAAACCGTCTTACGAGAGGGGAAAAAACGTAAAATGTAAGATTAACCCAAAAAGCGTACAACTTACGGGAAAAACGTGAGACTTGGCAACCCTACTTCTGCCTTCTTTGGTCTAAGATATTCTTTTGTCTAGTATAAGCTACTTGGCGACGAATGTGAATTTAAAGAAAATGAAATGGATGAAGCAAGTGAAATTACACAAGCCACAGAAAGAATAACAGTAGCACTGCTACCCAAAACATTTAGAAAGCAATATGAAATAGCATTTAATACCTTCATTGCCTGGCGTAAGATGTGATTGAACAACACGGGGAAATATTTGACATCTTGGTTGCTCAGAGGAGAGTTGATCTTGTTTAAAGAATATCGGTATGCATGTAAGTTAATCTCATACTAAACGTAATTTCTCTTAGTTTTAGGAATCAATATAATACTGATATTTTATAAATTTGACGCTGTCTAAAAAAAACTGTACATGCCGCACCTGTTAAAAGTGATTTAACTTGCTCGTAGAGTTACGAAATAAAACCCTGCTTTCAATCTTGCATCATAATTCCACGGGGGAATACAAATCGATCTGAATTCTTATTCCCGATTGTATACTGTATGGAAACGCGGACTTGGATCAAATTGAATCCTTGGATTCGATCCTCTTAGAAGTGGGATCGAAATTGAATCTATTTGAATCCGCCAACGATACTAACTTCTACTGTACTCGTAACATGCTGCACGCCCGTCAGTGTTTTTTAGTGAAAGTGGTGTAAACAAACTTAACAACAAAGCCACTTTTATTGTTTCTATAATCTTGCAATATATATTTCTAAAACATTCACTAGCCTCAAAACCTAGCTCCTTAAAATACGCAGGTCCGCTAAGATAAACTAAATGACCAACATAAAAGCTTGAATTATTTATGATTGAGCCTTGCGTGTTCAAATCGATCTGATTCCGAACTGAATTCAACATGAAAACGCGGATCGTATTGAGAGTGGGACTGGACTTAAATGGATTTCAATTCCCCACGTAAAAGCAGTGATTATACGTGCGTATTGCACACAATATATTCTTTCAAGTCTTATCATTATATAAGTATAGCTATGCAAATTGGTGTCAAATATGCTAGGGGAATGTTCTTGGTGTGGGTACAGCAAAATCTTAAAAGCTCACTTAGACATATGTCTGAAAATCCATTTTTAGGGAGTTATTCAAGTTATTCATCTGCATTCTCTGCTCATAGCGAGATCTCACAAATCCACCAACGCTTGCGAGAGAGAAGCCCATTTGTAAGGAGGAATTTGGATGTCGAGAAACGGAGGTGTACGAAGCTATAAGGTTGAGAATCGATTTCTTTATGTCTTGAAAATACATTAAACTTTAATACTGCATTAATGGAAACGGTTAGTCACGTGGCTACTGGAATATACTGCAATAAAATCTTTATTTGTATCCCCTTCAACGCATGCAAGGATTAAATGTGGCACTCCTTCTGCAGAAGCATGTTACAGCAGTCTGCTATAAATGCATTTCTTAGCATTTGCCTTGTTACCAGATCATGCTCGTTCTATACGTGGCGCTAACTTCAAAATATCTTCTGTAATAAAACGGGTGCTGATATACTCTTGAAACTAACTGACTGTTAAAGAGACACAATTATTTCGAGACCGAATGCCGAGATGAATTTTGTGATAGCAAAATGAAAATGAGTTATCAAAGGTAACCATCGGTCGAATCCAGGGTACTAGGCAACAGTGCTGATATTTACAATGGGAGAAAATATTATGTTACAATGAGATATTTACAATGGGAAAAAAATATTATGTTACAGCTATCTTAATCTTAGAACTTAGTTGAATTCCACATTTTCTCGCGTACATCAACAAGAAAGAGGTGAGGATAGGGATTAAAAACATAAGGATTTCAGCGCTGTTGCCTATTCTAGGCCTAACTGCGCTTACTTAACCTCTTGGAGGAAGGGATTAGATGCGGGCGCAGCGGAGTTCTTAACGTTTTGAGATTCGATAACCCTAGCTGCCTCATCGTGCCCTCCATATCCGCACGGACAGGTTCGGGCAGAAGATGCCAATGAAGAAACAGTTCTCTCCTCAGACCACATCCATTGCATTCGTGGCAGACTACTGATCATCGTGCCTTCGGCCCTGGAAGATGAAAGGAAATGCAATGACAGGAGATTAGGGACAGGGAAATGTGTGGTAGTATATAATTCACCCATCATCACAGACCTGGAGAATCTCGCGAAAATTCTAGTTGGCCGGTTCAAAGAGAATCCAATACGAGTCATCCAGAATGCGCGCATCAGAGGTTAACAGAGGCCATACCGCTCGGTTATAACTATGAGATTACAATAAATTGTAAGAAAGATTGAAATCAGTTGAAATACTTTATAATACATTTGGAGTGGTATGTGAAGAATATTGTCTGAATTTGCTTAGACATTTTTTTTTTCTGAGCTGATTCCCTTGTCATCACCTGAAGCAAATCGTGTAATTGCAAAAGCGCAGGATTTTTATACTATTTAACATAGAAATATTTAGTTGTTCTTATTTAAAATTAATATTCCCCACAATGCTGAATATCGGAACTCCCTTCACTGGCACATTTAACGTTTAGCAACACAGCTTTAGAAATGTTCATTAACTCTACTTTCGTTGATTACTCAGGTTATCTGCCTTTGAAATTTAGTGTATAATACGAGGTATACCTACTACATTAACTGTGTATGTAACCAGTTAAAGCTGGCTTGTTTTGTCTCAACCGGTTACTCCAAGTTCTAGCTGTGTAACATCTTCTGCCTTCCTTGGACAGGTCATAAACTTGCTCGTTGCAGACACCCATTTTCCCCGGACAGACTCGTCCGTCAAGACACCCGCAGCGCCTGGGGAACTTCGGCAGTCTTTCTCGCTTGAATTTCCTCTAAAACAAAAGTTACTGAGTGCGTAGGCGGAGAAGGGGTGGCAGTTGGAAAGGAAAATAACCGCACTACAAGCTGTTTCTGCTGTAGTCTTAGTTTGGAAGTCGCAGTATTGTTTGAAACATAGTTGGAATATAGCAAGAGGCCAACGTTTTGAACATACTAACTTTGACAAATTAATCTAAAACTCCGGGGCGTTTCTGTGATCTTCCAGTTAAATTCTGAGGTATCACAGTGTTTAAAAGAAGACATGGAATCTCACTACAATTAACAAAGCGCATTCACATTAAATGCCATTTAAGAATCAAAACTATCATGTTCAATATAATTACTAAGACCAGCCCATATATTATTATCTAATACATTAAGAAAGCTTTGATTTTAACAACTTTTTAACTCAGTATTAGGGATCTATTGAGACCATACCGTACAATCATAGGATTATCTTACTCTTTATGGAATTTTTGCTCACTCTGTATAGTGGAGGTACTATACCATTACAGTAGATTACAACACCAGATGAAGACAGGGGAAACTTTTCCCTGTGAAACGCATCACCTGGTGGCATGTGGTGATTGGCACGCAGTGTACATAAAATTAAATGTATACACATATTCCAGTTTTATTTGAGGTCATGACCGCCTCCGTAGTGCAGTGGTAGAGCGCCTGGCTCTGGCGCGGAGGACCCGGGTTCAATCGCCGGTGTGGGGTATTTCCCAACGGAGACACCAAAGTTGAATCTTGGCCAAGTCCTGCTTGTCGTTCCTAAAGCCTGGGAAGGCTTACCGTGGTTGTGAACACTCCCATTTGAATACACGTATTTCGAATCTCTCGTTGTGATTATCCTTAACGTTGTCGGTGGTTGTGAACCAGCCTTTATGCAGAAAGGTATCCCTACAGGCAATTTTCTTGTTCACCAACATTCTCACTAATTCACCAAAACTCAGGGAGAGAGAGGGAGGGAGAGAGAGATAGAGACAGAGGTGTGTTATTTGAAGTGAATGTTTCGGATGTTGGAAAATCACGAGAGGTACGAAGCACTGACTATGAATAACGAGTTCTCCGTAAACTCATCAGATAGCACAATATGTTTTGCAGCAACGAAAGACGTTAGTCACATGACTACTGGAGAAGTTTGCATTAGCACCTTCAGCGGGGGCATGGATTAAACGTGGCGAACTTTGAATCAAGAAGAACTTTCTGCCATCGTATGTTGCAGAATTTCGTTATGTTTGTGGATTTCTTAACATGTTGAAGAAGCTAGGTTAACTCGCGATGGTATCTTCAATTTTTATAACACTTATAAGTGGGCCCATGAAAACCGTCAAAGTACGACATGACAGACCTAAATAAAGGTTCAGCCTAAACGTTTGGGGTGGTCAACTTATTGTCCCTGTTTCTATCCGCCATGCCTCAATGCGGATACTATGTTTCTGAGAAATGAGTTGCATCATTTAATTATTGATGATGTGCCTCTAGATGTCATCCAACGAGTGTGGTTTTTACACAGTGGTTTGCCAGCTCATTTTAGTCGGATATAATAATTTCTTGAGTAATATATTTCCGCATAGATGGTTTCGTCGAAGGGGATTCAATGAATGGCCTGCTCGATCTACTAATTTGAATCCAATTAATTTCTTCGTCTGTAGGCATTTGAAGACCCTGGTTTACCGGATATTGACATTCAGGAAGCGTATTCATATCAGATTTGATCTAATATAAAACACTCCAGAAATTTGCAACAGAATTCCCGATAGCATGGAACGTAGGCTATTATTTTCTTACCCGAAATTGAAGAAATCGATTAATTTTTCATAACAAACTTGTTTTCTATGCAAGTTACTTAGGCTTCCGTAAATTCTCCCATCAATATTGCATTATTCCAAAATAATTTACAAATAACATTTAAAAAAAACCTGATGGGTTGCACCCTCATGACTTTCTCTACTATTTTACAAACACTCTTACAACGCTTACTCCTCTACTTCAAGTTCATTGAGATAAACATTTTAAGAAATTATTTTATTTCTAATTTTCTTGTGGGTGCAAGGGGAATATGGAAATACCGTAGGCTTTGAGCGATAGTCAAATATTTCAAAAGCAGAGCTAGTGGCTATGTGAAGGCTTTGAAAGTCCGTTCTCTATGACAAGAGGTGAAAACAGAAATAACGACTCTACATTTCAGAAAAGTATAAATATTTGGAAATTCAGACAAATAACAAGTAGTACATGGAAAATTGTTTGTTGCACAAAAAAAAAAAAAAAAAAAAAAAAAAAAAAAAAAAAAAAAAAAAAAAAAACATTTTAACAAGATCTACATTCTGTTGATATCACTAGAAAATTGAAGATATACACTTCATTTGGCATGAAAATATCTTAAACGTATTGTATTTTAATCACAATCGTTAGAGCCTTTTTAAGAAACTCAAAATGTTTGAAAAATAACCCAATGGAATTGGGACGTGTCGCATCCTCGGAAGATGTTGAACTTCTCATTTTTAGTTGTGCAGTTTGCATAGATACACACACACACACACACACACACACACCACTCAAATGGAATTATTTCTAAAATACGTTTCTGAATTCAGGGGACCTCAAAATGTATATTTCCAGTAAAATTTCCCTAGGGAATTTCTGGGTGCAATGTAATACCTTCTCTGCCTACTTTTATATATGTGGCAGAGGATGTAAAAAACCACCCCAAAGGTGGGGATGATTGTCATGTTTTGTATGTTTTAGAGTATTAAAATGGATGCATTTTCTCTTTCTCCCATAACGTGAAGGTTTTAGTTTTACTCATACTGTCAAACATCTAAACACGAACAAAAAAAAAAAAAAAAAAAAAAAAAAAAAAAAAAAAAAAAAAAAAAAAAAATAAAAAATAAAAAAAAAATAAAAAAAAAAAAAAAAAAGGACAGAATTGTACGCGACATACAGCTTGGTACTCCCTATGTTTACCATGCTTTTACAAAGGAGGAGAACATGAGTTTACTTTTGTACATGGAGAGATTTATTTAATTATTTCTTGTTATCCTTGTCGCCCGATGTCACAAATGGAACCCTCTGGAATACACTAGGGAACACGCTAAAGATGGTCCTTTGATGGAACGTGTTGTTCAAACGTCTAACAGATCTGAAATTGGCTTAGTTTCGGATATCTGAGCAACTGTTTGTTGAGTCAACTGAAAAGCACCCTAGCAACCCTCGACTGTCATTTGCGCAAGGAACGAGAATGCTAAACGGAGCAGTATTTGGAAGTTGAAGTGTTCTCAATAGTGTTTTGCTTCCCTTCTTCACAGAAAATCATTGTTAACGTTTTGACATGAAGAGGCGCTAGGAAACAGGCATGTTTTGGGCACGAATAATGATTTACTTTCCTTGTTGCTCCATAGCATTTACAACAGTAAGTCACGGTTCAGTAGCTCTGTAAAGGTGTCAACGATCAAACAAATTCAAAACTTAAAACCGCTTTCATTCGGAAGTTTATCGCATAAGCTTTTTCGACCTCGATCTTTGAAAATTGTGTATACTTAATAAAAATGTCATTTTCCTGCTTTTTTTCCTTTCTCTTCCACAGGAAGTATTATGTTACGCCCAAAAATTTCGGATATTTACGAAAATGCTCTTTTTTTCTTTTGCTCTCTTGAACCTCGTGCCAAAATGGCATTCCCAAGATTTTCACGAAACCCTCCCCTTTCCAAACTGCCCTGTTCGGGAAACAGTTTACACAAGTTTTTAATATAAATATTAAGTCGCAACTTACTTGTGGGATGAGACCGGAACAGGCCACTTAGCCTAAACCACGAAAGGAAGAAGTAGGAGAATAAAAAAATTTAGTCATCTTAATTTTAACTGAACTTATAATTCTGGATGATTTGGGAAACCATAACAGACAAAACCTCGACGTGCGAAAACATGCAGCGCATTAAAATACAAAATTCTCATGCTCTCTCTCTCTCTCTCTCTCTCCCTCTCCGCGATTCGGAGTTACGTAGTAATGATAGTCATGGCCCAATGAAATAAAACCACAGTAGCCTAATAAATCCATATTCTAAACTACCAAGGAAATTGCTCGCTGAATTAATACAAATATACAGTTTTATCATGATCGTATACAGTTAACCCATGTACCTATTAGACTACCATTACTATGCAACTCCGATTCGCGCCGTAGCCTGTCTTTCTTGTTAACCGCGATGGAACAAATTTGAAACGTTGCGATTCGTTTTCTTTTCTTTCGCATGAACTCATCACTAATACTATAAAATATGAATGTTGTTTCCACGTGTACATAACTAAGCCCAAATTGCTTAGTTTGAATTCAATGTGTGTGCGTGCGTGCGTGCATGCGTGTGATGAGAGTGAGAGAGTGTAACAGCGTAGTTTTAATACATGAGACGAAAAAACAATGTTTCCGAAGGGACACTTTACACTTAATAAAAATCTGACTGATGCACTCATAACTTTGTCTACCCCTGTACTAACTATTCTTATAAACTCTTATTCCTCTATCTTTGTGTTAGTTGAGCTAAACATTTGCAGAAAGATCTTATTGTTCATTTTCTTGTAGCTGCAAGGGGAATATTAGAATACAGTAGGCTTTGAACGACAGTCAAATCGTTTAAAGCTTTGAAATTAGTTCTCTTTGCACGGCCAAGAGATAAAGCGGTGAATATTGAAAAACTCACACACTAAATATCACCGAAATGGTTCACTTCATAAAAAAACAAAAAAATGCATTTAGATATAACTTGTGTGTGTTTAACGAGATCTATAGATACGAGTACTTTGCACAGCAAGATTTGGCCTTATCTCCTACGGTTTGCCAGTTATGCAAAAGCCATCAAGTGTAAACAGCACTACACAGGCTATAGCCAGAAAATTCAAAATATACATTTAATTTGGCATAAGAATACCTTAAACTTAAGGCATTTTAATCAAAATCGTTAGCCATTTTTGTAAATTCAAAAATTCCGAAAAATGTTCCATGAAAAGGATAGTTTAGGATGGAGGAATTTTCTTCAAAATCTTTGTGTCGCATTCTTAAAACATATTAAACTTAAATACCAACTTTTCGGTTTTGAGTTACGCTGTTCACAGAGACACAAAACACACAGACACTGACCTTTTTCTAAAAATGATTTTTTTTTTTATTTAGGGGGCCTCATATTTCACATTTCCGGTGAAGTCTCGACATCAAAATTTTGGATGCAATACAATATTCCACTATTTGCAATACGTAGTAGAGAAAGTAAAATGAATAATCAGGTTGGTGAAAGATGCTGACTGTATACTAGGTTATTTCTTGCCTTATTCGTTTTCAACTTACGCCGTGTCGCAGAATCGCTATGGCACCATAATTACGATTATGATTCGTGGCCATCTCCAGTGTGCAGAAGGTGGGTTTGCACGTCAACTAATGTGCCTTGTTCAGTTAAGTTGTCTGAGGCATAAAGAGAGAAAGCCCTATCGGTAAGTGATTCACTTTTCATGGAATACAATGCAGATTAGAATGTCTGTAAGGCATAAGACTCCTTCGTAACAGAGAGAGACAGAGAGAAAAGGGTGATTAAAGAGAAGAATTTAGTGTGTTGAGAGAGATGGGGTTGGCACCTGCCTGCTGTGCAAGGGTCCCGGGTTCGATTCCCGGCAGGGGTTAGGGATTTTTCTCCAGCCAGTATTATTCTCTGAGTCCGCTCGCCTACCACCTAGGCGGAACTCGCATGTGGTATTTGTGGTGAACGAACCGGCGTCTTGGCGGGTTTTCTCCGGGTTCTGCGGTTTCCCCCACCATTCATTCCATCAATTGCTCTCTTATCACTCTTCCAATCATCCATTTCGTCCTCTTCCTCACTATCATACCTGGTGCTCGGCTGACCACCTGCTTCCAGGTCTTCACTCTGGTCCAGAGGTCCTTCTGCTCCCCGACAGGCGTCTGACCCTAGGCTTGTCAGTCCTACACAAGGGGAGGGTGATCAGGGAAAGCAAAAGAAAGAAAGGAGAGAGATGGAGGGAGGGGAAGATTCCAGAGGATGGGAGAGGGAATGGCAGAGGGAGTGAGAGATAAAATACAATAACGCGAGCAGAATTGCGGGTTCACGAGTAAGAAAATAACATTTATCGGATGCATATGCAATTAATAAGAGAATATTGGCAATTCCTAAGAAGAAATGCAGAATACATAAAAAGCACTCTCTACGCACACTTTCTGCACAAGAGCACGTTTTACAATGGTGGAAACTGCCAAAATCCTTTGAATTTCACTCCACATCTGCGGATCTCTTTAGCGCACATCTATCGATTTTATTAAACTTTTCTTTTCCAATACCGCACACTTGGCGCAGGCCATTAGTATAACTTTAGTCGCTCGGGGCTTCAACAGTAAAAGCTGGTTTACGGGAAATTGCTTTTAAAGTTTTACTGCACACTCAAAGTGATATAAAACAGAAGCGTCTCGAAAATTTGGGTTACTTTCAAATGCGGTCTCTACGATAGTGTCGACCAAGTTCAGGACAAAATAAGACGATTGAGATTAAATATGCAACACACACGCGGTAACTACGGCTCACATTAAAACTCCTGCAGGCAGTCCTTTTCACTTCCTGTACCACTTACGGAAATACACGTTTTGAAGTGCTCTGAATTCATACATGTACACTGTATGTATGGATATCTCGAACTGGTGTCGTTATCTTCCACTTTCTTAAATGCAACTCTGACAATTGTGATTACAATACCACATGTTTAGGACATTTGCACAAGTATTAAAATACACGTCTCGAAGTTTCTCTTAATAGTTTGTAAGTCCACTTAATCTTGAATTAATTTTGTATAGTTATGTTAATGGTAAATTTTCAGTGATAGGCAAAAGGTGATACATACAAATGGCAAACCTCACTGAAATACAAGCAATGTCGGATAGCTTTCATTTTGTAGCATTAGGTTTTCAAAATATTAGTTTTCATATTTCAAGTTTTCGCAGTATCTATAAAATATTTTAAACATTTCTTATTTTGGTATAGGTTCTTTATTAATACTCCACAAAACCTGAAGGGAGTTAAGAGTTGCAGTTTGTACGTTATAAAATATAATGAATTATGTGAGGTTTAAATGGGCAGAGAAAGTCATGCGACTGTGACACATCCGTTTTTATACATTTTCTTTTATACATTTCATTATAACTTGACTTGACTTGCTCTCGTAGCGGAACAGTGTGCTCAATGGCCTTCAGTGATGAAGGTCCCAGGTTCAAATACTGCATTTGAAGGTACCTTTTCTGTTTTGTAAATTTAACAATAAATGATGGTTTGGCATGGAAGTATGGTTTCACCTAGTTTAATTGTGAGACATTATGAAAATACAAATTGTTAGAACATACTTTAATGAACATCATAAATAAAAGCATAAACTATTGTAATTATATTTAACTTACAAACATAAGGCGTCTTTACATTATATTGTACTATTTAAAGCTATTCTTTTATACGAAAGATATCCAATAAATTGTCCTGAGAGTTTACAAAATGCAGTACTTACATACAAACTAGATAACATTTCCTAGACCATATTATGATCGTGGCGAACCTCTCTCATTCCTAAAGTAGTGCATAAAGAGCACGAATGGCCGGAACTTCGTATTTATAGACAAATTCACCTTCTAGTGCATTCGGAAAGAACACATGATTTTCTAGAACGTTCTCGAAATAAACAGAAATAAATAAAAACCTAATTTATTCACAGGCGTGATTTGAACTTCTCGCCTTCACCATGACAACCATTGCGCAACCAGAGCACGTAACAATGAGCACCACCATAATCCTAATTTGAATGCGGTGTCAGCACCTGCATTTCGCATCGTTTGTAAAATGCAGAGTTGCCTAGTTACCAATCCACAGGATGAGAAGACTCACCAGGTATATTAAGTGACACTTACTTGAATTTCTTAGGCAAAGCTTCTGCTTAGAATACCGAAACGATGTCTCTATTCTGAGATGGAAGACGTAGAACAAAAATTACGAGAGATGCCTTTGGTTGCTAAGAATAATCGACTTTATGGGTCACTTATGGGTTTGGAATGGGCATTCGACAGAGTAGACTGGAAGATTTTTATGGCCATTTTGCACAAAATTGGTTTGAAATACGATAAGAATGGGCTCCTAAGCAGCGTTGACAATAAATACTGAAAGGCACGTTATGAAAACTTTTTCAAAATTACATTATGAGAGGGGCACAAGGAAATCAAACAGAACAAAATAAAGCTGAAGGAAGCGTCTAAAGACACTGAAACAACATCTATACATCTTGGGAAATGTCAAGTAAGAGATTAACGAAGTGCCATGCTTGGTACGTGTTACTATATAGTGCGACCATTTGAATGTTGCGAGGAGATGAGGAAAAAGAACTATTGGAGCAATTTGAACTAACACATAGATAGTCTGAATATATCCTGTGAAAAAGAACGATACAATAAATAAGGAGGCTGTTTTAGGCAGAATAAGCAAATGAAGAACGTTGTTGTAATTGATTGAAAGAGGAAAACATGGCCTGGGATACGGGTGAACAAACAAACAAAGAGCTTCATGCTAAAATATGCATTGGAAGAAAATGCTTGAAGAAATATTCCGGGTAGAAAAGTAAATCAAACTATAGAACATACTACAGTAAATACTAAATATATGGAGATGAAGAGAGTAGCCGAGGAGAAGGCTTGTTTCCCAATGAAGCACCTTTTCTCGGGCAGAAAGTAATGCCTGATTGATCTGCATTGTAATTTTTCCGAAATACACTATGAAGTAGAGATGGATTATTGTGGTAGTCTTTATCTATGCGTCGTTTGTATCTTAGAACAACTCAATATCTACTAAAATTATTCTTTTTACTTCATTTGGCACCCACTGGCACTGTTTGGACAAGGAAAGAGGCTGCCAGGTCTGCAATGACCAGCAGTCCTTGATTTTATTCCGTATTACTAGAATGTTTATAATTCTCTACTCCCTTGGAATGGAACCGAAGCCAGATGATTTACTGAAGCAAGATTACATTTTGCGAGAAGTCGCGGCATAGTCTTCTCTTGTCTTGTTCTCAAGTTCTCCTTTCTTTCATGTAGAACAATTGCAAGTCCTTGCTGGTGCAGTTAGAGCACGTCCTCTGCAAACAATAGGCTCCGACTGTTTGACTGTTGCATTATCCACGTGCACTGCTCTGGAACTTCCTACTGCACAACGGAAACTTCTGATTCAGAAGGACCCAGAGCAACCTTGTGTTTTAATTTTAAATAAACAAGCAGACGGAAACGTTTTTAAGCAACTCTTAACATACGGTGCCGTAACGCTTTGACCTTATGACATGTTCAGCTATTACCCTGTTATTACTTACTTATAACACGTACAAAAAGAATTGCATTCTACCCAAAAATTGATACAAAAATAAATCTTTTTAGAAAAAGATCCTTTTGTGTGTGTGTGTGTGTGTGTGTGTGTGTGTGTGTGTGTGTGTGTGTGTAAGCAGTATAAACAAAAAGAAAAGAAAAGTCGGTTAAATACTAAATTTGGTGTTTAAATCCAGCGCCTTTCAAAGAAGCAACTAAGATTTTCAACAAAATCCATCAAACCTGAACTACTCTTTACCAGGAAAATTTTTGTTATTTTTATTTTCTCAAAAATGACTAACAATTTTTATTAAAATACCATATATACTGCAGTTTAAATCTTCTCGAAATAGCCTGTAAAGTCCACTCATTCGGAAGGAATATTGTATAATTTGGTATAACGCGTGTAAGCTATAAGAGATACACAAAAGCTCCAACGGAAGAGAGAGAGGGAGAGAGAGGGGGTGGGGTGGGGGATAGAGAGAGAAATCACTTTAAAGCACAATTTATTTTGAATACCGTTTTTGTAAGGCCATTCGAGATATCCATTATCAGTGATTTACAATTTTCAATATTTTGCTTTTTTTTAAACAGTGTAATTACTTTTCAATTTTTCTCGCAATGTTACGCAAACAGAATTTCAACAAGTTTTAAAAATGTAACTATAGATTTGGTTTCCTGTATGTCCCTTGTACGTAGAACGAAGCTATTTCTGCAAAGGTTTACCTGGATTAATATGAAGTAGATAGTAATAGCTAGTACTAGGCTACATACAAATGTGATAACGTGTAGGAAAATTGTGTATATAACATAGCTTTTTACGTAAATACCATATTGGATAATTTAGCCACTGCGAACATTGCTTGAAATCAACAAATGGTTTCACAAATGCAACTGTGAACTACAACCACGTGACATATACAGATAATTCAATTTCTTTATCTTCCATCAGTTACTCAAAGTTATACATTATTCACAACTTTGGTTTGTGTGCGCCACTCCAAGTGCATTTTAATGACAACGATGCCAAAGGCAGGCTTAGTTAAATCGCTTTCGATATGCCACAGAGATTAAATATTTATATTAGAGCGGAGTCTTCATAAGGATATTCTGTACCAATGAATTATGCATGTTTTGCCGAGAATCGCTTTTGTGTCGTCGACGATAATGTGGATAATTTCTTCATGCCTTTGTAACGTCATTCGTCGAACTCATGCAAAATATTAGCAGACCTACAGGACTGAATATTTTGCCTGCATGGGCTAACCGGGGTTTGTAAATATTATGCTTATACTACAATCGCAGTAACTATGGCTTTTGAGTTTATCATTAGAATATTGCTTGGGTATTTATTATGCTCCTATTACCATGAATTAGCGTATTGTTTAAGCTTCTTTCTAGAGACAGATGTGGAGCCTGGTATAAGATAAACCTATCAATAACAACTTTGTATACAATGTTAAAGAACAGGTTATATATGCTGTGCGATTATATATTTTTCTGCATTTAAATATACATATACAACAAATTTAGAAACAGGGTTGCT
Organism: Tenodera sinensis; assembly: GCA_030765045.1. Taxonomy (NCBI): domain Eukaryota; kingdom Metazoa; phylum Arthropoda; class Insecta; order Mantodea; family Mantidae; genus Tenodera; species Tenodera sinensis. The sequence goes on along the minus strand of CM060965.1, from coordinate 67,370,739 downwards.
AAATCTTTCTCGTTACTTTATCGAAGCCGCACTGGTCAAAAAACAGTTCTAGTAGATCATAAAAATTGAGTCCAGATGACCTTTCTTTGCGAACGGTGGCAAGCTACTCGTATGAAAGAAGAAATAGAGAGAAAAATGAAGACATTAAGAAAGAATTAACGATATTCAGCCTTAAACTAAACCACCACATCACATGTTACGAACACGTTTTAAGAATGAAGACCATCGACTCCCCAAGAAAGTTTATGCATGCACACGCAAAAAACAAGAGGCTAAGAAATGGACAATTGAAGGGATGGAGGGAGCAATTCAATGCACTCTGAGGTCAAAACAGGTCAACATGCCTAAACTGTATAGCTGTATAGCCGTTGATGATGCTCATGTTATCTACAGATTTACGAATTCATATCGATGATCACTACAACGTTTGGGTCTGAGCTTTATGGCTTGGAGATCTGCGCATTCAGGTCTCTCCTGGTGTGGCTAAAACTAGCGGTTAAGAAAACCTAAAAAGGAACAGAAAACAAACCAGCAACAAGAGAAAAAATAGTCACGAACATATCTGTCTAGAGAAAACTCGGGTGGGAGTTGGGCTATTGCTCCAAGTAAGTAGGTACAGGTACATATGTTCAAGATTACAATAACTAAAACTCTGGCACTCCAATGTACTAAAATTGTTACACATATTTAAAAAAAAGCTAAATTCAATCCTGGAGACTATAGGAACCCTTATTTAAGTAATGTAAGCCATTTACTATTGTTCTAGTTGGCCGAAGAAACTAAACTATGAAAATTATTGACTCTTAAACGCTTTTAGACGTTTGACGAATTTAAAAGCCTGTTCAATAAGGTCTAAGGGAATATATTTAGGTATTAATAAAACTTTGTCTTTACGCGTTGTAGTGAAACAGAAAATACTCATAAGAATCAAAATATAATCCAAGGAATATACATAGATATCCACGATATAACAATACACCCACGATGGAGTGCAAGCAAACCAGAATATGGACAGAACTGGCTACTAACGGCTGGAATTTCTTTATTTTACATTGTATAATGCTACAGATGCACGCAGTGAAGCTAGGTTAAAAATTCTGCACATGTATTCAGTGAAGTTTGTGGATGTCAAAAACTTAATGGTTCTTAGGTAAGTGAATTTTGATGCATTTTTCTCAAGTTCTTCATAGCACATACCAGCCTAGCTCTCCAAACGACAGTAGGAGATTGCTCAATTTATAACAAAAATCTCCGTGGCGGTTTTATGAAATATTTTTAGGGTAAATGTAACGTGTAAAATACAAGCAAGCAATATATATTTTATTACTTATTTAAGCCAACAAACTTGATGCTGGTGTTTCTAAACACACAAGCCGTGTGTGGGCAATGTTTAAGAGGTGGAATCAGGACTGAAAAGTTCAATCCTATAGCCGGGATTTAAAACACGGCCGCCTATCGAGCGGCTGCTCTAACCACTAAGCTACCATGGCCAAGTGGTTAGTGGTTAGAGCAGCTGCTGGATAGACGGAAAATCCGTGGTTCAAATCCCGGCTATAGGATTGGATTTTTCAGTCCGGATTCCACCTCTTAAATATATCTCTTACTTTCATTTGCTCATCGGCAATAAGTCTCACTCAGCTACAATTTCGGTTAAGGTTTTGCTTTTTCTCTCTATTTTTACCTTTTCTACTTGTACATTTGCCCACAAAAATGTGAGAAGTGCCTATGACATTACACTAAATAAATTTATATAGAGATTTCACAGGAAATACACGTTCGAGACATCCTGAATCCAAGAAATGCATTTTTAGAGAATGGTGTGTGTGGTCTGTAATTGTGCGTGCGTATGTTTTCTGTGAATAGCGTAACTCAAATGAAAAGTCTGTTAGATACTAAATTTGTTATTTAAGTTCAATATACTCTAAGAATGCAGCACTAAGCTTTAGAAGAAAACCCTCCAACCAAACTATCATTTAAAAGAAAAACTTGTCATAAGTTTTTACTTTCTCAAAAAGTTCCAATGATTTTGATGTTAAAGATATTTGCATGAAATGTATATCTTGAATTTTCTGGAAATACCCCGCGAAATGCTCTTAATTCTGAATGAAGTTTGTATAGTTGGTAAATCGCAAAAGATAGTCTTACGGCACAAAAACATGTCAAATGTTCTTTTTAATCTTAACCATTTCAAAGATAATTATTAGTTTTAATTTGCATATCTTGTGGTCACGCAAAGAGAACGAATCTTCAAAGCCATCAAGTAGCCACACAATTGAGCTAAAGTCTATTAAGTATAATGATTTAGGGTGAAGTGAATATTTTGGTGCACAAAATTTATATTTTGTTTTAATAAAAATGGGATGAATTAATCAGTGATTTCAAAAAATGATTTTAAGTCTTACTTGGTAATTTTCTTAATTGCTTTAACTTTAATTATGCTTGCTTGTGAATGCTCTTAAAAGATTTAGCTATCATGTCGCAATGACTTTAGCTAGAAATCGATTTTATTAAACGCTAGGGAAGTGATATTCGTAGAGATGAGTTGAAATTCAATGTTTCCTCGAGTTTTATTGACTTAGAATTAGCATGGCTAACGACAAGTAGTATCTAAACATAAATAAGTGAAGCATTAAAAACAAAGTGTCTAAATTTAGGTTGAATGTAGACCAAAATAGCCAAAAACGTCGCTGTGTGAAAAGCGACAGTGATTATTGTAAGGTGGAAGTAAATAGTGATATTAAAACGCAATACCAGAAACTCGCCCAGGTCTGTTCTTCGAGGCATTGATGTGGTGGAGAATAAATCAGAAAACGTCTGTGCTGTACTTTGTCATCTAACCTCGCGCCTGAGAAATATCCTACTCATGCCTATCTAAATTCCGGTACTTAATCCCATACAAAATCAACGTAGCGGCGTACAGCGCAGAGGCAGCTACTGCACCGGATGAGCTACCGAGGCATCGAACCCTAAAAGAGTCGTCACCAAACCGGGCGACCAGCCGGACCCGTTACAAAAGTGGTGCCCAACGTCGTTACATTTCCTAAGTACTGTATGCCCACGACAAGAAGGCTAGAGGGGAATAAAGGGCAGAGGGGGCTTGAACTGTTCACCTGCTTCGGTAGCGGATCTGTTTACTAGGAAATGAGTGTATGAGAATGCATAGAGTCACCCACGTTGTCAGATCTAATGCGCTTTGCAGTACTATAGACATAGGTGCAGAGATTTTTTTAAGTATTATGCATTATTTGGCTCTCGCTGCTAACACGTACTACGGCACTACAGTTATATACTCGTATTTTGTTAGTTTTATTCTTGGTTTAATATTTACATATGGCGAAAGAAGGGACGAAGTATTCACAGTGAAGCAAGGGAGGTAATTAGACTTCCAGCTATGGGTGAGTTGTGTGACAACACTGTGTATTTTAAACGAACCTAGCATCCTTGTCATACCCGGAAACTAAGCATAAACACCGTGCGGGAAGCAAAAACTGATTACGTTAGACATTCCTAAGACTTGCCTTCTTGTCCTGGGCACACAGTATTTACAGCTGGCGAGACATACCGCGTCAGCACCGCGTGACACACTACTAAATCTTTCTTGGACTCAAGAGGTAGCATTTTACAGTGCAGTACGGTACGTATTATCATAATTTACTGTACAATTTATGCAGGAACCGTACACTGTATCAAGCTAAAAAGTGAATATTTAGCACACTTATAGTTACGTTTTTACTGTCATAGTCAACACTAAAATTAAAAAAAAACTCTACAAATCTAATCCGGATAATCCGGAGAGGGCCGGATAAACGAGATGTTACTGTAATAATACATAAACACATAAACAAAGGTCTTCACTTATATTGTGAGCGGAAAATTGTTTCCAATCTTCTTACGCAATTAGTTTTAAACAGAAGCGTAATTAGTTTCGAAAACGTGACCTGTTTTCCAGCCACTGCGAGTTACTTCAGCTTAATGGGAACATCGGCCAACTCTCGTGACAAAACCTCCCTCTCCTGGTGCCAGATTAAAACATTGTGCTGCAGCTTGCACTTCAGGAAGCAGTAAACAACTGATAATAGCACAGTCTTGTCTACCAAACCAAACCAAACCCAAAACTGTCTTTTTCCATTTCGGACAACCCACCCCTTTCTCTTCCTTCGTAGCATTTCACATCGGAAATGTCGCAGTTTAAAACACGAGGGAGAAGTTTTAATGCACTTTACGACGCTATCTGCAATATGCCAGCCCTTCTTCCGATAATGACAATGGTCGTGGTTACGCCTGGGCGATGCAGTTTCCTCTAAACTACCAAAGTGAGAATAGCATTAAAATTTTATAAAAGGAGCTACTTTGGTATTCCGAAGCAGGCAAGGAACATTTAAAGACTCCTAGCTTTCGCAGAGATGCTTTTATTACTAGTGCAAGGAATTTTAGGTGCTGCACCTTAAACATTTTTGCTATTATAATGCTCAAATATGTGTATGTTGAAAAGAAAACGTTAAATGAACACACCCCTTTGAGTTTTGGTTGCACGTTTTGCACCTTTTTCCAATCCCAGCACCATTTTCCACCTTTTTGCACTTTTTCCAAACATTTTTTTGTCTCCTATACTGCATTTTATCCCCCAAATTATATATTTTTTATCTTTCAAGGGTTGGTAACGATGCCCGGTATCAGTCCTGCGACAATAATTGCTTACACTTCAGTGCAGTATTACACCTCAATGCATCAGTTATGCGAAGCTTTTGTTTAAGGTAGTGCGATTGTTGAGTGCAGGAAGAAATGTTTCAGTTAAAAATATTATTTCACTAGTACGGTCTGCCATTTGCCAGTAAGTTTTTCAGAATGCCGAAAACGAAAGTGAACGCCTACAAAGTACATGACTTTGCTGAACAGTTTAGTGCAGATGGAATTCAAAGTGACGGATCTGTTTTGAGATGCAGTGTTTGTGATATTTCAATTACAATTAATGAAAAACACCAACGCAATTGTGTTAAGCAGCATATAGGCAGTGCAAAACACACGAAAAATAAGGAACTTAAGTGCAGTAAAGATGGAGGGCGTCAACAGTTTATTGGCGAGGCGCTGACTTTTTCAGGTTCTTAAATAAAATGAATTTTTCAGTGATACAGCAAAGGCTTTTGCGGCATGTGGTATTCCTCTTTCCAAACTCAACAACCCTATTATGAAAGCATATTTGGAAAAAATATACTGGGAAGTCTGTCCCAGAGCCAGATGAAAGTACCTTAAGAAAATCGTATCTTCAACCTCTGCATGAAGAAAAATTAAAACAGATCAGGCAAGTAGTGGGTAAAATCCAGTATATTTCATATTAGATGAAATCACTGATAGACAAATGAGATGTTCTTAAAATTTTAGTAGCACCCCTAAATGGAAAGTAAGAGAAACCCATGTTGTTGAAAACCTACTTTCTGAACAAAACAATGCTAATGTAGTGCGTAGTTTCAACAATGCATGTTGTGTGCTATGGCCTGATGGCATTCAATATGATCGAGTGTGGCTAGTACCAAACATCTTACATGTTACTGGCCATTTCTAACCTCAATCCTATATACTCTAATCTAAAACAGTTACCCGAATTGAACATGCATTGCACCGAGTTTGTGGGGCAATAAAGAAGAATATTCATATGCAAATGAATTTCTGTCTTGCATCAAAAAATTGTTAAAAAGGGCTCCAGTTAGGATACAGAAGTACGTAGATGATTTCCTCTTCCAATTTCTCCGATTCTCACTAGGTGGGATACTTGGCTCAACGCTGCAGTGTTTGTTTGTAACAATTTTAAGGCTATATACAATTTCTTAAGTGAAATATCAGATTATTCTTCTGCTGTAAAAAGCCAGAGAACTAGCAAGTAAACAAGAGTTGCAAGATGAACTTCTATCTGTGCATAGCTACACTTTTTTGATGATGCCCATTACAGGATTGGAGGAGCAGTGTCCTGAGAAAGATTCACAATGGGCAATTTTGATGGACGTAAAGACAGCACTGGAGGGGGTTGGAAAGCAGCAGCTAGAACAGAGCTTAACCAAAAACCCTGATATTGAGGATGTTGCAACGAACAAAGATTTTAATTACAGACTGCAAACAAAATATGCACCACTTGTGTCTGTTAACGTTGAATGTTCCTGTTCAACATACAAATACTTACTTAGTGACCGAAGGAGCAGCCTCATTTGGGGGGGAAAAAATAAAAATTGAGCAGTATTTCCTCTGCTTAATATAGGCAAGTGGCAAAGAAAGTAAAAGGCTTCAGGTTTTACAACTGACGAATTAGTTATTTCACTTAAAATAAATATGTTAGTTCAAAAATATTTCTGTGGCGTCGGGCTCGGCGCTCAACAAAGAAAGGGCCCAAGCTGCTTCGCGATGGGTGCCGTATCGGCGAGAGGGCAAAGACGTTTAAAGCCGGGCTGCATCGCGGGACTGTTCTGTGTACATACATAACTTAAAAAGAGAGGTGAGAAAAACAAAAAGGGTGTCAAGAACGTTCTCGAGACTTTCAGCAGTCATTTCTGGTGCGTGTCTGTGTAGAAGTCGAGAAAGGTTTGTCGAGAGTCGAGCTACGGACATGAGATGGTCAGTGTCAGAGACAGCTGTGCGCGCGCGCGTGTGTTGTCGTAAGAAGATTCAACGAGCGTCGCGAGTGATTGTAACGTCGTAATTAGGGTATGAGAGATGGATGACGTGAAGAAACACTAAAGGGACTGAGCAAGGTTATGAGAAGTAAGAAATGTGAGTTGTGATAACCCAAGGGACTGTAGATTATTTTTAACGACAAGAAGAAAACTGTGTATTTGTGGTAAAATTTTAAAAGACAATAACGTGATAGAAAAGTAACCGGACTGATTTTGTCGTCTTTGTTACATTTCTATGAACTCATTCCATTTATATTATATGCCTTATTCACTTTGGGGTTCACGATTTATCCTGTGCTAAAATATTTGTTATTGCGTGGATTGTTCTGCTTGTATATGCTATTTCATTAACATGAATTTTATTTACCTGTTCCTAGTGCTGTGAAATAATAAACAAAACCGTTTAATAGCACATACACATCTGACTGCGAAACTATTATTTACACACACCGGTACAATCTGTGTTAATGTTGACGCACGCCATCCTTTTATAGTACCAACGTATTGCGACAAATTGAGGTGTTGCATTCACATGAATCTCTATTCACTCTTCTACAAACAATTGTTACAAAGTTTACTATTCTGTCTACTACTTGTTATTGCAGAAAAAGTTTCAATTCCATTTATATATTTCGGTGTAAGGTACAGTAGGTAAAGTGATAGTCAGATTTTTAAAGAGTGTGGCGCTATGCGAGGATTTTGAATGCTCTTTGCATAACTGCGAGAGAGGAAGACAGACAGACAGAGAGAGACAGAGAGAGAGAGAGAGAGAGAGAGAGAGAGAGAAAGAAAGAAAAAAAATTGAGAAAAGTCTAAGTATTTGAAAGTGCAATCCAATAAGAAATATCTCGGATATATGTAAAAACATTTTTATTTGACATAAATTGTGTATTTTAACAATATCTATATCCTTTATGAAGTAGGTAATATCATTTCGTCAGAAAGTCTCTTAAACGTTTTGTCAAACTACTAAATATCTAAGATAAGTATAATAAAATAGGCATATATCTTGTATTTCCTGTGAATACTCGTATTGTGTGAAGTAATCTTCATTCTAAATGCATTTTTGTATAGTTGGTAAACCAAGAAAGAAAGAAAAAAACCTACCGAACGAAAAATGTACAGTCCATTAAATAGAATAATTAAGGTCAAATAACTGTTTACTAGCATTATATTTTAAAAATATTCTTTAAAATTGTCCAAGTTGTTTATTACATGTATGAAACATCTGAACCTCGCATGGGTGTACTAGTGACTAAAATTGGCTTAAGATATGCGAGTAGTCATGTATTGTTAACTATACCATCCGAACAAATCCTTATTACCTAATTAGACATTATTTGTAGTATACTGAGTGCGGAGTTGCAATGGATGGAGAAAGTAATGAAAGTGTAAGAAATCAGTGCTATTCTTTGCTTTTAATTCTATTTAGATAACTTTGTTGCAATAAAGTTGTATTACTATTAAAAATAAGGTGACATGAAAGATGTATAGCTAGTATCTTCCAACGAAGATTCTCCACTAGGCAATGATACTAATGTGTCTCTTCCGTTTTATTATTCTGCTTTCTCTAGAACGAGACATCTGCCTTGAAATTTCATTGAGTAATGTATCAGGATGATCAATGGGAGATAGATGAAATTTTGTGTAGTGCTTCTTAAGAACTTCGATGACTTCAGGAAACTCAAGATTTCTGTAGATAGTAACACTGTTAATGAACCAAGGTGCATCAACCAACACTCTTAACACATGACTTGGAATATTTTCTACTCTCTTGAGATTTACAGAATCCCATATACCGCAGGAAGAAGTCCAAATTGGTTTAGTTATTATATAGTAGATTCATTTCTTGGATTGCAGAGGAAGCCGAGTCTTCCCTTGTTTTCAGAATTTGACCTGATGTGTTTTGGGCTAATTATGAAGTGCACATATCCTAGGAACAGGTCTTACTGTTTTATCATCTGGTATGATTTCTGTCCAAGGAAAACAGGATGCTCGGTAATGTGTTTTTGCTATGCACGTGTTACTCCACTGGGTTTCTGATGAGGTCATGTTGATTCTCCAAATCTAATACCAGTCGTAAATCATTTTAACAACATTTTGTAGCTCATGTTTTGAAATTTCAAAAGTTCCTTTGCTCAAAATACTCGTAGCTATATCATTCGGCAAAATGTGCCAATGAAATGGTGTTGGGAATTGCTGTGGGAAAATCGCGAGTACCTATATGTATCTAAAGGCATAAAAAGGAACCACGAATACTGCCTTGCACAACACCAATTTCTGTTTTATCAGATCGTGATAAATATTTTTTTCTTTTTTGACACCAGTAATCATTTAGATTTGATACTCGATTTTGCACTATTACACGTGTATCAGTTTGCATAATCCTGTTGGCAACAATGATCAAATCCCCAAATGTGCTTTTGCTGAAACTAATGCAATATCTAGTATTACATTCAATTTAACACTATGAAACTCACTTGAATTATTTTACTGAACTCAGGTTTAAAATATAGGATTATAATCAGTAAAACATCGCACGTTCTTAAAGGTGTGCTTCTCACCGGCATATATGCACAATACATACAGCTCTATATACTGATATATTTTGTAATCAATTTTTTTCGAGTAATAAATATTTGAAATATGGTGTACTTTGTGTTTTGATTCACTTTTATTCTATTATGGTGGCTAAATTATTCGGAGGGGATTTCCCAGAGGCGACAAGGAAAAGGTCGATAAAGATAACCTCCTGACAAGTAAATGATCAAAAGTACAGATACTTGCCCTAGAAACGGCTTCATATCTGTAGACAGGACTCGCAAATATTATTTAGCGGAGAGCACAGTGAAGTTTTGAAAATCTAGTCCTTTAGCTATAGGCAGCTACTCTCACTAGCTAACCTGTGAGCCCTAAACGACACCGGCAAACCAAGTAAACAAGCAGAGGCAGTGTTCATATCCTGCACACAGCCTTCAACTGGCGATAGGACGGAACACAAATCATAAAAATCTGATGTGTTGCACTCACATGACTTTCTCTAATCCTTTACTAGCTATTCATACAAACTCTTATTCATCTATTTTCTTCATCCTAGTTGAGATAAACATTTGCAGAAATTAATTTATTGCTGATTTTCTTGTAGGGAAAAGGGAACATGGGGTTACACTAGACTTTGAGCGAGCCAAATCTTTTAATGGTTTGAAATTACGTTCTCTTTGCAAGGCTAAAAGATAAAAAAGTGAATAACGACCCTCCATTTGACAACATTTTAAGTATTGCAAATGCCACACAAATAACAAGGAATAGCTCCGAAATGGTTCACTGCAGAAAACATGCCTTTGGACATAAATTGTGTGCCTTAACGAGATATACATTTTTGTATTGTACGATTTAGTCTATTATCTCTTACGGTTCACAAAGTCATCAAGAGTAAACAGTACTACGTGGGCTATAGCAAGAAAATTGAAAATATACCTTTCATTTGCCATAAAAATAAGTTAAGCATATGGCACTTTAATCAAAATCGTTAGAGCCATTTGGGAGAAAATAAAAAATTTGGTAGCATTTTCCATGTAAAGGGTAGTTTAAGGTGGATGAATTTTCTTCAACATCTTTGTGTCGCATCCTTGGTATTAAACTTAAATACCAACTTCGGTTTTTAACCAACTTTTTGTTTTTTAATTACGCGGTTGAAACACAAACACGCGCGCGCGCTTTTGGATTCAGGGGGCCTCAAAACATATATTTCTAGTGAAATGTCGACATCGAAGTTTTGGACAGAATGCAATACTTCCTCTACTTACTGTACGTAGTGGAGATAGTACATAATAGGCAGACATTCGTTCAAACGTTTGCCTATTGTACTTACAGTTCTTAGTTTTTCTCTTACAGAAGTATACTCTGCAGAGGTTTCGGTTTCTAAATCTCTATCGTATGATGGAGTTTTTCTTGCGAACAACATCTACCAAGCTAGTACTTTGAGTTATGGAGACAAAGATCCTTTGACTAGCGAGCATATACTAGAAAAATTCCGTTCTATGCGAAATGAATGCGGGCGAAAGTATCTCGGAAAACTATGTCTTCATACATGTACAGATGCAGCATCACGTTAGCTCTTTTGTAGCAGCGCCTGGAATCGTTTCCTTTGCTTTTCTCCTTGTTATTTAATCAAAGGAGGCGAGGGCATCATTATTTTGTCGTTAAAGGAATGCAGAGGGAAAAGCGAAGGAATACAAGAAAAGCAAGTTATTGCCTCTGCTGCACTGATCTTTGTACAAAATGCCTTGAAAGGAAAGCGTTCGGGAATGCAAATAAAGAATTTTTGCTGTTTTGCTTGTCATTAGGGTCGTGTTTTCTTGCGTCTCTCCCTCTCTCAGAAGAAGATCTTGTTAGCTGCCTTTAGATGTAATATAATTCCATTTCAGACATGCTAACATAGTGATTTTGTAACTTATTAGAACACTTCATAGTGAACTTACAGTATGGCATTATAATTCATTTAATTTCATGTTCATGAAATGAATTCTAGGCCAGCTTTCTCCAAGTGCATATAGCTTAGAAGTATTAATTCAATTATGTACTTTAGAAAGATACAATGAAAGTTATTTCCTGACCACCGAAAAAGCCTATCTATCAGGAACATTGTTACAGCTCCTCCGCCCCTTTAAAATGTCACAGCTGAGATGCCGAAGCATTGAAAAACAGAATTAAATTTAAGTTTCAAAACCACATGGCAAGAATTTATAGATTTTCAATAGATCTAACACATACAGACAGAATGGTGGTCGACATACATAATAAAAGGCAAACAACTCAAATGTCAGATATCGGGCTACAAATCGTTTGTGTGCTGCCCGCGTTTTTATATATGTTGACTATTTATAGCAATCGTTTTGGATCAGCATTTTGTTTTCCAGGCTCGGGTTTCATGCGCACACACACATCCTATATGAAGGGTACAGAATTATTCTAATTAAACACTTTGCGATCCAGAAACTGAACCCGAGACCTATGGGTTGATAAGCATTAACCACTCGAATACATAAAGAGTGTTGTAAATATCATTGAGATTCTCTATTGCAGAGAGTCCTGCTGTTCTTTATGCTTAGATACCTTACAAGGAGCTTTTACGCCATTCCTTCAATCCAGTCACGCATGAAACGCTAAGTACCTATGTACCTCGACAAACAAGTTACACCTATTCCATGTAACACCTCATTATTTAATATCTAGCAACTCCTTACAAAGTACACTGCAGTATTATTATTTGCTATCAACTTAGGAACCTTGGTGGTTTATTGAATTTTAAACTTTAATTTTCAAAATCAAGTCTCTTTAATATTCTATACACGTATATTTTGAACGAAACCTGTAGGATAATGGTATAACGTTATGGTTTAGTTGGTTGAAAAATGTTAATTTTTATATGTTAATATTTTGCATGCCATTTGCAGGACTTGTGTTACCACGTAATAAGGCGAAACATAATTCGCCCGAATGGTAATCTGCGCCAATTTGTGCATTTTTACTTTCTCTACTGGTAAGTAGAAGGAAGTATTGTGTCCCACCCAAAAATTTGATGTCGAGATTTCACTAGGAATATGTTTTGAGACACCCTGAATAAAAATAATAAAAAAAAAGCATTTTTAGAAAAGGGTCCGTGTGTGTGTCAGTGTGTATGTCAGTCTGGGTGTGTGTCGGTCGGTCTGTCTGTGTGTCAGTCAGTCTGTGGACAGCATAACTCAAAAACGAAAAGTTGGTTAAAAGCCAAAGTTGGCATTTAAGCTTAATATATTTCAAGGATGCTACACGAAGATTTTGAAGAACATTCTTGCACCTTAAATTAACCTTTACATGGAACATTTTTCGCAAATTTTATTTTCTTGAAAATGGCTCTAACGATTTTGATTAAAATGCCATATATTTAAGACATTGTATGACAAATTAAATGTATATTTTGAATTTTCTGACTACAGCCTATTTAGTCCTGTTTACTCTGGATGATTTTTGAATAACTAGTAAACCGTAAGAGATAGATAAAATCTTACTATACCAAAATGTAGATCTCGCTTAAACACACCATTTATGTCCAAATAATTTTCTTGTAGAGTGAACCATTTCGGAGATATTCCTTGTTATTTGTGTCAGTTTCGGAAAACTTAAAACTTTCATGAAATGGAACATCGTTGTTCATTTTTGTATCTTAAGCGTGCAAAGAGAATGGGATCTCAAAGCTTTAAAATATTTGACTGTCGCTCAAAGCCTACTGTATTCTAATATTTCCCTTGTACCTACAGGGAAATAAGCAATTTGTACAAATGTTTATCTCAACTAACATGACGAAGATATAGGAATAAGAGTTTGTAAGAATGGTTAGTAAAAGAGTAGAGAACGTCATGTGAGTGCAATAGATCAGATTTTTGAATAAACTTTCAACTCCTTATAAGGTAAGATATTTGCAGTTTATATGTAGCTTCTGAACACTAAATAGTAATTTTAAGTACTAAATGCCTAAAGCAGATCCAGCGTCGATACCGCAAACTTCTGTAAATAGAAAAAGGCATGTGTTTAGCCTTTTATTTCAGCTAACTTGGAAGAAACAATTGCGGAAACAACCAATCCAGGTCTTCTATGATATAATTAAAGTACGAGGGCGTAAAATACATTATATCTCCTGTTGCCGTTTCCAACAACGCCATCTGAGAGCCCAAGAGAAAATCTAGAGTAGTAGAGGAAGTCTATTGCCTATAGTGAGTAGAAATACTGAATTCTACCAGCAAATTCGACAGCCAGATTTCACCGGAAGTGCATGTTTTGAGACTTCCTGAGTCCAACAAATCAACATATGCCTATATTATCAGAAAAAGGATCATGCATGTGTGTGAGGGAGAGAGAGAGAGAGAGAGAGAGAGAGAGAAGAGAGAGAGAGAGAGAGAGAGAGAGAGAGACAGACAGACAGACAAAGTTATGGGCTTGACAATGCGGATAAGGACGGATGACTAAGAATAATACAAGTATGCTTACCCCCTAAACACACAACCTGAGGCTAAGTAGGTATAGTGCGGTGCCTTTTTGCAGTATAAGTTATACATATATATTCATCAATTCATTCACAGAACAAGATTTATGTGAAACAACATTTTGTGGCGCTAACTATTTCTAAGATATTCTTTCGTTATTTATTTGAATTTAAAATACTTGTACTTTTTCAAATTGTAATTCCCCGTGGTCACGCAAAGGAATTTTAAAATCATTAAATAGCGTTCAACCTTTTAAAACTATTATTGTAAGCTAAAGTTTCATTGTAAATATACTACATATCTGGTTAGTGTTTTACTTGCTACACCTTTATGTATTCATTAGCTCTTTTTTCAAGAAGTAAAGCTTCTGACATGTTCAATCATTTTGTGGTTCGTGAAATGTTTTGCGTTAATAGTATATGCGATTCTGTGAGAGCCAGAATATTAATTTTTGCTGTGAATATTGTAAATTATAATTTTTGCTGTATTTATTTAAAAGGTATACAGACCTCTATAAAATAATAATAATAATAATAATAATAATAATAATAATAATAATAATAATAATAATAATAATAATGATGATGATGATGATGATGATGATGATGATGATGATAAATGAGGCAAGTGAGGCACATGGTCGAGCATTGTGCATATGCGTGGAGAATAATTTCATCATTGAAACAATGTAATACATGAACAATTGCAGTCATGATGCTGATATTATTATTTAATGCAAGCGGCGTAGTTGCTCCCCGATGTTGGTGTTCCAGAGCAAACGGAATGGGTAATGTTCATTAGAAACGCAGCTAATCTATACGTAAATGAGACAGTAACAACGAACCAAGCGCCGGAATACGTATACAAGCAACTAAATATTGTCGTCTCGACGCCGTTTGGCTCTCATCTAGGTACCCGATATTTATCGCTTGGACAAAAGAGAATGGCACTTTAGCTCACGAGATTACCCGTGATGCCTCAGCAGCACAAAGAACGAAGCAGTCCTGAATCAATATGGCGCGCGCGCGCACGGCAGCCACTACCTTCTTTTGTCTGTGAACAAGGTGGAGCACGAGAGTGGAGCAGACAATAACAATTTTTGTTAGCAAGCAATTCTCCAGGAACGAGCGAGAGAAATGTAGGTCGCCCTACACATTAACGACCTGTTCGAGCAGATTAGGCTCCGAAGGGAATATTATGTTCCAGGTATTCTTGCTTCAACTCCGATGAAGTGATGGTTAAACCATTTTCTTACAAGCGGCCAGGCACACATTTTCTCCCATTAGAATTTACATGATAGAGTATATCGCAAATAGTTAACGAAGGCTTACTGCCCACAAATATCCTCCAGAAATTTCTAAATATCAATTGTTTAACTGTTAATAACAGGGAAATGGATTTGATGACTTAGGATATATGACAAAATACGATACAACTGCATTTTGTTTAAGTGTCTGTGACATTTGGTTCTGGATTTTTACTTTCATGCCACACATATTTTTCAATATATAAGTAATGTTAAAGTCACAAATGACCATTTAATTAGTCCTGTATAATTCAGGTATTGTACCGTGTTGAACCTTGAACTCTATTTTTTTCAATTCCTATTTTTTTCGGTATTTTTATTTACTAAAAACGCCTTCGACTACAGTTTATAGCTTATCTTAAATTTTTCAGGTATGACGCACTCAAATTGTGCATAGATAAAACATTAATGGTTCAGGTGAAATTATCTGTCGTAACACAAATGAAAAAATAGAAAAATTCAATAACATGTACACAAAAATGTTTTCGTCCCTTAAATTGATTGGAATTAAGATAATTTCTTCGTATTACTAGTTCATTTTAAGATTCTGGAGAATTTACAACCGGGTGCGTTACAAGAATACTCATTCACATTTGATTGTCAAAACGTAATGTCTTTAAGTTCAATTATGCATTTCAACGACACTGTCACCTTTTATTTACATTCCAGCCCGAATATAGCACATACCACAATCGTCACTTAGCATATTAGTTTCAACACTTATAAGAACGATGCTATGATTTTTTTTTTTTTTTTTTTTTTTCCTTTTGGTGCCCATTAAATCCATTGCACTAGTTTTATCTAAGGATACAACATCCTAAGTTCACGGCATATTCACGTTAATTTTAATCCCACTCTCCAAACTTTATCCTGTAATTTAGGTGTTGAAGCCCTTTGGGAAGTGAGTGAGTGGTTGAGTGAATAGGGTTTAAAGGTCCGTCGACAGATCATTTGGGCCCGTCTTGGGAAGTTCGATCTACTGTGCATGTATTAGTATTGAACAAAGCTCCTAGATATGAACACATACCGTATATCGCGCTGAAAAGTCTCCCACGAAAAGCGCGATCTTTCCTTGTTTCTGCCTTTAATGCTTTTCTACGCTTAAGTAATTTCCCTTTCGTATGGGAACACACAGATCTTATTGTTTTCCTTAAGCCTGACACCTTGATACCTTCCGATAAGCTTTCACTATCCAAATTCTTTTAAAAATTGCTTCATAAAGTATGAATAAATACTTATCCGACATGTCTGTCTTATCTGCTTATCGATTTGGATTTCGGAGTCTCCATTCTATTACTCAACTATTAAGAGTCACCGGACACATTGCACTTGCTTTCGAGACCAAACAACACATCCTGGCTGGGTCTTTATTTCTTTTTAGACGTCAAGCAGGATGTAGTATCCTGGGCTGTTTCACAAGCTGCGAAATATTAGTCTTCTTACCTATATTTATAAACTCATCCGTCGCTTTCTCTCAGACCGTACCTTCTCAGTTCGGCTTGGATCTGAATGATCCATCCTTTGGCCTATTTTGGCCAGAGTGCCTCAAGGTTCAACACTTGGGCCTGTTCTTTTTAACCTCTACACCAGTGGAAATCTTGCTTTGCCTTCTGCTCATATTGTTGTGTTCGCCTATATGGTGCTTACTACTGGCTAAAGAAAAGCAATCAACAAAAGATAGAAGATATAATAGGAAAACGATGCTATATGAAAAGACAAATAAGGGCTGAGTTAATATCCTTATGGCAGTCAGAATGGGATAACCTGCAAACTGGGAGACGCACCTATATGTTTTACCCTAATATACGAGAAAGGTTACGACTAAAGCACCTAAATCCCTTACAAGCTGCATTACACTATATTACGGGCCATGGGCCATATGGTACTTACTTAAAACGTTTTAGCATCATAAACTCTGAAATGTGCACCAGATGCAATACAGAAGATACTCCTGAGCATGTAATGTTTAACTGCCAGAAATACAGTGAAATAGGACAATCTAACAGGGAAAAGCTCATGTACCTCACTTTATCGGAAATGGTCAGGAATAAGGAAAATCTAAATGCTTTAAATGAGTTAGCGACTCAAATCAGTATAGCAGAAAGATCTTTAAGACAAACTGAACAAGAAAGAAATCTAAGAAATTTTTATACACCTCCAGCGACTGTTGTAGCACCATCCCGTCGATCGTTAAGATTGTCAAACCAACTGTAAGCAGAAAGGAGAAGAACGAGGCCAAAACGACAGCCTGATGAGACTTGGACAGCCTACCAGAGACTAGAGACAACTTTACAATATCACCAATTTTCCTTATTGTTATTTAGTTTAATTTAGCTTTAGTTTAATTTAGTTTTCTGCACATTCTATTGTGAACAAATTGTAATAAATAAGTTTAAATAAATGAAAATATCCGCACACTACGTCCAGATATAAGAAATTAGGTATCTGGACATAGCTGGCAGATATTATTTTATTTTATTTTATTTTTTTTTGCTCATATTGTTGTGTATGACGATTATACTGCCTTGTTTGCCTCAGATGAGAATGTACTGACCACCAGCAATGATCTTCAATCAGCTTTAAACACTCTCACCTCCTGATTCCGTAATTGACGTCTCGTGCTCAACCTCTAAATGCGAAGGTATGATATTTACTCTTCGTCGACCTAGACCATCATCACTTCTCACCAAAGACGGCGTAACGATACCTTAGAAACTTCAAGATGACACTGTGAAATATCTGGGAGTCATTTTGATCTGTATCTAACCTGGAAAACCTATGCCAATGCTAAACTTAATCTTGTATATGCCAGACTATCAAAACTCTATCCTCTGATGAAGAGGAAGTCATCCATCAGAAATTATGTCACTATTTAACTCTACCTGGGATTGATCCGACCTTTGTTGACCTACGCCTGTCAGGTCTGGAGTGGAAATGCATATTGTGCACTCAAGAGACTTCATTTACTTCAAAGTGACAGTTTAACGATTATTACGTCACAGAGGGGACCAACTTGTCCTTTTCTATTTACATGCCATTTTCCACTTATTTATAATTTTCTTTTGTGTAATTGTTTTACGACACCTTATGGATTTTGTATCACCTCATGCTTCTTGTATTCTGGCTGGTTTGTAAAGCGGGAAACTGCTGATTGACTTTTAATTAAAAAAGTAAAAAGTACTGAAGTCTGTATTTAGACTGTTCATAAGCATATCAAGTATATCAAACACTTCTATTTCACTCATACCAATAATAAATTGCTGAGAAAACAGAACTTGTTATAATGTCTAAAAATCTCCACTTTGAGTCCTGAGGTTATAATTTTATGTATTCAAGCTGTCTGTAATCTATCTCCCTGCCCGCTTCTGTAGCGTGGTGGTAGCGGTGTCTACCTCACGTCCAAGAAGCCACGAGTTCAAATCTCGCTTAGGGTGAGTTATCCGGATAAGTTTTTTTGCGAGGTTTTCCCTTATTCTGAGAGGACGAATGTCGGGTAACTTAAAGCCCTATGGACCTCGGGCTCCTTTGAGCATTATTTCAACCATTTCATTCATTCACCGTTCGATATGACATTAAGTTGGAGGACATTAATAATAATAATAATAATAATAATAATAATAATAATAATAATAATAATAATAATAATAATAAGAAGAAGAAGAAGAAGAAGAAGAAGAAGAACGATCTCTCTCCCCCCTCTCTCTCACACATTTTTATTAGCTTCTTTCCAAAATACTTTTCCTGTTTTTAATTAGGGTACCTCAAAAGCATCACCAATGGAAGCTCGATATGAACTTTCCAAGTCTTATCTTTAGTTAGCGGCAGAGAAACTAAGGCCATGGGGAGTAAGCATTGCTAATTTTCTATTTAATTAGAATAATGGAAGCATATTATAATGAAGTATGTTTGTGTTTATTTTTAAAGTACACGTATTTTATATATAATATCCCTAATAATAAGTTTACATATCTGTAAACACCATTTAAAGAACCTAAGCGCACTTCGCTTTATATTTCATATGAAATAGTGGCTAGATTGTCTTACATGTTAGGAAATTTAATTTTACACAGTTTATTAATCAGCGTCATTTTATCTGTAATTGGTCAACGCGCAGAGAGAATGTTAAACCTGTTTCAATTTTGTGCCCAAACATAAAAGTTGTGTTCATTAGTACATGTTAGAAATATTGTAGGATCAAATTGTAAAAATTCCAAAGAAATGAAAATTAAGTTATTAGAAGAATGGCATAAGGAATGGGAAAAGACCGAAGAAGATAGAACATTTGAACTATTTCCCCGGATTAAGGAAAGATTAAAAATAAGGCTATGATACATTATATAACCGGACATGGACCTTATCAAAATTACTTATACATGATTGGAAGGAAACGCTCTGGAAGCTGCGATAAATATGTGGAAAATAGATACACTGGTACATGTGTTTTTTGAGTGCAATATGATGCAATTTTGGGAGAGATGACAGAGAAACTACAAGGTACACAAATTTGGAATGTTACAAGGACAAAAGAAGACATTTTAGTTACAAATGAAATAGCCAATAAGATATCGCATATAGCACTTGATAGATGATAGAAGAAAAGGAAATGTTTTGATGAGAAATGATCAAGTAAGGAGAAGAAACAAAACCTACCAGAACAAGGAATAGACAGCGACCCACGACAACCGATTAGGGAAATGTTAAGATGTACGTTTGCCCGAGACAGGAGTAGAGGATAATAAGGAATCTTATTGACTGGCATATTTTATTTGTATGCAGTGTGAAAAAATGCCATGTGTGAATTAATTGTTTAAACAACCATAATGATTTAGTTTGCAAGTTTTTAGTTTTCTGATGTTTTATTGAAATTGCATTTGAATAATAAATAAAATTGGCAACTATATCCTGGCTTAGGCAACTAGAGTCAGGACATTTATGACTGTCCGTCCCCTCTCACCGCCCCTCACTCACTCACTCACCCGTCCGTCCATCCATCCATCCATCCATGGTACTATAAGATACGACGGGGGATACTGCGACATTCCCTGTGGTCTGATCCCTCCAGCAAAAGCAAGTGCCAAAAAGCACCCTTATAATGCTTATAATTTCCAAATGAATGAGGCAGGTATCTGTTGAAACCTTCTGTACTCCGTTGGGATTCTTCCGAGAGCACCTGAAGCGTAGCAGTATTATCACAAGCTTATGCTGCAGAGGATAATGCAAACCTCGGCTTTTGCAGAATGTACCTGTTCCCCAGAGAACCCCAAAACACAAAGTGTAGCGGATGGCGATGTTCACCATTGATTCTATCCTCCAAATCCTTCGATTAGGAAATATGTCATCGAGTAATGATGCACTCCATTAGCGTAATGGAGAGCATATCCAACCTTTATTGCTTATATTATCCCTTTGAAGTGCTTCGCCAGTTTTCAGGAAATTCCACATTATAACGACTAAAAAGATACATATACCCATAACAGGACAGCAGTTCTTCGCCTAAAGTGGATGTTCAGTCAAGTATCACCACTTCTTTTAAGCTTTCTCACTAAATGAGACAGGTAGTATCCGAAACCAAGCATTCCTTAAATTTCATCATGCACAATGAGTAAGGTGTTACTTTGTAGTACAAACATCAATGCTCCAATATAGTGCAACTACACGTAAGTTAAAAAGAGGTTAAACTGCGATAGTTGTCGTTAAAATCACATTTAAAATTAACAGTCTTATTAATTCACATTTCCTCTTGAATTTGATACATAGAATTTTGTCATTTTAGACACGGCAGTTATTTTTAAATATCTTTCAATAATAGTTTTACTATACAAATCGGTAGTATACGAGTTTGTTTTCTTCATCTCCAGTTCGAACAGTTTTTTCCGTTATACGAATGGCTCGATTTCTCAGTTTCTGTTGAAGAGGGATGACTGCAACTAACTAAAAACTATCTCTAGTGGATCTACTTTTCTGTTAATAGCATGGCTGGTTATTATTAACATTATTAGTAAATAATTTTTAATCAAAATATGGTATATTTTGAAAAATAATAAGTTCCTTAATAACGAGCTTATTGCATATAAATACACCCGTGAGAATTTCATTGAAAATGTTCAGTCTGATATTTAAATAATTTCTGAGCCGGGATAGGACTTTCAATCAGCATTCAAATTTTATGTTCATGATAACACGCTCTTACCATGGAAACAAAATATGAAGAAAAAATTGCAGCACTTGCACAAGAAATATTTTGAAAACGGCTAACGCTATGAAACAAAATTGCACAAATTGTGCATTTTAATGGGCTTTACATTTTTGTGAAGTAGGTTTTGTGTACTTCATTGTCTTCTGCACACCTATACAAAATTCAAGATAACATAATTTATTTCTGATGGGGATCAAAATCAATTTAATAATTTTTGAGAAATTAAAAATTAAAAAAACTATTCCTAGCAAACAGTAGCTGGGACTGAAAATCTTCGTAAAAGATGAACTGGAACGCCTACTCGGTATCTGTCTGACTTTTCGTTTTTCAATTATCTGTTCATATAAACATGCACGCACGTACGAGCTAGCGCACGCACACACACACACACACACACTCTCCCACTCTCTCTCTCTCTCTCTCTCTCTCTCTCACACACACACACACACACCGACTCTTTTTTCCTCATTTTTTATTTAATTGAATATGAAAATGAGTGTTTCCCGTTCAAATCTCGATATGGAAATTTTGAGTGGAATATAAAATCAAAACTAAAAATTTAACAGTTAATAACAAGTACAATAATGTGCAACTAAGTATTTTGATGTTTTACAGAGGAATGTGATATAATAATAATAATAATAATAATAATAATAATAATAATAATAATAATAATAATAATAATAATAATAATAATAATAATAATAATAATAATAATAATAATAATAATAACAACAACAACAACAACAATAATAATAATAATAATAATAATAATAATAATAATAATAATAATAATAATAATAATAATAATAATTTTCTCATCTGCCCATGTTCTAGTTTTTCCTTCGGTTTGCCCTCTTGGTCAACTTGCCGTTTGTGCACCTTGATTTTAATAATCATCTTCACCGCCGCTGCCGCCGCCGTCGTCATCGTGATCGTCATCATTATACGGCCAACAAGTAAGCCATGGTGTCACTCTCCTACTGCCTCCCCCCCTCCATCGACGTGTGTTGCGGTTGGTCGGACTTTTCGACGGCGCAATGCTAAGAGAATAGAAACTCCTTGGACGGTAGGCAAACCGTACAACAAACCAAGAGGATGGATTAAACCTCGTGTCCCCTCCATTGGTACTACTGGTGTAATACAATGCCAAGAATTGCAGTAGCACTAAAAGATCTGTAACCTACAAGGCAAAAGTATACGGAAAGCTTGCACGTGGCAATGAAGCTTGCTCATGGCGATTCGGATTAGACGCTATTACTGTATCCTGTTCCTCATAAAGGGGGTAAAAAGTGAGTGAGTGAGTAGTGTTTAAGGGCCCGTCGACAGCTAGGTCATTTGGGAAGGGGGTAAAAAGAGTGCGAAATAAAATATTTGTAATAGCTCAACAATATTAGAATTTTATGGATTTTTTTTAAAACAAATAATACCATTAAGTACAATATGCGTTTGTAACAAGTTCTGTTCCCTTTTACTTTCTCTACTGGTAAGTAGGGGAAGTATTGTATTCCACCCAAAAGTTCGATGTCGAGATTTCACCAGAAATATGTTTTGAAGCCCCCCGAATAATAATTAAAAAAAAAAAACATTTTTAGAAAAAGGTCCGTGTGTGTGTCTGTGTGTCTCAGTCTGTGGACCGCATAACTCAAAAATGAAAAGTGGATTAAAAACCAAAGTGGGTATTTTAGTTTAACGTTTTTCAACGATGCGACACGAAGATTTTCAAGAAAATAACCCCACCCTTAACTACCATTTGCATGGAAAATTTTTAGAAAAATTTTATTTTCTTGAAAATAGCTCTAACGATTTTGATTAAAGTGTCATGTTTGAGTAATTTTTATGACAAATGAAATGTATATCTTGAATTTTTTGACTATAGCCCCTGTAGTCGTATTTACTCTGGACGACTTTTGCATAACTAGTAAACCGTTAGAGATACCAAATCATACTATACAAAAAATGTAGATTTTGCTAAAATACACAATTTATGTCCAAATACATTTTGTTGTAGGATGAACCATTTCGGAGATAGTCCTGTTATTTGTGTCAGTTTCGGAAAACTTGAAACTTTTGTGAAATGGAACATCGTTTTTTATTTTTTTTATGTTAAGTGTGCAAAGAGAACGGGATCTCAAAGCTTTAAAAGATTTGACTATCGCACAAAGCCTACTGTATTCTAACATTCCCCTTGCACCTACAAGAAAATAAGCAATAAGATAATTTGTACAAATGTTTATCTCAACGCGAAGAAGATACAGGAATAAGAGTTTGTAAGAATGGTTAGTACAAGAGTAGAGAAAGTCATGTGAGTGCAACACATGAGATTTTTTAGTTTATATCACAAATTGCTGATTCAGAAAATAGCCAGACTGTAGGCGCTGTGTGGAATCCCTTCCGACTGTACTCTACCCCTACATGATTCAGAATGTTTAAGATGCAACATCGATGTTTCATCGTTATTTATCGGTATAAAATATATGTCATTCTGGTTGTGATGTGAAATATGTAGTTCTGAATGTAAACGAGAGTTGACTTTTATATTTTAATGTTCTTTTCTTTTATTTCTGAATGACTCAGTAGCATATGTGTCTATATCATCCTCAGTTTAAAGAAATTACGGCAACTACCTAAATACAATTATAAAGACCCCGTGGAAGTTGGCAAATACTCTTGTAGCATTTAGCTTTCCTTATTACTTTATTTTACAGATTTACTGGATATTAAGCGTTGTATAAATCCGTTATGCAAACTTTAATTTCCTAACACATTAGGAAAAGCAATAAACACTTTTAGGAATTGTAAAACCATGTGAACAACCTACAGCGAAGAGAATTGCGCTGTGGATTCTGCTGGTTTGAAAGTAAGCAGTAGAAAGCAACAGAACCAGATCATATGCAAATCCCTTGCATATGGAGATGAGGAGAATTTCAGCCAACCCCACCCACCTACTTCTCTGGAAGGTATGCAATCCGTTGTGTAAAAAACGGCTCACAGGTAGCACCTGACCACAAGCATGCCTTCCAAAACAAAGTGAACTCTGCAGACGAACTGCATCCTACGTTATAAAATATTTGTCCAACCAGGTAGTTACCGACAGCTTTGCTCTGAAATTATTTTAAAATGTGATGGTGTATTATTCCATATGCTAAAACTCAGTGTGAAGGAAAGCTAAAAATACCAATTCGGAGAATAAAAATACATGAACGTGGGATGTCTCCAACACTGTTCAAGACCTTTTTAGAGGACATTTCAGATAATTGGAATAAGTCATGCCGAGGAATGGGGCTAAACATACTGTGACAAAAGACAAGTCCAATTACTTTCTCCGTCACTTTATATCTCTTCTCAAACTGAAGCACAAAAACAGTTCTGTTTTATCATTAACACAATTTAGAGCCTGTCTTGACCTTGCAACTCATTCTGGTCTGTCCGATCGTAAGCTAACACACTTCACTTACTCTCTCTCTGTCTCACAAACAACTGCTTCCGACGGTACACTCACACTCGCTTAAGGGACACTGGGAGTGAAATTTGAAAGTTCCACATTTATTGATAGATTTTTCTGAAATGTTTACTGTGTTTGTATTTATATGAGAATAGGAGGTACACCAAATTTCATTAAAATTGGATAATTCGTTTATGATATATAAATTATTTTATGAATTTAATAGGTACATTTTCAAAATGCAGCTCGCGTCTATTGACTTTTCAAAATTCATTTATATTGGCAGAACTGGTATTCTAAAACATGGATAATAATTGTATGGAGAGATATTTCAAATACGTTTGCTGATTATGCTGTACATATTTTTTAATAACAAAAAAAATTTAACCTTAAAAATTGTTGATTTTTTCATACAAAAAAAAGTTTTTGGAATTCATGTTAATGATAATATCAATATTGAATCATAGTTTTGTTTAGCTGCTATTTATGAATACTTTTGGAAATTTTCGTTGAATTTGAAGCAAAACTCAGGCGCGACCTTCTTTTGGAATGTGCATAAATGTAGTTTTGAGAAAAATAGGCTTTTATATAGGAACATGCTGTGTACGTAAAGGGAAAATCACAATTTGAAAGGGCCGTAATGACCACATGGAGTGGGGGATATGAAAAATGTTAGCTGATCCAAATGCACAAGTGTTCCAGGAATATTTTAATGTAAAAAAACAATTTTCGACTTTTTGACAATTTTGACCAAATGTCACTCCCAGTGTACCTTCAGCCGACTTAACCCTGCGTATAAAAACTACTACTCTGTCCGGGCTCTCTCACTTTTTAGTCATCCTCAAAACACCTAGTAAACAAGCAATAGTCAAAAGCTTCTCGAACCGTCTAGAATTGGTCTTTGTTTCAGTCCGCTCCATTGTTACCTTGTTTACTCGCCGTGCAGTGAGGTAGAGTAGTTGACTTCGGCTCTCTTTGACGCGCGGCCACATCACATTACATAAGTTAAGCAGTACACGAAAAAAGCTGATGTTACATTCATATTACTCTTTACCCATTCTTCTACAACCTATACTTCAAAAAGTTTCTTGTTCTATCTACTTCTTGTTAATCGAGATAGACATTTGTAGAAATGGTCTTATTACCAGTTTTCTTGTAGCTAAATGGGATTAAGGGAATGCCCCAAGTGATAATCAAATCTGGTGGCTATGCACGGGGTTGAAACTCTATTCTCTTTGCAAGACCGAGAGAGAGAGAGAGAGAGAGAGGGGGGGGGGACCTTACATTCTTTGGACTTAGGGGACCTCAAAACGCGTATTTTCAATGAAATCTCGTTATCAAATTCTAAGATGGATGTAATAGCTTCTTTATCTACCATGTATGTGATAGAAAAAATATCCTATGTGTTGCACTCAACTTTCTCTGCTCTTGTACTCGTACTAACTGTTCTTACAAACTGTTATTCCTATACCTTCATTTTAGTCGAGATAAACATTTGCAGAAATTATCTAATTGCTAACTTTATTTAAGTGCAAGGGGAACATGAGAATACAGTAGACTTCGAGCGATAATCAAATCTCACAAAAACTTCATTTGGAAATAAATTCTGTGTTTAACGAAATCTACATACTTTGCACAGTAAGATTTGGTCTCTCTCTTACGGCTTATCAGTTACGCAAAAAGCATTAAGAATAATCAGGACTACATGGATTATAGTCAGAAAATTCATAACATGTATTTTATTTGTTATAAAAATATCTTAAACATGTGGCATTTTAATCAAAATCGTTAGAGCCATTTTTGAGAAAATCAAAATGTTGGAAACATTTTCCATGTAAAGGGTAGTGTAGGGTGGAGGGATTTTCTTAAAAAATTTGAAATACAGCATATATGAAACAAAAAAGATGCAGAGAACACCGCTCTTGATAAAATAGAAAGAAAATCTGTGCAACGGTAAGTTTATGTTCAACGAATGTAACTGGGCTGTCTGGTAGAAATAGTCGTAAACGTGGTAGAGCACGGTTGGGATAAGCACAGTCAAGCAGAAGAAGAAAATAGCACAATGGGAGTACAGCACACTTTGGAAAACAGGAATAGTAGGCAATTGCTGGAAACTGGAGAGCTTTTAAAAGTAAAAGTAAGTAAACACGATTACGAAATTGGGAAACGATAATGGTTTGCGATACAAATAAACCTCTTAAGAGCTCCTCGACCTACATTTTTGTTGGCGCTGTGGAAGCAGTTTGAAAGTCTGTTTTGTCTCTTTGCTCAGCCAGTTGTCACGTGCCACCACAGTTCATACACGTGTGGCATTGATCTTAACACCCTTGTATGGTGCGGACTGGCCCGCTAGCTTGTGAATATAGAGGTCCCTGGTTCCGTTCTTGGCTGGAGGGTCAAAGGTTTCTTTAACGGCAATATTACGTGTGAACGGCTCAAAAATGATTCTTTGTTTTGTGTCTTATAAAATCCACGAGAGCTTACGAATCCATTTATGCATTAAAATATGGCTATTCTAAATATTTAAGCCTTTAAATTGAGATTTAAATATGGCGTCTACTGGGTCTTAAATCCCAGTATCACTATCGATATTATGTTTGCTATAACTTTATAACTGCACAAAAATTAGCTCAAGAATTGACCAGAGAGTTTAAAATTAATACAAGGAGCTTGAAGAGGAATAGCGAGGATTAAGAACCACTGGAATAAGGAGACTATGGGGCAGGAATGCTTTAAATTTCGCGAGTTAGAAAAAAACACGTTATTTTAGTTTTTTTCCACAAATTCAAATTTTGCAGGGTTGGGTACACTTCTCAAATTACCTATGTTAGACGGATGACATTTTTGTGACGTTGTGACCATCTAGTTTAACAAAGCGAGCGGAAGAATACTTTTTATTTGTAATATACTGAATTTTTAAAAATTAGCAGTGGAATAATGTTTTTTTCTGCACACATTTTAGAGCTTATATTTCACTGGAAAAAAACTAATCCGCTTATATTGTTCATTTTAAAGTACTTTATGTCTCCTAAAATTGGAATACCTGTAAATAAGATTATGGTAGGTATGTGTCCCTCACTAATAACTTAGGTTTTTAAAGTTTCATTTATAGAGCTCACTTAAAAATCCTATTTTCAAAAATTACGAAGTTATATTACAACTTTTGTATTACCAACATGTCAAAAACATTTATTGGATACATGGTGTGATTTTCAGTGCCTTATGTCGGAGCTACACCTTTCAATTCTGATTTTGGAATGTATATAGTTCAATACCATATTGAGTTTGGCACACGTACCACTGTCCTTAAGGTTACTCCCCATCAACTCTAAAGTCTGGCAGTATGAATGAAACTGTGAACGCGTATGTCCTTTTACCTATGCAACTGAAAATAAAACCCCATATAGGAGTCAAATGTAGGCGAATTAACACCACTGGCAGTACATTATTGCAGAGACATTGCTGCTATGTGCACTCACAGACTACCTCTACTCACTCTTGTATAAACTATTCTTAAAAACACTTCTCTTCTATCTACTTCATATTAATCGACATAGACATAAAAAACCAAGGAAATGGCATTCCACGAGAAAATCCCAGTAAAAGCAACAATTTTAATTGAGAATAATATTATTGAAGAAGTGTCAAATTTTAAGTATCTTGCATTCTATTTGAGTTATGAAACATTAGTAAGTTTCAAACAAATTAAAAGAACACTAAATGGCAAAACAAGAAGAGACACTCAACATTTATGGCAATCCCTGTCTTATATGTAGCGAAACATGGACATTAAGAAGCAAAGATTTAAGTGAAATACAAGCAGCAGAAGTGCGTTTCCTAAGATCTGTCAAACGATGTACAACAGAAAAGCAATTTAGAAATGAAGAAGATAGAAACGAGTCAAACATTGATTCTGATTTAACAAAATTAATGGAATGTAGAGAAAATTGGCTCCAACAGTTAGGAAGAATGAGTCCAGAGAGAATCTCCCAACAAATAATGGGATATAAACCAAGAGGACGACCTAGGAATCGCTGAATCGATGTGATTGTAAAAGAAGAAGACGATATTTCTAGAAATGGAACAAGAGAAGAGGATACAGTAGGCTTAAGCGATAGTCAAATTTTTTAAGAGCTGGTCGCTGTGTGATGGTTTTGACATTCGATTCTCCTTGCATCTCCAGGACATAAAAAAATAACTGTTTCCCATTTGAGAAAAGCAAATTCAAACAAAGAACAAGAAATATCTCGGAAATAGTTCACTCCAGAAAACCATGTATTTACATAAATTGTGGTTTTAATAAGATTTACATTTTTTGTGCAATAAAATTTTGTCTCTTATGATTTACCAGTTATGCAACATGCAGAATAAAAATTTAAAACACACATTTCATTTGGCTCGAAAATACCTTAATAATACGGTATTTTAATCTATATGGTTTGCCACTTTTGAGAAAATCAAACGTTTCGAAAAATTTTTTATGTGAAGTTTATTTTGGGGATGAGGGAATTTGTTAAAAAACCTCGTATCGCATCCTTGGAGGATGCTGAACTTAAATACCAACTTTGGCAGTTAACCGACTTTTCTTTTTGAGTTATACTGTTTACACACACATACACACGCCCTTGCGCACACGCACACGACTTTTTCTAAAAATGTTTTGGTTTGTTTTAACTCAAGGACTCTCAAAACATTTATTCCCAATGAAATCTCGGTATCGAGCTGTTGGGTGGAATACAATGCTTCCCCTAACATACGTACAAGAGAAAGTTAAAAAAAAAAAAAAATTCAATTCAATTGCGTCAGTTTTTTGAGGTAGGCCCACTTTGGGAATCAATTGTAGGTTTCTTTTTCTTGCTTTCATTCTTCATTTTTTTTTAAATGAAGCAGTGTTGAAGTCCTCTTGTCGATTCTGTAGTACTGCGTCATTAATTCTGAGATTTATTTCTGTTACAGCGTCGACATCTCTGGATACTTCTCAGTAGTGGTGCAGAGAAGGCAGGGTGCGCTGATTTTGCCACTCCCACTTTTTAATCAAAATGAACACAGCTGGAATCACAGCAGCTGTTGTTGACATTTTTTGCAAGTTTCAAAGCCAATATGGTGTAAGGTACACAAAATATCTTGGGACTGGTGATTCTTCATCCTACAAGCACGTCTTGGATGCAAATCCTTATGTCAGTCCAGTTGAAAATCTGAAATCTATTGGGCACATTCACAAAAGGATTGGTAGAAGACTTCGTGGACTGCTGAAGAGAAAAATGGTGTTCTCTTATAGGATAGAAAAAATTAGGAGGTAAAAGATGACTGACTGCAAAGCAAATAGGGTCTCAACAGATTTACTATGGAAAAGCCACAAGAGAAAATAATTCCATTATAGAGAATAAGTATAGTAAGATTTTGTCTATCTCTTACTGTTTAGTAGTTATTCAAAAGTCATCCAGAGTAAACAGGTCTACGTAGGCTATAGCCAGAAAATTCAAAATATACATTTCCTTTGTCACAAAAATATCTTAAATATGTGATTTTAATCAAAACCATTACGGCCATTTTCAAGAAAGTCAACATTTTCCATGCAAAGGGTAGTTTAGGTTGGAGCAATGTTCTTCAAAATCTTCGTGTCGCATCCTTGAAAGACATTGAACTTAAGTACCAACTTTGGTTTTTAACCTAGTTTTCGTTTTTGAGTTATACTATCCACAGGCCCACACACACACGCACGCACGCACACACATTTTTCTTAAAATACTTTTTTTTAGTTCAGGGGGCCTCAAAATATATATTACCGGTGAAATCTCGACATCGAATTTTTGGGTGGAATACAACACTTCCTCTACTTACTAGTAGAGAAAGTAAGGATTAATAAATGTAAAAAAAAGTGAAAACTACAACTAGCGTCCAGTGCAAAAGAGTGAGACTCAAGCCCAGAGGGCCAAGAGGTGAACTTAAAATAAGTTTAAACAAGTGTAGGTTAAGACAAATAACTATCATGGACAAAGACAGGGGAATTCCACATTAAATAGCTCAAATGTAGAAATAGCATTTACAACTACCCTCCTGTTAGGAGAAGCCGTTGCCCTTTAGGGTTAAAGGTTATCTATTATTATTATTATTATTATTATTATTATTATTATTATTATTATTATTATTATTATTATTATTATTATTATTATTATTATTATTATTATTATTATTATTATTATTATTATTATTATTATTATTATTAATAATAATAATACATTTAAAGCTGAGAATATCTATAAATAAGTTGTATAAAACAGCAAAAGATAGTATTTTAATCTGCATTTTATGGTGTATGTATGCGTTTCCATAGTACTTCATGGCAGCTTTGCCATTCAAATATGCAAATATTTGTGCTCACAATATGTAGTTTCTGCTGTGCAAACGCTCGTTCAGATCAATGATAGTTTTACGAAAGTGTTAATGGACGATGTGTACAATAGTTGCGCAATAACAGTAATAATAATTAATAATAAAAACAATACTAATAATAACAATAATAACAAAAATAACAATAATTATAATGATGATAATAACAGAAATAACAATAATAATGACGATGAATAATAATAATAATAATAATAATAATAATAATAATAATAATAATAATAATAATAATAATAATAATAATAATAATAATAATAATAATAATAATAATAATAATAATAATAATGCTCTCCGGTGCAACAAAAAATCCATGAAAGGAGAACTTTATGTTGTGAATCTGTCCATAAATTGTGGGTTGCAAGACTGCTTGGTATAAGGGAAGTTTGGGAGACCCCTACGAGAAGGATTGATCAACCGGGAGACCCAATTCATGCTGACGGTGATTAATTACATTTCCCAGCTGAATAATTCGAGAAACCATAGCACATGCTAACAGGTTTAGTCGAACAACAAAGCAACACACAAAGTCCTTTGTGGAAAGGGCTAAAGTTAATCTTTCTCCTTACATGCATCATTTTCACTGTTTCTCTCTCATATTGGCTACTGAAATGGACGTTACATTTTACGGTACACCCTGTGCACTTATTGGCAAGAAAAGCGCCGCTGTAGATGACATTAACAACCCATTCTCATGCATCAAAGGCCCACGAGGCTGAAGCAGACAGGAAAAAAAAATTAGCAGTTGCTGTGTGAGTAGATAATATCAAGACTGCAATGAAGAAATCCTTTCATAAATTCTCCGTCAACAAATGGTTTCCCTCCTACTATAATCGCTCTGGTGATAATATAACTCACTTTAACGCTTGTTTTATCTTGCACATTTCTTTTGGAGAAGATTCATTGCATAACCCGAGCAAGCTATAAAAAGGGAAAGAAAATAATAAAAATGCTAGTTCACTTTGTCATTCCAGGAATATATTCGCCGAAAGCATCATTCTCTCAGCTCTCCTCCTCTTTTCGCAGGACTTCTTTTCCTTTTCTCCCCGCCTCATTACAAATTAAGGGCCTCGTTTTATTTTTACTATCCACCAACTGACATTGAGTGTGTTTTTTGGTTTTGCCATGGGAAGCAGAAAAGAGAAAGTGTATAATTCCTTTCCCGGAGCTATGTGTACTTAACACAAGTACAGCTGGCGCTGCGACGATTGCATGAAACTCTGGAGTTACGAGCCGAGCCTTTCTAGATACGTACGACTCTCACTGGAAGTGTTTATAGAGTTGTCATACAGAACTACTTGTTTCTCGCGGGAACAGGCGACTAATGTGATTTTAAAGTCACGCTTGTGGTTTTATGTAACTTCATTTAAATTTTCTGTGGCGTTATTGACATAGAGCCATTTTCCAATTATATGAAGCACGTTCATATTAAAACATAAAAAACTTAGGTTCTAACCATCGAGCAAGATGGCTCCAAGATATGTAAGGTTTGCATTCGGGAAGTTCTAGTTTCGATTCCCTTGGGGACTCACCAGAGAATTCCTTCGAAAATTCCGACCATGGGTTTCTTTTTCGTGGTTTCTCCAGGTCAGTAGACGGCTACTAACGAACTCGGTCCAGACTGTAGATCAGCCATCGGCAAACATGTACTCAATGAGCTATCAGTATGACGTCTCAGCATGCAACCCGCAATGCACATGACGTAATGTAGAACAAGGGATGGCATTGACCTTCGGTCAGAGTCAGTGGTTGACTCGCTCGCTACAGAGTACAATAAGGAATAGTACATATACTTGAATCCAGCTATTTTGGTCTACGATACTTTAGATAGGCCTAGATATTTGAGCAATATATTTGAATTCATTTCTATTTGCAATGTACCATGAAAATCTAGTGATATATCACAAGTAGCCACTCTCAGGATAGCACGCAGATTATCATCTGTTAATCGTGATACAAGAGTTTTTAGATTCAGTTTCTTTTCTTCTACACATTTCCTAAATGCTTGAAATAATTCTGTACTTGTTGTATGTTCCCCAAGTGGAATGACTTCAAGCATGTATTCTTGTATCGAGAGTTTGTTGGTAACTCCACGAGTGAAAATTACCAATTGTGCTGTGTCAACGTTGTCAGTGCTTTCATCCAACGCAAGAGAAACGGCTATAAATTCATGGACCTCGGTTTGTAGTCTTTTTTTCGGTTATTTCTGCTATTTTATGCAGCCTTCTCTGTATGGTTCATGGTGATAATGCAATATTACTAAAATATCATATTGTTCAGAGCAAATTATGTTGGCAACTTTACTCTCACATTTTTTATGAAATCTCCATCACTAAAACACTTCAGTGACTGAGAAATCTCCAAAGCAACAGCATAGCTGGCATGAAGTTGTCTATCAGTTATATTTGAATTAATATTAGGTGTATTATCTGAATATTGCTCTTTGAGCTGTTGCAGATGGTTAGTCCGATCTGAACCTGAAAAAAAAATGAATAAAGGGCACTACATCAGTGTTATGCTACTTTAAATCGTGGTGTAAATTTATGAATACATCCTTGCCTTAAATTGTATGGTGACCTTTATGACATGTATCATAATGCCGCTTGATGTTCCATTGATGAGTGCCTTTTTGAACTTTAGAGCACAACAAACACCTTACGTTCCTTACATGATGAGGGAAGAAATCATCAAAGTGCTATTCTAGATATCAAGTTTAATAGACCAGAAATAATTAGATGCACTCTAGTTCTATGAATATACTAAGACTTTAAGTTAAATAAACTAATATCCTTCAAAGTTATAAATAAAGAAATTTATCTTTAAGTCTTAGTATTAAATTACAGTTTGACAGACATGTTTAGAAGTGCAGGTAAATATGACAGGACAGTCCGCCCGTGATCGGTGTGTATGCAGTGCCAGTTAAGGCTGCAAGGGGGAGGGGGAGGGGGAAACAGAATAAGCGCTGCCCCTGACACGTCACAGTTGCGAGGCCTCATTGAGTACATGTTTGCCCATGCCTGCTGTAGATGGTAACAAAAGAAAAACAACTGAACTGGTCACCACGCGGCAATTGTTTACCTGCTCCGCTGTGTATGAACTCACCACCTCGCGAAACCTCGCGTCACTGCGGTACAGTGCAGCCTTATGAGTGGGGAACGAACCATACAGAGAAGAACGAACAGTTGCGGAGTTTGGACTATAGTAAGTGAAAAGGGGTCAGTCTGTCACATGATCACAACACAGAGGACGCACGAAAGTTATAGATAACCTTGTGTCATGACTTAATTCAATCCTGTCACCATTTACAGTAAAATATTCACTCTCAAATTCCAGTACAAGTTCAGCAGTACGCGAATATTTCGATTTTCATGCTGCAGGCATTTTGCTGTGTGCAACTAGTGAATATATTCGAGAATCACATTGCACTGTAGGCAGTGTGCTTTGTGCTGTCACTATACTTACGACCGCCTCATTTCGCGATAGCTGTTAAAGGTCTGGAAGCCTACTCCTGACTGAGTTAGCAATATAACGGAAAATGGACCCTACTGTGATAGTGTTATGCTCAGTGAACAACTATTTTCACCAGCATATATTTTTGTGACTTTAAACATACTATTCATGTTTTAGTGTTCGGCCTTCTGCCATTATTAAGGGATGTCGCCTTCGCTTTGCTCAGAGCTGGTGGATGAAAATTCCAGAATTGAATTTAAGCAGTGCATACCGAGAAAAGAATAGTGAAATTAGTAGTTTTCTTAAATACCTTTTTGATTTATCTTTGTTAGATTCAGAAGAAATAGATGACAGTTTTGCTGAAGATTTTTGCTCCCGAATGCCAAATGACAAAAGGGTTAAAGCTTTCTATGACTACATGTAATATTACATAGATGGAGAGAGTATAGGTCGTGAGGCAAGACAAGAGCAATTTCCCTACCTGCGCAGTGGCAACTGTTCATCTGAAAGGCTAATGGTGGGAGAAGTTGCGCAATCTTGTATGCGCAGAAGTCATATTTCCGTCCACGACGGAGTGAAATTCGCTAGCTGTGGCAACAGTTACTTTCATGTGAACTGCAATTGCATCACCTGTATGCTGTTATAGTAATGTTTACTCATGGGCGGCGAGCTCACCCACCTTTCCCCCCTCTCAGCCGTTGTAGAGAGGGAGGGAAGGAAAGCAGCTTCCCCTATGCGCAAAATTTGTTTATGTCTCTCCTCACGACCTATACCTTGCCTCCAGAAATGTGGGCACAATTCTCCGAAAGTGCCGTCCACACTACAAATAAATGCGAAGTGTTCCGTGATAAACTGAACTGAGTGGACTATTTTATCATCCGCTTCCACACATATTTCAATTAATTAAGTTTTAAAGAACATTCAAAATGACGCGTATATTTTAATGAGATCAAGATAAAGAAAAACAAAGCAATAAAAGCGAATGTTTATTTCACATAAAGTGATGGAATACAAAACGCATTCCATAACAAGATATGATTCTGTTAGAAGCGTAGTTTTAAATGTATACCTGTTTAGATTTCAGCATTTGACGAATGGCTCTGCACTAAGTACGCATTGGCATCAAACATCTCAGTCATACCAGGAGTAGTAGCCCCGACATGCTACGTCTCTTTAAAATTGGAAGGAAAATGTTTATATCTGTACCTATCAGTAGCAATAGACGCATGTTGGAGTGGTTCCTCTTTTACCAACATTTTCCTGTCCATCACTTCCTTTCATTTGTTTCACGGTTGTAGGGCCATGCGACGTATTTTGCGGCAGGACTGTGGAATTTGCGCTATCGAGGTTTCTCTCTTGCGCTTGACCTAGGAGACTGTTCCTACAGTTTAAAAATTGAAACACCCAGGCAGCAGTTCCTGCAACCGTTCCCCTCCCCCTTGCAGGCTTACTCATCCCTCAAAAGGCCCGGGAATCGGAGACCGTAGGACGAAGGTTTACAGAGAACACCCTGCTATGCACAGTGGAGACTCTCGCCGACACTTAAATCCCTGAAGCAGCCAAGCAGGATGAAAGAGAAGTGAAGCTAAATGAGAACTGCGGTGAAATGGAGGAGTAGGATATTCGGGGGATGTAATTAACCTTCCCAGCACTCGCCTAGCGGTTCGGGGAAACCCCGAAAAAACCTATGTGACATGGCTCCCAAAGGGGCGAACCTAGAACCTCCTGAATTCGAATCGCACACGCTACAGCTGCGACATCTAGCACGTCCTATCAAAAGATGATACAGAAATTAAATCTTAACTCGATGTATGATCTTCCTATAACTAAAATTTTTAAAATTATACTCAATATTTCACCAGAAGATAGATATTTGTCGTTCAATTACAAGTGTACCAAGCGTGGCAATTCCTTATATGGACTTTCGTCCTTTTTCAAATAATAAAGTTAAGCCAGTCTTGATCTTCTCTCAAATCTGTCATTTAATTTATATACGAGCGTAACTTTCTTCTCAGAAGCCAATTTTTGCACCACTGCGACTGGCACCCTTTCATTTTTCCAATAAACAGTACAGAGATGATTGTAACAAGGATAAATCTTCGGGCCACATTATTTCTATCTCAACAACCTCCTCTTTTATAGACCAACTTTAT
The DNA here is from genome assembly GCA_030765045.1 of Tenodera sinensis. Taxonomy (NCBI): domain Eukaryota; kingdom Metazoa; phylum Arthropoda; class Insecta; order Mantodea; family Mantidae; genus Tenodera; species Tenodera sinensis. Next base: position 67,334,103 of record CM060965.1, on the reverse strand, counting down.
GTTGACATCTGCGCAAATTTACTTGCAACATATGGCCGCAGTATGGTGTTCCTCTTGTTTGTACAGACAGCGCCAAAGAAAATCTTCGATTGATTGTGCATTGTTTTCTAGAGTCTTTTGAGGCGTGTTCTGCGCCTTACCCATACAGGTTATTGCTGTGGCTAGATTACACAGCAATAAAGGAGAAAAGTGGGGAGGTTCGTGCCTTTGCTTTTTCTGAAAATATCCAGTGCTCGTACATCTCTCTCTCTCTCTCTCTCTCTCTCTGTCACACACACACGCACACACACATATACACATACACCCCCCCCCCAAAAAAAAAACTTCTTTTATGATATAAGTGCTTAATACGACTAATAATTAAACTAAGTGGAAACAGCAATATTAAGTAGAACTATAGAAATAAATGCTTTTTTATTATGATACATTTCTGAGAATGAACATCTCTATGATTAAATAAATTACACTTTTGTTATAGTTGATTAGTCCCGTTTAGAAACTAGAGTTACATTATCTGTGTATATGATTTTCTGGCTATAGCCTATGTAGTCCTTTTCAGTCTGGATGACTTTTGAATAACTCGTACACCGTAAGAGATAGACAAAATCTTACTGCACAAAAAATGTTGTTAGCTAATGCTGAATTTCTGACAATGAAGTCATTGCTCTCCAATATTTTCCACTGATGGATAGGGCACTAGAAGTGGTCGGGCATATTGCATAAATATAGCAAAAAATGTAGATCTCGCTAAAACACACAATATATGTCTGAATATATTTTTTGTAGAGTAAAACATTTCGGAGATATTCCATGTGTGCCAGCTTCGGAAAACTTAAAACTTTGGAGAAATGGAACATCGTTGTTCATTTTTTATATGCTAAGCGCGCAAAGAGAGCGGAATCTCAAAGCCTACAAAGTCTACAAGGAAATAAGCAATAAGATAATTTGCACAAATGTTTATCGTAACACGAAGAAGATATAGGAATAAGAGTTTATAAGAAGAGTTAGTACAAGAGTAGAGAAAGTCATGCGAGTGCAACACATCAGATTTTTCTTATAACGTTCTGCCCTACTATTATTTAATAAACAGCATTCAAGCTTTAATTTCCCTCCCCAGAAAAACTTTTCGCACATACACATGATACATTTCGCTAACCTGGGCGCTCATCAAATGTTCCCCTTAGACTTTAATCCCTTCCTTCACTCTAGTGGAAAAGATATGCCTACTAATCACGAGAAGTTGTCTGTATGACAAACTGAATGCACTCACTACTTCTTTCTCTTTTAGGCAATACAGTTGAAAGCGCCAACATGTATTTCGTTTTTTCCATCTTGTATCCTTTGTTTTAGTTATTGATGAAGGTTATTTAGTAAAAGGAGAGGCTCATACTTGCACCGTGGCCTAAAGCAACCAACTAAATGGTCAAAGCTTCGTGTAAGATAAATAATGTGACGTAGATGTGAGATGCAGTGAGATTATCATAGGTGTTCTGTGTACATACTAAACCGCACAAGTAAGTCGCTGTGTGTGGCAGACCTTCAGGCAGAGCTAACATAATATGATAATATAATAATAATAATAATAATAATAATAATAATAATAATAATAATAATAATAATAATAATAATAATAATAATAATAATAATAATAATAATAATAATAATAATAATAATAATAATAATAATAATAATAATAATAATAATAATAATAATAATAATAATAATAATAATAATAATAAAAGGATATAAAGTTGTAAAAAATTTAACATCAATGTTAAGCGCAAAATATAAAGCTTCACACGCTGGCACAAGTTCCAACAGTTATATTTAATCAGATTTTAAAATATACACGGTGGAAGGGAAGTGATTACATTCCTTCTAATATGTGCTTCATAGAAGCATTACAAACAAAAAGTCTAATGGCATTTTGTTCTTTGATCAGCCGATTTCGAAAACAATGTTTTTTCGTCCAAATTGGATGCATAATTCCACAAGAATGTACGAAGATAGCAGTTTGTTACTTGTAAGATGCGCAGAGTAACTTATGTTTGAAATAGCTTCGGTAGTAATTATGGGACATCACACAGGGTTACGAAATAATTACTCACTTAAAAGACATGAAGGAATATACCAAGAGCCACTACCTCGGACGTCAAAACCTCCCGTCTCCATTAAATACGTGCTTTTTCATCCACGTTATTTAAATAACGCTTGTTTCTCTCAACGAATGTTCACGAATTCTTTTGGTGGTTGAACAAAGCTAAGCTCATAAGCAGAAAATTCAGCATGGAACATCTCTCGTTGGTTCTATTATAGGTGTTCAAGCTTCATATTGACTTTGGACTAACCAGACAAAAACTACCGCTTTAGTCTTGTTGATTTTGTATCAGTTGAGTGTCTCGTTTCTTTCTCTTGCCAGTTTATACTACTCCTTTAATAACACAGTACAGAGGTATTTTTAGACGTGGTGAATGGCTAGAAGTTGCGCAGTAGTTTATAGGAGAGTTCACTTCTGTATTATAACACCATAGGGGTGTCAGGTTAGTATTTCTACGAATTGCGTGTAGTGATAGCTCCGCGGTGACATGTGGGGCTTGCATTCGGAGGTCGTGGATTCGATTACCTTGATCGACCTTCCTGACCCATCGGTTTTTTCGGAGGTTTCCCGGGGTCACCTGGTGAATGCTTGGAAGGATAATTACATCACCCCACCCAAATTTCCTATCCTTCCCTTTCGTTTCACTCATTTCATTCCCTCTTGTTCCTGTTGGTTCTTTCAGTGTCAGCGAAGGCATAAGGTGCATCTTGGCAGGGATGATATGCGTACAGGAACCCTCTCGTCCCTCGTTGTCCGTGGGATCCGGGTGGAAAATGGGGCGGCAACCCAGACCCTGCACCGAAGTCACCCTTCGTTAGCCCCGAAAGATCTACAGACTTCGAGATGTCCTCAAACTTGGAAAACCTTAGGGAGCTGTGTCAACGTCTGTGCAGTTAGTCTTGATATGGCCGCCCGGTGTCTCCACTTACCTCATTCTTCCTCCCAGGGGTGCCCCTTGGGGGCATAGGTACAATAACCTGGCTTCAGTGTCGAACCGACTCCATATCTTTCCTATTCCTATGTTCAGTAAGCATCGCGGAATAGAGCGTGATTAAGTACAGTACCCGCTCACATTAAGAGTAGTGTCTTGTTTATTTTAAGTAGGAAACAGAGTCGTTACCCCCAAATCAATTTGCATGACATCACTCGCGCAGGTTCTAGCAAGATTATTCATGATATCTAAAAATACCTTTATATGTCCTGACGTTTGTGGAAAATTTAGTACCCAGCCAGTAGGATAACACAAAAACAGTGTTAGTATACTGCTCAGCATTCACTTCTCGTCACTGAATATCCAAATAATGGCGTAAATATTCCTTCCAACCCTTCAGTCTTATATACAAACGTTTATCTTTAAAATTACTGCGATGTTATTACCCTAATTTTCCTACGAAAAATAATGAATGTTTACAAAGCAGCTTTATGTTTTACGTCAGCTTAACGGTTTATGTTAATGAGCTTTGTAAATTAGATAATATATTCTAGATATTATAGCAGTGTTACTAAGGCTATATGTTTGTCCTGGATTTAATATGTTAAATAAATTGCTTTATACAAGGGTGAGCAAAGCAGCTGAAATACTGCAGATAGCTATAGCCCAAATGGCTGGATTAGCTAAAGTGATAATACTATTTTAATGTTTTCTTTATCTCGAAAGGAGAGAGGGATTACAACGCATAAATCACAAGCCCTTCCTTCCTGTTTGTGCCTTCATTAGCCTCACATCCGCTTAGTAACCACAAGAGGAGGGCGAGGGGTAAGAAAACGCCCAAACTTCCCCGCTCAACAAAGTAAGAATTTATTATCTTTCCTAGAGAACACATGTAAACATTCCTCCTGCTCTACATTTGTGCTTCTTGGTTTCAATCACAATTGTTATTTTAGCAGACACAAAATGTAATGACTAACCGTTATCAGAGAAGTGCGACGTTGCGCACGTTAAAGGGTGGGACGAGGATACACACAGTAATAAGATGAAATGAAAACAATTTGTAGGATATTGCTGTAATACTCAAGCAAACTTGTTGTGCATGCTGTGTGGTTTATCTTGTCTCTAGTCTAAAGAAAGAGATATGTTGAAAAGAGACGCACATACTCACCCCTCTATGCCTGTTGTTATGGGAAAGGTGGGAGAAAATTCGGCAACCTCTATCCAATCAATGCTATACTGATGGGGCAAGTATTAATAGACTTGGGACGTGGTGGAGGAGACCTTCCAGTTTTATGGTTCTAGAGACAAGTTAAACCACCGGAGGTATAATGTTGGCCAGCTGCTGCCACCTGTTATTAAATTTTGTGCCTGCCATTATTCCATTTAGTACAGTTCATGTACTGAATGGAATAAAGCGCAAGCAATTGTAACGGTTTAAGTCCGATATTTAAAGGGAAGAAGTCTATATCCTATCAAGGCCAATTAAAAAGTTGATGTGCTACATCACATGACCTTCCCAAACCATCCTTCTACAAACTACACCTACAAAAGCTTATTCTTTTATCTACTTCATGTTAATTCAGACACACTTTTGTAAAAATTATTTACTATATATTTCCTTATAGATAAATGGGAGTAAGGAAATAATTAGGCTTATACGATAGTCAAATTGTAAGGACTGGTCGCTAAAGGAATGCTTTAAAATTCTATTCTCTTTGTATGCCCAGAAAAAAAGAAAGAAAAGTTATTTGGCATTTGAGAAAAGTATAATTATTGGAAAATTCAAACAATAACATGGAATATCTCAGAAAGGTTTAACTTCACAAAATGTTTGATATATAATTTAACAAATGAAAAAACACCAGTTACTGCCTTCCAGTCAGTTAGCGTAGTGCTAACGTTACACTTAGATCACTTTTGTACAAACTTAGAGCACAGAACAACTGTCGAATCGAATCACAGTAAAGAACTGTCAGATTACACTCGTACTGAACGCTTCGTACACGTTTTTCCTTACTCCAACACTTCACCACAAGCACGACTGGAACAACTTCTACTCTTTCTGTTGCTACTTATACTACTGCCGGCGCGACTATATATATACTCGCATTTGCCATCCCACACAACATACTAAGCTTTGTCGATCTTTTTGGAACACCTATATGACTTAAATTGTGTGGTTTAACGAGATCTGCAGTACTTCTGTAGAAAGTCTTACGTCTCGTGGTTTAGCTGAAGGGAGTTGGATTTTTTGGGCGTAGAAATGCTTAGCACTTCCGAAGGGAACTAAAACCGGTGGTTCCATATCGCAGATTTATGGCAAGCCTGATAAAGAGGCCTCTGAGCAAAGTGGTCTTTCACACCCAAAATGGCATGGGACGCTAAGAACCATAGTAGTTAAAGAGCTCAAAAAAAAAAAAAAAATCAATTTCTTATGGTTTACCAGTTGTGAAGAAATCTATTATGAAGAGGACTTCAGACGTTCCTCGAAGAAAATCAAGATATTTCAGCTCCATGAAAATATTTAAATATACGGTATTTTAAACAAAATCGTTAAGAGCCGTTTTTGAGGAAACCAAAATTCTCGAAAAATGTTCCACGCAAAGTGTAGTTTGTGGTGTTAGAATTTTCTTCAAAATCTTCTGTAGCATCCTTGAAGGACGCTGAACTTAAATATTAAATGTGTTATTTAACTAAGTTTTCATTTTCAAGTTATACTGTTCTCCCTCTTCTCTCTCTGTCACACACACACACATACACACAGAAATATTTTTCTCAAAAGTGCTTTTTAGGAAGTCTCAAAACATGTCTCTCTTGGAAATCTAGGTATCGGAGTTTTGGGTAGAATACAACTCTTCGTTTACTTTCTGTAATACTCAGTAGAGAAAATTAAAATTATGACAATGAAATTAAACTGTATGGGAGTAAAGCATGGATCATGACAGAGAAAAACTAAAAGGAGACTCGAAGAAACGAATTAGGTTTTTAAGAGCAGTGGCAGGAAATAAGAGGCCAAGAAGGCAGCATAACTTGTCGGAAGAGCTCGAGGCGCTGACCACGTCCCCGCCCTCCAGTATTGCACCCCACCAGTGACGCCTGAGTGGGCAGAAGTAGGGGATACAGCGGCTGGCGGCAAGCCTTGGCCCTTTATGGGCTGTTGCGCTGGGGTTTAGCTTTTTTAAAGGCATAAGAGAATAGCCCACAAAAGAAATGAAGATAAAAGAAAAGAATTGCATATATACAATCTGAATGAAAAAATTAAAGAATATAAAACTAAGTGGATAAGTTGCATTAAAAGAATGGAGAGTGATTACCATTTAATTTTAATAATTATGACAAACCAATAGGGAAAATACATATTGGAAGGCCAAACGAAAGGTGGCAAAAATAAGATTGCATTGCATTAGAAATGTCTAATGTATGAGGGAAGGACATACATTTCATTAAATAAGCCGTAGAAATAATGCAATTTGCTGCAGTTTGTGGAAGTATCCCATATGTCGATTCATTTCTCTACTTGTGTTTACTGGCTTTGCGGGTTGCTTCTTTAAAGTGGTGGTTCAGGAATCCAAACAGTTTGCCCGTGTAAATGTTAAACAGTGCCAGGGCTATGCCTGCGGGCAGTACTGTTAACTTCCACCCAACCCTAGAGTACGAGGAAAGCGTTTTAAAAGCTTTTACTTTATTGTGTGCTATGTTTCAGAAACGGTTTCCCATGCAAAGCGGAGTGCCTATTGCATACTAGACAATGAGGACGGGCTAAAGGAATGGCACAGAGAGCTAGCTCAAAGGATTACACCCTCTCACTTCCACCACCCACACGAGAGGCATTGTTTACTGATGAACTCCATTTCGCCTGTGTCAATGAGGCCTTTCCTTGCAAAGGGTGAATTCTCAGCACCGATATATGCACTACCCAATATCCATTGTGGCTCGGTCTGCTTTATGTGCACAAACGATGCTATGCGGAAATGTATTGAAGCGGCTTGCATCTATTGCGAGACCTACATCTATCGATTTCTATGCTCTTAATATCTTCTCTTGCTTTATGTCCGAAGCAAAGAGAAAATATCCATTCCTACACCGTGCATCTGCAGTAATTAAAAATACCTTAGTAGGTAAAACCAGGACTTCCGGTAATACATTTTAAGTACAAGTCGTAGGTAGTACATTTATAGTTGTTAACACAATCGTTTTATTATTATTATTATTATTATTATTATTATTATTATTATTATTATTATTATTATTATTATTATTATTATTTGGCAAGTGCTAATAATGTCACAGTAAACAAGGTTGTTTGGGAATTTGGCCATGGCCATTCATTCAGTAGACATCAACTTTACACGCCACATTTATTTGTGCATTTTAATGGTTTCAATTTTCTTTTCCTCTCTTTACTATCAATTTCCATTTGGCTTTCACTTATACAATGTCTGGTTATGTTTCTACACGTCACAAGCAAGAGCTTATTCACCCTCCGACAGAAAGAGTGGAGTGGGGAATAGCCGCTAATTACGTGTTTCCAAAGAGACAAGGTTGGACATCGATGTGTTAAACCAATATCTACTATGTTACATCCGCTAGTAAACACTGTTTCTGGCAACCACCCGAAATACTGACTGCGGTAGCACATATGCAGGCATTTTACTGTCCATAACTTATTTTTACTAGTTTTCATCAGTGATTTCGACGATGTTTACCAGTACAGACAGGGTAGTTAAATGCCATCTTGGCCCAGCTAACCATAATTGAGCAGCTAAAACTTAAATTATTTTTCTAATGCTTTGAGTGTATAAAGTTAAGAATAATTTCAAAGGGATACAATACGCTGCCTAGTTTAGCCTTAAACGAGGGAACAAAATTAAAAGCAGAATTGAATCTGTATTACTATCGATTTCAACCTCTCGAATGGAAATCTTCCTTAGTATCAAGAGTAATTATATTCTTACGCTTAAATAAGCACATATTAAAGGATGCTTCTTTTCAGTTGCACAATAAAAAAGAACTCCAGCAATGCGTCAGCTGGTGGAAAAGACTGACGAAGAATTAAGCTTTTGCAACTGTCGAGTGCAGGCAAGGACAATGCGCTCTGAACAAGAGAGGTTTTAAGATATCTGCAAATCAAATAAAAAGCTTTTTATGGGTCTAAAGAATCCTGTTCAGAAGTTAAGTAGAGTAAGTGCTCGTGAATGTGATTTCACATACATTTCATGAAAAATGCGCGCTACCACGTCGAGCTGCGTGCTCAGGTTCACTTCAGTAGAGGCATTTGGTGTGCGTGATAAGTGAATATTCAAGAGTATTACTCTTGGAGGTATTCATTACTACTTTATGCAAAACCACCATCTTCTATGCTACACTAGACTTTAGAATGCAAACACACTCGTAAGCTTACTTAGTAGACACTATTATTCAAAGGCGAATTCAATAATGCACTAAAGGTGGCAAAACAGTAATAGTTGTGTAGATTTAGGCTACGTTATGGCCGCGCCGTAGCCGAGTGGCTAGACCATTCGCTTCTCACCAAAGCGGCCAGGGTTCAATCCTAGGCGACCGCATGTGGGATTCCTGGTGTACGAAGCGGCGCTGGGGCGGGTTTCCTCCGGGTTCTCCGGTTTCCCCCGCCATCTCATTCCACCGGTGCCCCATCTTCATTCCACGTGTCATCGGTGTCACCATCTGCGGTGACGTATGTAATAAAAGCGGGCGTTAAACACTACAAAACAGCTACAGTAGCACTTCTTAACTTAGAAGCTCATGTTAAAATTGACGCGCGTACGCACACACACACGCACACACAATGCACGCACGCACACACAAAATGCCGGTTAAATATCATAGTTGCTATTTAAGTTCAGTTTCTGCCAAAGATGCAACACGAATATTTTAAAAAAACTCCCCTCCCGCACCACAAACTAGGCTTATATGTCCCTGTAATTTTCCACAGGGTTCTGGAATGTTTGAGAGGCGGGGAGCAAGGACCTCCTCAAGAATCCGATTGTTCGATAGCGCCTCCACTGTTTACATTGCATGACAGCGCTACTGCGCCTACTTATCTCTATTTCTCCGACTGCCCGGTCAGTCGGCACCAACCTCCCGATAAGCTTGGCCCATAGCTGCTTGTCGCAGTATGTATATAAAACGGGAAATATAAATACCAGATTGATATTTAACTCAGGAATTTATTGGAGTGAAAGGCAAAGATTCACAACAGAGTTATTTTTTTTTTGGGGGGGGGGGTGTCTTTGATCGTCGAGGGCTAATTAGCCATCAGGAAATCATATTTATATTAAGTTCATACACACGTTTACTCTCTTAGTCATACTTCCAGACACTAAGGAGACGGAGAATAATCTTCACCAAATAAAAATTCCGCTCCTCCAGCCGAGAATCGCACCTTGGATCTCTGAATTTGGAAACTGGCATCTAACTACTAGGACACAGAGGTCATCATCATTGATTAATAAGCTGTATTAAGTTCTAAGCACGTGAATGTAATTAAAGAATGCTATGTATTCCTTTTTTGTTTGTAACCTGCAGCAGTGCCCAATTTTAAAATTTAAAAAAGATGGTATTTGCCAGAAAGTATTTTTGGAGATATGTTTTGATCAAACCTGGAGCTAGAGAATGATTTCCTTTAAATACTTAAACTGACACTACAACAAAGCACATTTTTAGTTTTATCTTGTAAGATGCTTGTTAAATTATCTTTACTCTTGATAAATGCAAATTATATTTATTATTATTATTATTATTATTATTATTATTATTATTATTATTATTATTGTTGTTGTTGTTATTATTATTATTATTATTATTAATTTTTTTTAGGTGTAACGTCCTTTAACAGTTTAGGTCATACAGGATAAGTTATTTCTGTGGTTTAAATACTTTTGAAATATTCACTGTGGTACTGCGATATTCCAGACTGTGTTAGTATAACCGGAATAAGTGCCCATTTTGTTTTATTTCGTGACGGTTATGACTAGGCAGGTCGCGGTTGCAAATGACGTTAAGTTGACACTACTTTACTGTTCCCATTTCTGCTTCTGTTTTCTGACAGTAGAGGTGTTAGGGAAGGGGAGGTTGACACACCGCTACAGTAACCTGTTTGTAAAGCTATGCGACTGTACCGAACCTACCCCGTTAAGTAGGGACAGTAGAAAACCTCCCTGCAAGCGTAAGTTAAATGCCGACATGCAGTCGGCGCCGAAGCCTAGTTATGACTTTGTAAAGTTATTATCAGCTTACTGATCTCAGACTGTTTATATCATGCGTAATTTCAACTTCAAACTATTCCGTGGACATGTATTCTGTTAACAGGTTAATATTCGTATTCCATGGATCGTATACTGACGGACACTGAAAGTTAAGCGACTTAGAACATACATTTTTACTTTCTCTACTACGTGTTACAAGTAGGGGAAGTATTGTATTCTATCCAACATTTCGATGTAGAGATTTCACCGGAAACAAGTTTTGAGGCTCCCTGAGTAAAAAAGAGCATTTTTAGAAAAAAGCCCCCCCCCCGTGTGTGTGTATATATGTGTGTGTGTGTGTGTGCGAGTGTGTGCGAGTGTGTGTGTGTGTGTGTGTGCGCGCGCGCGACTCGAACATTTTGAAGAAAATTCTCCCACCCTAAACTATCCTTTGCATAAAAATTTTTTCGAACATTTTTATTTTCTCAAAAATGACAAACGATTTTGATTAAAATGTCATATGTTTAAGATGTTTTTATCACAAATAAAATATATATTTTGAATTTTCAGCCTATACCCCATGTAGTCCTGTTTACTCTGGATGACTTTTGTATAGTTGGTGAACCTTAGGAGAGAGTTTTTTTTTTTTTTTTTTTTTTGGATTGAACCATTTCGGAGATATTCGGTGTTATTTGTGTGAATTTTGCAATATTTAACCTTTCCGCAAATAGAAGGTCGTTATTAACGTTTTTATCTCTTGGCCATGCAAAGAGAACAGATTTTCAAAGCCTTCATATAGCGGACAGCTTTAAAAGATTTGACTACCGCTCAGAGCCTACTGTATTCTCATATTCCCCCTGCATCTACAAGCAAATGTGCAATAAGATAGTTTCTGCAAATGTTTATCTCGACTGACATAAAGAAGATAGAGAAATAAGAGTATGTGGGAATAGTGCAAGAGTAGAGAAACTCACCTGAGTGTAACACATCAGATTTTTTGTGTGGATGCTATTTTACATTGCTGCACTTCTAGTTACTTTCTTTGAGGTATGGGTTTTCCAAACGTATTTACCTTTTCCATTTGCATGCTAAGATGATACTCGGCAGTCTGTAACTTGGCAAGCTCCTTCTTCTGCCATTTCTGTCACAGTAGGCTTCCTCGTAGTTTTTTATTCCACATGCACATGCTCTCTGAGGAAGTTTGATCCATACGTCCGAGTAACGATATTTGTGATATGTCAGTCTCTTCCTACATGGTCTGAGCGTACGTCTTCGAAACTCTCCAGTACTTTTTAAGCAAGACCTCTTTTTATCGGATTTTTCCTCTTTTTGAAAGAAGAAAAAATGCAGCCTCTGGAAGATATTCCGGCTCGCGTTCTGGTGACCTGCTTAGCACCAAGCTGACTTATGTTTTTTCTTGGGTTTCTTAGTTTTTTAATCGAATACTGAGTTCACTTTCCAAAAATGTTCTCTATAGAAGACTTTCCTAGTGCTGGGCATTCAAGGCGCTGCCTAATGGAGCTTCGACAATTAAATGACCTAGTATGGATCCCACACATAGATTTTCAAATATTTAGTCGACGGTTCCTGTGTCGCCCTCCCGGAAGGGTAACGTATGTGAGGATGTCTTCTTGCGAAACTATTACAACCACTCTCACCTCGAATGATCATCTCTTGAGCTGAAGTGGCCTGCATTAACGTCTAACTTCACTTCTTCTCAAGTTGTACTATATCAGCAATGATTGCGAGGTCATGCTTTCAATTGCTTCTTAATCTTACTCTGAAAAAGTAAATACTAGGTAGCTCAGACATTCTCGACTTGGGGTTAATCTAGAATCTAGTCACGCGTTTCATGAAAACTTGCCTATCTCTGTATAGATGTTAATATTTATGAGACATTATGTTGAGAACAAAATGGAACACACATGTAAAAAAGATTTAAAATTGTACAATTTAAAATATATTATATGAGTCTAAGTTATTTTAATTACAGAAAAATAAATAAATAATCATTCTTTTAAGTAGTTAAATAGTATCCATATAAGCATAAAACGTATCAAATGAACTTCATAAATCTTTTATGAAATATGTACTATAAAAACGTAGAAAAACCTGGCGAAGAATGGAATTGCCTGGAGGATTCTCATAATTCACGAGAATATGAAGAGAATCTAGTCTGGAAATATCGACTGTGTACGAATAAACATTTTAGCTATTGCGTAACGATATTTAAATGAATCTGAGGTTAAAAAAAACAGTAGGATTATAAAAGTGTCAAATTTGTTTGTAAACGTAGAAACCCCACACATGTGCATTATTAAACGGAGAAAGATGTTTAAGTTTTAAATCAGGTATGACTTTGTTCCAAAGCAGGTGACTTTACAAAGGCAATATGAGCTGAAGAACAGCCAGGGCTGCCAAATACCTATTATAATAATTTCAAATTATTTCAATATAAGGAGTGTTTCTGTACAGTTCGTCCACTCTAAACGCATTCTATTTTTGTCTGTATGCACTGATCTTACTATAATTATTGTTGTACATTTTATTGCAATTTAACCAGTTTAAGCAGTTAATAGCGGTTAATATGATCAGTGAGGAAGTTTATCTAGAAACATTAATGATAAAGTACACCCGTGGAAAAAAAGAGTCATGTCTGGAATGCCAGGTTCATCTAAGTCCTATACAGCACAGCGCCTTGTTTACATCATCCGCGATACAGTTGTGTAGCAGCAGCCAGTAGTCCGAAATTCCTAATCTTAATATTGCTAATCCATATAATCAATCAAAAGGCTATGCTGTGTAGGACGTAAATGACTTTGGCGTTCCATACATGACTCATTTTTTTTGTCCACGTGCGTACTTATAAGAAAAACGTACAAACTCTGAAGGCTGAGAAACATACAAGAAGACGAAGAAAAATGCGCATCACTGTAAACTTATCTAGAAATACTAAACGGTAGGTATAAGAAAAATACAGCATTTGGAGGCTTAAAACCTTTCAAGACGAAGAAATCTCTACGGAACAGAGGGACTGAAGTAAATGAAAAGAGGAAGTTATGTTTTGCAGACATTCCTAGAAAAGATGAATGCATCCTTGTTCACTTTGCTTCAGGAGCGCAATCGTTTATTCTTGGTGTTGAAATGAGCATAAGAACGGCTCAAAAAGACAAAGAACTGTAGTAATCAAAGCTGTTGTTTCTTGAGGCATATCAAGCACCAGTGAAACCGCGCTAGTGATACCCTTGAGATCTAAATCACCGCTCGGTTTGATGTCAGTGCTTTATACCCATGACATGGCTACAAAGGTAATGATACATTTGATGTCCTTTGTAACCGCATTCTCAACTGCAGTCTTGGAGGGAAACGAGCAGAGAAATTACTTCTCTAGCTTCGGGCTTAATGAAGCTGCCTGCTTGCATAAATGTTGGTCTAACAGCAGCCTTGTCTACCTAACAAAATTTCCCTTCTATTTAAACAATTTACTTATTCATGCAACACTGCAATTTTGCTCATTAGTGTTAAACATATTGCCAGAAAAGGAAAGATTATCTTCAAACAACAAGAGCCCTTTTCTCCACACAGCTTTAAACTTAGATTTGGTTGAAATTGGTTTAAGAGAGAAATTAAATAAAAACAATAGCTTTCCCAGTTCACGAAGCTAAAATTAAGACACAACTCCTTGTAGTTTTAAGGCATAGTTTTAAGTTAAATCTTCTGGATGACGATTTGCACATAAAAACGTAATTGTTCTGCAGTTTAGTTATATTTGACGCATTTTCAAGCAATACACGTTGAAAAACTTTTAGAAATTCTTGGGAAATTTTTGTGGGAAAAAAAAAAAAAAAAAAAAAAAAAAAAAAAAAAAAAAAAAAAAAAAAAACCAGGATGATCACAATTTGAAAGTGATATTATCTTGGTTTGCCATCATTCGTATAAAACACAATAATGTTGAAAATTGGAATCAAAACTATTTTTAACGATTTCAGTTACATAAATATGTAGCAAATGTTATCTTACATAAAACACACAAAAATGCTGCTTCACTAAAAGCAATGAAATATAAGTTAAAAAGAAACTCCTAATTAATGCCAATATAACAGTGAAATCCGTGTATTTAATAGAAGTATAAAGGAACAGTAATTTGGAAACAACGTTATTTTCTTAAACTTCATAGTGAAGCAGCTCTTAAGAGAGAAGAGACTACAACACAGTTTATTCAGACCTCGTGGTTTTACAAGGTACATGAAATCGCCAGTATTTGAAATATGGATATTTTAATAGTTCTAAAATGCTATCTATTCATTATTCAGCGCAATAAAATAATGATTGTTTTAACCAGTCCAGGATTTTGTCCGAGGTAATTACAAACTAACTTAAGGTGAAATTAAGAATATATTTTCCATTATCAATATATGTATACTCTCTTTACGGAACTTAATTTATCACTTACAACTTCTTATAATTTGGTAACAGAATTTCACAGCTGCATTTTATTTCTTCTACTATGTACCTATAGGAGCAGGGGAAGTATTGTATCCCATTAAAAAATTCGAACCCAAACTTTCACCAGAAATACATGCTTTGTGACTCCCTGAATGTGTGGTGTGTGTGGTTGATTGCATGAGTGTGTGAGTGTGTGTATATGTGTGTTTGTGTGTATGTATGTGAGTGTATGTTTGTGTGAGTGTGTGTATGTATGTTTGTGTGAGTGTGTGGACAGTAGAACTCGGAAACGAAAAGTCATGCCCACATACATTGGTGAAACAAGATATTTATGGAAATCAGTCGTGTGGTACACCTGTAACTTACGGTCTTAACCCGAGTTTGACTTGTGAAACACAAACAGATGAAAAGAAAGAATGAATATTTCTATGCCTTACATTATCTCAAATCTTAAGTGCTGATTTGTTTCTGCTGGATTCACAGATTTTGGTCACCGGAATACCTAAATGTAATGGCCGAGAGTGAGTCACCAAGCCAGGCTATTATAGAAGAGTGATTCAGAACGTCAGTTAAATAAGCTTCATTCACAACTCGGTTAACGCTACATGTTACATCATTAGCTCTACTACATACTTTCGCATTCTTTTTCATGTTTTCATTTAGAAATGAGAATTTATGGAATGTTGTATTCATTCACTCAAAGAAAACAGTCAAGATTTATCAAGAACTACAATCCAGACTCTTTGTGGACATCCGCGAGGCAATAATGTAAAGTGTCGTTTCCTTTCAATTCTTATCTAGCATAAATTAAAACGCAACAACTTTTAATAATGCATAACTTAAAATTTTAAATGTATCCAAAAAATATCAAGTTTTATGTTAAAGGTATTACACATACTTCGATACTACTGGGTATCGAGATATCGACGGAATCCGGCCCCATCTCTATCAAAAATGATAAATAGTACAAGTTTCGTGAATGTCGAAGGGTCAGATTTGCATTAAATTATGTTTAGTACTACTATTATCTTAAAGATCGAAACCTAAAAGGAGAATAAATAAACAAGCTGCTGACCTAAAGGGGGCTGAAGTAAAACATGACGCATGTAGGAAGCAGGTTGGTCGCACATTCAGAAACCGGAAGCACATTTCGTGACTAGCGTGTGGCATGCATGTCGGGGGCAACTTGTGATTGATCGCACAGAATCACATGACCTCATCTCTGGCTTTCATTTTAAGTAGGTTTCCACCATTTCGCAGTGTTGGTGTGGAACTATACGAAACTACCATGCACTTGGAGGCAAGATGTAAAACATAGTACACTGTTATACTTTTAGTATTTAAGATTACTTGCTTATATGATTCAATACTAAATTTAAGTATCATAAGTTTTCAGGTTATGGAAGAAATTTACAAATAACATGTAAATAAACAGTGCTTAAAAGCAAAAGTAACGTTTTGAATTTTCAAAATAATAGTTTAAGACCCGTAAAGAACATTTATTTTTAAAGAATAAATGGTTGTTATATCATATTAGCGAAAGTCACAGATACATAAAAATCGAGGAAATTAAAAGAACTGTAGTTATTTAGAAACTTTATGCAAGGCAGTGCTACCCTGTTATAATTCTGCTACTTCTGTTAAAATTCTCATTCGATACATTATTAAATTATAAAAGTAACATTTAAAACTGCTATATTTTTATTTTCTCTACAGTGCAAAGTAGGTAGACTCCACTCGACATACAGTACGAATATTTCAGTGGAAATACACATTTTGAGATCCCCTGAATCCAAGATAAGCATTTTTTAGAAAAAGGCCAGTGTGTGTGCGTGCGTGCACGCGCGTTCATGCGTCTGTGGACAGCATAACTCAAAAATGAAAACTCGGTTAAATACTAAATTTGGTATTTAAGTTCACTATCTCCTATCACGAAAATCTATACTTTACGTGGAACAATTTTTGGAAAATTAATCTATTCTGAAAATTAGCTAATGACTTTGATTGGAGTACATATGCGAAAGTTATTTTCATGGCAAGTGAAATGTATGTCTTGAACTTCCTGCGAATGCTTAGTGCACAAAAATGTAGATCTTGTTAAAACGCACAATTTATGTAAAACACATTTTTATGGCTTGTACCTTTTTCGAGATATTTCTAGTTATTTGTCTGAATTCCCGATACTTACACTCTCCTCAAATAGAAAGTCCTTATTTATTTTTTTATTTATTGGTAATGCAATAGAAAATGAAATTTCTAAGCCATCACATACCGATCAGCTCTTTAAAAATTTGACTAGTGCCTAAAGCCCACTCCACTATATTTCGATGTTACCCTTGCATCTACAAGAAAATGATCGATAAAATAATTTCTGTAAATCTTCATCTCTCGAGTAACATAACGTTGCATGAATAGTAATGTGAGTGTAAGACGGACTTTTCGAATTAATGGCCGTGAGTAGAACAAGGTTTGAAGATCAGACTGAAAAATGTAATAACATAGTTCAGTGTTGACCCACGAAGTTTCCGATTTCCGTCCGGTAACTCTACCAACTGAGCTACCATGGGAACATGTCGGCACATTAAATTCACTGACTGACTAGCATTTTTCCAGTAATGTACAAGCCCATCCCAAATAAATTTTAAGGTGACATATTCCAATGGTGACTTAAGTGCAATGCTGTAGGTAGGTCTTAATATAATTCTTTAACTATTAGGCCAATCCGTGGTAATTAGCTGTGTTCTTTCAACAAGTCGTGTGCAGAACAAGATTTGAAAGGTACAATCAGATTAAACATGCAATGTCACACTGGGATTTGAAGCACGAATCTTCTGGTTACCGTCCGGTTGCTCCAACCAACTGGGGTAACATGCCAGCAGAACATTGAGTTTCAGATCTCTGTGCTTTACTGGGAAACATTATGTGAGTCAGTGGGGAATTTATTTTCATTATGACACTTAATACTGTTTAATAATGATTAGGGCCTGGATTTCATTTTAGGTTTCTAGTATACTTAAAATTTTGCTTCGTGGATCGGTAGATGCATCAATAAATTTGCGTTTTTCTAGGTTGTGAGGCTTACTTACGAACATTTTCCACAAAACTTACACTATCAAAGATATCCACCAAAACACAACAGAATTCATGTCAACGTTCCTTTTATAGGATACCTTTTGGCATTGCAGTAGACAACGCATCTCAGTTTTCTGCCGTAAACCATTTCCTACTTCACTTAACTCATTCTTGAATGAAGAAACGATTATTTCATGGGAACATGACGTAATTGGAACGTAGCGCATATGTTCTAGGAGTACTATTCAGGTGTAATTTTCTCCCTCTATGCTGCAATTGCGACTTTCATATCTTCAAAACCAGGACTCCATTCCGTTCAAGAATCTTCTGCAGTTTAAACGAATATGCAACTTCCAATAATCCAGGTTTTCTTTCCTGATATGAAATTCGGAGGTTTGCACTTTACAACCAGAGAATAGATTCTGGTGTAAAAAAATAGTTTGTCTATATATATGCAAGGGCTGCATTTAAGGGTAGGAAGCTGAACTTCCCCCATCCTACTGCTCATAACAGTGGTGGAAATCATTTTACTATGAGTTTCAATGGGCAAATAACATTTTTCATTTAAAGAAGGCAAAACAACTGCTTAGGTTATCTTAGGTGTTCAGCCCCTCATTTAGGTTTCTTAGGTGCAATAAAATTCACATATTGTGTTTGAAACGAATATAAACATTGGAATTTAATTAAATAGCGAGAGAATAAATACGTGAAAACCTGAATATCGTGACCCTAGTACTGATACTAGTTTGAACAAAAATACTTTCTAATCATAGCCTATTTATTACTTTCATAATGACTTGTGACTTTACGAGCTTTTTAAATAATCTAAAAAGAATGTGAAATTCATAATTTAAAAACTAATATGTAGGCTGAAATTCATTCCTTGCTCTACTTCAAACTTGATTGCATGGAGTCCTTAGGCTCTTATGGTTTAGTGTTACGTGTTTTGTAATATATTTAATATATTTTTCACATAAATTTTGTTTATCTCAAGAACATTGCAGAAACTGCTAAATTCAGCCACACTGCTCCTCTATTAATATTCTTCGTATGCAAATAAATATAGCATATGACTGGAGTAGCAGAATAAGTTTGGTTATAACATTTTATTGCATTTTTAAACGCTCAATAATTTTCGAGATATTTAGATTATTTTTATTACGCCCCCGATTAGAACTCCCCTTTGGGCAAAGTAATGGAGATGCCATAACCTTTCCTCTAAGAGAAAACCTCAGGCACGGACGAGCACGCGCACGCACACACAATAATCTGCTGGGCGAATTCAATCATCAGTTATTATTTTAACATTTGTTATTAATGCGTTCGCTTTTCATACATATTGCACTGTAAATGTTATATTCTTGCTTGCACTACTTAAAAGGCTTCAGAAAATTAAAGCATTTCTTTCTGAAAGATGAGATCAATGTATTGATTTCACCTATTAGTGAACTAGCCTAATTGCACGTGCTGCCCAATCCAAATCTGAATGTAATTGCAGAAGTACTACACATTATCTCAGTGACCTACTGAGCAAAGACACTGGTCGAAAGTGGTGGAACGTTTCAGGAATGACCACTCCTTTGTGCATGTTTCCTCCATTACATCAGCATGAAGTATCGTGTCTTCTGCGGACATTCCTGAGGTAACATAAAATGTATGATGATCCATAAACCTCACCAAACAGCCTCCAGGTTCTCACACAGTTGCTCGCCACACGATCATAAACTTCAACAACAATGTTAAAGGTGAACATCCATCTGGATTTACACTTCTCTGGTAATTACAGCCATTCAAAGTCACTTCTACAACTGGGAAGAAGTATCGCCTAAGTCAAATTGAGCTTATTTGTTCCGGTGAAGTGCGGTTTATGTGCGGTTTCGTAGGTTTCAGTTCCCAGTGCGCTTTAAGAAATAGATCTACAGTGTGTCATCGGTTCTAATATTCGTTTCCTCTCCTTTGCCAAATTTGATGAAGTGTGGGATTTAACTAAAAAGAAAATATATGTTTGGAGGTCCCAATTCCCCAAAACCAATTTTCACACAGCTGTACCTGCATAATTAAAAAACGGAAGGCAGTTTTCTTCTGAGCAAGCACATTAAGACACATATATTTTCCCACCACCAAGTGTCCCTTTATTACTTCTTTATCTTCCTCAAATGGAGGAGTTAAACCTCCAAGGATGTACAAGTGGTGCCTGGGACCAAATGCTTGTCGAGAGCACCCAAGCTCTGGATCGGAGAAAGTAGCCAGGATAGGCATCAGCTCAAATGTGGTAAAAAGTAAGGAAGGAGATGATATGAAATTATGGTATATGGATGAACGGAAACCTGATTATGGAGCAATTGATAGAATGAATGGCGACGGAAACCGGAGAAAAATCAGACGCTGCGTTGTCCACCACAAATCCCACATGCGGTTCCCTTGTAGCGGCACTTCTTATGAGAAGCACGAAAAAGCACTCTCCTATTAGTTTAGGGATATAATGAAAAATATGTGGAAGTATAGGAATCAATTTAAGAAGTGAGGAGGAGAGAAAGATAGAGCAAAAAATATATAAGTACATAAAGAAAGTTGAATGGTACGATCCAGAAAATCGATCGTTATGATGTCAGTGTCTTGGCGACTAAGCTAGGAAACGCTAAATTATATGAGAACCTATAAATGATGTCCGAGCACCAAAATACTAACATCTCGAGAACCGAGTCATATTCAAGAGCAATACCAAACACATATACGCGTTTGGCGAATATTCGCGAGTAACCTCGAAAGGTCTATCTCCACCATTTTAAAATGATGCACATACCTTTCCTAGCCACATATATCTACCCGTAGTTAGCCAATGAGCTGGGTGAAGTTGCATAGGTATACTAATTGGTCCGATACACATCACAAGGCGTCATGGCACTTACAAGGTGACAGCACTAGTCAATAAGATGTAGTACGTATGTGCAGGAAAATCGTGTTGATTTCTTCCCATGGTTTCTGTATAAGCATGCTTAAACGCATCAGCCTGACGTCAGTAGATTTTTACTGGTGTAGAAAACAACTGCAGAACAAAATTTTGACACACACTGAATTATTTGAAAATTCTTAATTCGAAGCCCATTTTTCAGTAGTTGCTTCTATTCTATAGCCATTGTGATCCATTTTTCCACTTTCCGTCCTTTAAGCAAAATTTAGTCATCATTTCCTTCATACTACATCAATTTAAGCGAGTTTCCTTCTTCCTGTGGGAGAGCGATCAATTATCCGCTTGGGCCATCTCTCCTCCTCTACTCTTTGTACATTCTGTACCACTGGAATATCCGTTCTTAAATTGCATGGAATATCACATTTTGTGCTTCCACCCTTATATACCGTTCTAATATCTTTATATACTTTTAAGATACTCTCATACTTCTGCGAAAGCCACCCACTTCGCAGTCTCCTT
Organism: Tenodera sinensis; assembly: GCA_030765045.1. Lineage (NCBI taxonomy): Eukaryota > Metazoa > Arthropoda > Insecta > Mantodea > Mantidae > Tenodera > Tenodera sinensis. The sequence goes on along the minus strand of CM060965.1, from coordinate 67,312,921 downwards.
CTTCATTCCGAGCCCAACTCTCTGATCCATAAGGGCACTAACTTTGTTTCCTTATTTTCAGGATGCGTTTCTTGGTTATTTTTGCTATTTGCCTATTCCATACACCATACAAGGACCGTATTACGTTCCTGAAATGGTTCATTGTACTGTCAATTTTGTTTTCGTTGACACAATTGTTACACTACTTACAACCAAACTTGTGTTCATAAAATTTACTTTGAATCAACGTAAACAATAATATTACATATGTTTTTCAAACATTATCGTCATGGTCTTCTCGTAGTATTCGATACCTGCAGCATCGTTGCATCTTACTTACACATAATAATTACTATATTTATTTTATTTCACCTGAAAGAACCATGTAGGTACTAGACCAACCATGAATCTTTCGTTGATAAAATCTCCGAGGTGTGAGGATGAAGTTCATCATTTGTGTGGGAGGAAGTTATCCTCCAGCGATTCAACTTTGGCCAGACACGTGATATGAATGCCAGCGACGGTATGGAGCTTTACCTAAAACATAAGAACTAGCCCCTTTGTCTTAGTTAAATCGATTATTTGATTGATAGACAGTAGATGGATTTGTTATGGTGAAGATAAATGCCTACAAATTACTGTAATAGGTATTGCTGAAACGTGTGCTTGTGAACGATCCTATGTCTGAGAGCGTACCCTTTCCCCGTCCTGGACAGCAACTCAAACTGATTTCACTAACAAATATTTTTTACTTTAGCATGCTGCTATACACTTAAGACGTAGTCCCTTGATTACTTTCTAACTGGTGTTCAGATTTGACTGAAACTGGGAAATTCGAAGCGTCATTAGCACCTTTTTCCAGTCACCAGCAAATACCACGCCCACCAGTGCTAAGGCGTTTCATTCTCGCTGTTTGTGGTTTGGGGAAGTCAGAGTTTCAAGTCCTGCTTCGAGCCTTGGATGTTTGGGTAAATAACGTAGAGAAGCAAGATGTAAATCTGTAAATTAATCGAAAAACGAATAAAACAGGAAAGAAAAAATATAAAAGCAAAGCAGGTTTCTAAGGTAGCATTTTATACTTTGAACTGTAAGTCTAGGAAGCGTTCTCTTGGTTACAGCGACATAATCAAATAAAACATATACTTATGTAAACAAAATAAAGAAATGGGGAATGTAAGAACAAAAACACTGTAATTCATAATATATTAGCAACTTCAGGTGCGTAATCAGTTTTAATTTTAGGTATAAAATACTATTAAAATATTTATCTGATTTGTTTTTAAGTGTAAAGGACTTCACAGAAAAAGGGTCTTTCTCGCTCAAAGGTGCTTCAGTTAATTCAAGTTTGTATTTTTACAGTTCCGCCCTCGTGCGAAAACGCAAAAAGGCACTGAGGCTGTATTCCTTTCTATTCTCTACCAACTATCTTGTGATTTTAGCTACTCTTTCATTACCCTTTCTCATTGCGTAACTTCACACTACGCTTAGTGTAAGGTACCTGAATATCATCTATTCTCCTCCAAAAGGCAGACATTATTTCTATTTCGCAAAAACCGATATGTCGTTAGTAAATCTGATTTTTACCATTATCCATATTGTAAAATACAGTTCCACAAACCGCATGGGCATTGAAGTTCAGATTCATGGAATTAACATTATAGCAGCTGAACTGGTAACGTAATTCTCAGCACAATACATTACGTCTGTGCTTAGCGTCATATCACTGCAGGAGTTCCCCAAGGCTCCATATCGCCATCGATATTATTCAAAATCTATACTCATGGCGTCCAATTTTTTGCACCAGCATCCATTGCGTTGTATGCAAACTACTACCTGCTCTTTACTACCCTAATTCAAACAACCAAGATGCAGCTCATTTTCTTCAGGCTTCTTTGCTTCGTCTCACAGGGAATTTATTATTATTATTATTATTATTATTATTATTATTATTATTATTATTATTATTATTATTATTATTATTATTATTATTTATTTTTTTTTTTTTTACCACCTTCGCAGCGCAGTGGTAGCGCGCCTGCCTCTGGTGCGGCAGACTCGAGTTCGATCTGCGGTACCAACGTGGGGATTTTTCCCCCGCTGGGAGATCTGGCAAGGGTTGCACTGGCCTCGTTAGGTACCTGAGGGGCCAATTATGAGCTACTCGATAAAGAAGCAGTGGGCAGAGATGGGGGGCGAGGAGGCCGGGCGACAAGCCTTGGCCGTAAAGGGCTCTTGCGCCGGGGGTTATTATTATTATTATTATTATTATTATTATTATTATTATTATTATTATTATTATTATTATTATTATTATTATTATTATTATTATTATTATTATTATTATTATTATTATTTACTTGGGGTATATTACTTAACTTCCCAAAAATCTGATGAAACCGTTTATATGTATGCTCTTTTTTTCCCCACCTATATGCTACCTGCAATATCTTAGGCGGGTTTTGCCTTTGAAACAATTGCTCATCCGCAAAACTGTTCCCTTATTTCACAGTGGTGCTTATCTTTGGGTTGGTATTACTTTCGGTAGTTAAATACACACACGCGCGCGCGTGCGCAAACGTACACACGTACGCACGCGCGCGCGCGCGTACACACACACACATACACTCACACACCCAGACTCCGTGGAGGATAGAGAGTAACCCTGACTAAAGAAAATTTACAACCTGCAGCCAGAATTCAAGCACAGGAATTCTTGGATTTGGAGGCTAGCATGCAAGCCAGCAGGCAACGAGGGGGAGCATTTTATCCAACAGATAAAGAGATACACAGCCTTATAAGATGTATTTAGTTGCTGCTGGGTGCTATGCATATTCGGAGAGCTCATTATGATTGCACTATGGCAATTGCAAATGAACATCCTAAATTTCATCCTAAGGTCCATAAACGCAATACTGTTGTCCTCGAATCTTTTGTGGTTCTTCACAAATCTTTTGTTCTGCTCTCACGTTTGGGCGCATTTTAAAACAACGTTCATTTGTTGTTTCATTTTCAGGGAACTCTTGCACTGAGGCCACTAGGAAGCGGAGTCTCAGAACACTCAGAGTTACGTATTTCCCACGGCATTCAGCACCTTTATGTCCGAATTTCCAGCAAAGCGACACCTCAGGTTAGTTCATTAATCTGGAGAAGTGTCGCTATACCGTGCAAATAAAGTTAAGCAAAGCCTTCAGTATTGTACATATACTTACACCTCCGCCTCATCCAAGAGTGGTGCGAATATCCATGAATCCGGGTAAATGCTACGTCGTTCTGTAACGAAGCTTCCTGCAAACTTGTCCACATTCATCTATTTCTCACGAATGCCATTATCTTCCTGCGAGTTATGCTGAACCAAGGTCTAACTTTTCAGGAACACTTCAGAGATCTGTAACACAGACCGCTACCATATTTCATTCCATGCTAAAGTCTGGAATGTCCATTCCTCTAAAGCTACGCCTTTTGAGCATACATATTCCCCGTCCTGCTACACGCATAATAAACTCTATTTGGAATATTACATAATAAAGTATAAGCAGCTTTAAAACATAAATTAACATAAGAAATATGACTTGTCAGAGATAATGTGATATTAAATCGATCTTTTAACATTTAATTTTGTAGCAACATTTATTGTTGTGAGATCTCGGATGTGGCCACCAACTGTCTTCAATGCTTAAATGTAGGATAAGGGCCTCAGAGCCATTTATTCTGTGCCGTTTCTTCCCCGTGAGACTACTTCACGAAGTCTCATTTGTTCTATATGTGAGGAGAAATTAGGCGCTGGGCAGTAAAATTATACGATAGTTTGCCATTCCGGTTTTGTTCTGTCTCTTGGGGTTATAACAGCAGACAGCACCGCTTGAGGTGACACAGGATTCCACCCATTGTAAATGTGAACCTACGGTAACAAAGGGGCAATTTAATAGTAACAAGAGCTCAGTTCCTGCTCAATCCTCCAAGATGTGTTTCGATATCAAAATTATCAATAGAAACACCAGTAAACACCTATTCTTTTCAATTTCCATCACATCGTGGTGGAGAAAGGCCGTTGCAATCTTAAGTAGCCGTCGAGGAGCAATTCTGCTACCTACAGTCATACACCACGAAATCCAGGCTAAATGGCCTAAGCGTATTGAAGAAGACGAAGAAAAACATACTAGTTTTAAGATGAGACATTCCACTTAAGATTTTCCCCAACAATTCCATAATTAGGTTAAAATATTTTTAAATACTGATTTTAAGATGTGAAAATATGAAAAAAATACTGAATTTTAATTATAAATAATCTTTTTCTAAAAAATAATTAATTAGTATCTTCAATGTTAAGAGACATTAGCTCGACCAAGTTCAGTGTTTACAACATTCCAAACAGCTTTATTTTTGTTTTCTGAATTTTTAATTACTTTGGATACATACTCCTTTTTAGTTTCCATAATTGTTTTTTATATTCACGTAACAATGAGGGATAAAGAGAACTGAGATAATCAGATTGAGTGGTCTTTTAAAGATCGAATAGATTTATAAATTTATCTTTCATATTAATGATATTCTTTGTTGTCCATTTTTTACTTTCTCTACTTGTAAGTAGGGGAAGTATTGTATTCCACCCAAAAATTCGAAGTCGAGATTTCACCGGAAATACATGTTTTGAGGCCCCCTGAATCCAAAAAAAAAGCATTTTTAGAAAAAGGTCCGTGTGTGTCTGTGTGTCTGTCAGTCTGTGGAGAGCATAGCTCAAAAACGAAAAGTCGGTTAAAAACCAAAGTTGGTATTTAAGTTTAATGTCGTTCAAGGATGTGACACGAAGATTTTGAAGAAAATAGCCCCACCCTAAACTACTCTTTACATGGAAAATTTTTCGAAAATTTTTATTTTCTTGAAAATGGCTCTAACGATTTTGATTAAAATGTCATATGTTTGAGATATTTTTATGACAAATGAAATGTATATCTTGAATTTTCTGGCTATAGCCCCTGTAGTCGTATTTACTCTGGACGACTTTTGCATAACTGGTAAACCGTTAGAGATAGACCAAATTATACTGTACAAAAAATGTAGATCTTGCTAAAATACACAATTTATGTCTCAATAAATTTTCTTGTAGGGTGAACCATTTCGGAGATATACCTTGTTATGTGTGTGAGTTTCGGAAAACTTGAAACTTTCGTGAAATGGGTCGTCGTTGTTCATTTTTTTATATGTTACGTGTACAAAGAGAACGGAATCTCAAAGCTTTAAAAGATTTGACTATCGCACAAAGCCTACTGTATTCCAATATTCCCCTTGCACCTACAAGGAAATAAGCAATAAGATAATTTGTACAAATGTTTATTTTAACTAACACGAAGAAGATATAGGAATAAGAGTTTGTAAGAATGGTTAGTACAAAAGTAGAGAAAGTCATGTGAGTGCAACACATCAGATTTTTTCGATATACTATTGCATGGGTTTACTTTAATTTATGTTAATGGACAAGATAGATCAAACTAATATAAAATGATTTCCATAAACTTATTCCATGCACTATTCACATCCTCAAGTACATATATATCATCCCACATTAAACTATGCAACTGATGCTGAAATAATGATAAATTATTACCACCAACATTCCTATAAGTATTCATATTTATATGTTGAGACTCACGAAAAAATTGGCTTGAGAATTTAAATAACAAGAACTGTGCATAACTCACATAATTGCGAATGTGAGGATGAAAAATGGTGCATTTACAGCAATCACTATCCACATTGGTAACCATATAATCTATGACAGAGCCATTATGAGTAGGTTGAGTACATAAAGAAGTCAGATCAAACGCATCAAATACGTAAAATAGGGATTTCTTAGAGATACTGGCAGATAGGGCATCTGTATTCAGGTCACCAGTTAAAATAATATAATCACATTGTTTAGTATATAATTTAAAATAAATTCTAATTTAGACAAGAAAACATCAATACCATTTGGGGATCTATATATACATAAAATACACAGGTAACATTTTTAAAGTTCACTTTAAAGTCTATTTTCAATCCAACACATTCAAAATTAATTTCTTGCGAAAAATGAGTAATATACTGAATATTAACAGCTGAAATTGATTGTTTACAATAAACTGCTACACCACCATGTATATGATCTTTCCTCTCGAAGCATGCCGATAAAATATAACCTTGAAAACGTAAAAATGTATACCATGTTTATACCAATGCTCGGTTAAACTAAAAATATGGGGTTTTTCATCTTTTAACAATAACGGAAGTTCATTTAATTTGTTGTTTGCTGACTGGATATTTAAATGAATCACTTTTAGTTTAAGTTCATACTGCCAGAAAGCATTAAAAAGGTCGACGTAATAATATGGCATAGATTTAGTGACCTGACATAGTCGATGGCCGGTGGTTTGCTGCAAAATAATGTCTGTTGCCCAGGAGAGAGTATCATCATTGCACGCCGATATCGGATACCAATGCTTGTTGGGGGTTGGCTACCAAAGTTACAAAGCAACCGATACGCCCTCTTTTCCATTTAAACTTAAGAATTTTCCAATAGGTGGAAAAAATTACAGAAATAGGAATTTGTATACAAGTGGGGGAAGCATGGTCAGCTCAACTTATTGGGTATTTTTTAAAAAAAGTATTTTCCAATTCGTAGCTTGGATTAACTCGTAGCAGGCGTTCGATAATGGGATTTGCTGAACATGTCTCGTACCACTTTTGCGATATTTGAATTTCATTTCGAGAAAGCGGTCTCGAAAGTCTAGCACATTTGTTGGCTCCTGTGGTCGAGAGAACAAATGACAAAAATTGCCAAAAAATTATATTTTTTGTTTTCATCTTCATTGGATAAACACACACACACACACACACACACACACACACACACACACACACACACACACACACACACAAGTATAATGATTATGTGCAATCACCACCTATTATTATTATTATTATTATTATTATTATTATTATTATTATTATTATTATTATTATTATTATTATTATTATTATTATTATTATTATTATTATTATTATTATTATTATTATTATTATTATTATTATTATTATTATTATTATTATTATTATTATTATTATTATTATTATTATTATTATTATTATTATTATTATTATGCATTTACATAAGTATTATAGTACACTGCATGTATATAGTTCAAAATGTGAACATAACTTAAAAATGGTCATGTATCTGTCATTTTCAACTGTGAATTCTGCACCATTTCATAAAAAAGAAAAGAAAGAAGAAAAAAAAACAAGATCCTTTGTGCAGACAGGTAACATTTCTCTCATGATTTGCAAAAAGTTTTGCTCTACTAATTGGTACCACTGTTAATACCACAGCTTGTATTGTTCAATTAGTGATTTCTTTATATATATTCGAGTTTGGTAAATTTTTGCTTTGCGAATGGCGTTTACTGATAACGACCTGTTTTCTCAGAAACTACTGAAGATGACTAAAGTAAATGTTGCGATGATAGAAACAACCCCTAAGTGTTGTGGAGTTACTTAGGTTTTAATAAGGGTAGATTATTTGTTTAGAAATAATTGAGGATACATTTTAATCAAAAGGCGATATAATTAAGTAAATGCGTTACATAACAAATGAAGGGAGGTCCGAAATAGGCTTCATGCAATCCTAGCATTAAAACGGCTTATTATAACGGCATAAATGATGCGAAATTACTCTCTTTCTGGCATCAGTGTCAGAAAATGAATGAAATAATTAACACGGCAACAACGCAGAAATGATGTCATCACCACCACAACATACATAATTTTCTCCATTGTGTGCTTGTAAGAAAACCCGAAATCGTCACTCTCGTAAGCTAACACGTTTTTCGTTTCTCCATAAATAAAACTTTTTTTTTTTTTTTGGTAAACATTTTCTGATTTTTCTGGAATTAATAAATTCTCAGCACTCTTAGCTTCGTTTAAAATATCAATCGGAATACAATCCATATTTTCAATAGTTTTATCATAACTTTCCATTTTCTTCTATAAGTGTTGATATAATAAAACATGTGCTTATGAATGTATCACACATCTGATACATTATAATTTTTCATTTAGAAAACTGATTAGTTCTTTTCACGCATTTCAAAGCTAGAATTGCAAAAAACGTCGTGTGAAACACCTATATAATCTTTTAATTGTGACAGTTGTAAACATTAGCGGTAAATAACTATTCCTATTTTTATCTAACCCAAAATAATATGACAAAGACTCCCCTAGAAGGAGGAGTGGGTGAGACAAATGAGTTGTGTACTCGTAACGTTAAAATATCAATCAGCGATTTATGTAAACGTTTTCTTAAGAGCAAGACATGGAAACAAAGTCTTAAACTATTGTCGCAATCGACTAGCAATTGGGTGGCGCGAGTACTGCTACACTGTGTGATCATTCGAGAACCGACCCCTTGGAATGGAAAACTGATAAAGGAAGAGACCACTATTTTGACATGTTTGTCAATTAGCACGGTCGACGAGCATTTGGCTACTAGCAATAAAAAGAGACAATAATTGCACACAATTAGAATATAAAATCATATATGTCTAATTTATTATTATGTATTATGTACATAATATATTATTACTGCATAATGACTACACTGATATGACCCTAGCTTTCAAACGTGTTAAAATATATGGCATTTATGGCAACCCTTGTTAATACTATTATGGTATTGTTAGCTTAAAACGGTACTCAACCAACAACAATACGTTATTATAAAAATGATTATCTATCTGACCCTAAAGTTAAACTAATATACAAATTCCCTATTCGTCCGAACTTTGCAAGAGTGGACGAAATACACATTCGATTACATCATAGCCATCGTTCACAGATATGGTGGCGAGGGAACAATAACATTATGTCGCCCTGCTGAAGCTCTATCCGTGGCTATGTCGCCATTAAGCGTCAATATGAGATAGCGTTACCACCTGTCCCGATTTTGTCGGGATCATTGTTGTTGTAGTGTTTAACGCCCGCTTTTACTACTACGGCACCGCAGGCGGTGACACTGATGATACACGGAATGAAGATGGAACACCGGTGGAATAAGATGGCGGGGGAAACCGGATAACCCGGAGAAAACCCGCCCTGACGCCGCTTCGTCCACCACGAATATCACATGCGGGTCCCTGGGATCGAACCCGGGCCGCCTAGGTGGTAGGCGAGCGCGCTAACCGCTCGGCCACGGCGCCGCCTGTCGGGATCGTCCCCATCTGTTAGTAACTGTCTCTTGTCCTGTCCCGTGGGTCGCCCGTTCTTAAGTTCAAAGTTTTAGTAAAATCATATTTTTTAACGTTAGTAGTATATATTTTATTATTTTTTTAAAAATCTGCAGTTTTTAAAGGTTACTTAAACCCGGGAGAAAAAGTACTTATACCCTTGGGGTATTTATCTCTGATATTACACTCCCTTGTGGTCTTACCGGGATAAAGTACAAATCAGCTGGGGAATTTAATGTCGTACTGGCAAGTTGCCCATGGTAGCTTAGTGGTTAAAGCAGCCGCTCGATAAGCGGAAGATCCGTGGTTCAAATCCCGGCCATGACATTGAATTTTTCAGTCCTGATTCCACCTCTTAAATCTACAGTTGTTCCTATTGATTCAGTTCAAATTTACAAACGGAAGGAGCAACTACGGGGTTATGTTTCTTTCAGGAATTCTGATAAAACAATACTTTTAGACTTGAAAATTGACATATATTTATGGTGTCTTAGGATCCCTACATCTATATTAAAACATCGATTTTGTGACTTTGGGGTTGATAATTTAAGCAAACTAAGCTAATCAGACCAGGATATATTTAGAAGAGATGCAGCTATGTTAGAGAAGTCTTCATTCCTGAAATATATGGCTTATATTTGAGGCGTCCCTTTTAAAAAGATCGCTATCTTGAACATGAAGTATCTAGTGATCTTCGATAGCCTTGTAGAAATTGTAAATGCCCAGAGCTTAGAGATAAACGGTACTGAAATGTAAGTGCAATGAGCCGTCGTTCAAAGAAACGTTACTGGAATTCTTTAAAGCGTAGATTTACCAAGCTCTAAAATATGTATTGGTTTTTGACGAACATGCAGCCCTTAACTTACTAAAAATAGTAAGATTTGCGTTCTCCGTTCATATCAGTAAACCGCTTACAGAAAGGGTGTTTTCTTTAATAAAAATTTGACGTGTTGCACTCACATGACTTTCTCTACCCTTATACAAACCATTCGTATGTTAAGATTAACATTTGTAAAAATTATCTTATTACTATTTCCTTGTAGATGCAAGGGAAATGTTAGAATACAGTAGGGTTTGAGCGATAGTCAAATCTTTTAAAGCTTTGAGATTCCGTTCTCTTTGCACACTTAACATATAAAAAAATGAACAACGATGTTCCATTTCGCAAAAGTTTTGTTTTCCAAAACTGACACACATAACAAGCAATATCTCCGAAATGGCTCACCCTACAAGAAAATTTATTGAGACATAAATTGTGTATTTTAGCAAGATCTAAATTTTTGATATAGTATGATTTGGTCTATCTCTAACGGTTTACCAGTTATGCATAAGTCGTCCAGAGTAAATACGACTACGGGGGCTATAGCCAGAAAATTCAAGATATACATTTCATTTGTCATAAGAATAAATCAAACATGTGGCATTTTAATAAAAATCGTTAGAGCCATTTTCAAGAAAATAAAAATTTTCGAAAAATGTTCCATGTAAAGGGTAGTTTAGGATGGGGCTATTTTCTTTCACAATCTTCATGTCGCATCGTTGAAAGACATTAAACTTAAATACTAACTTTGGTTTTTAACCGACTTTTCGTTTTTGAGTTATGCTGTTCACACACACACACACGCGCGCGCGGACCTTTTTCTAAAATTGCTTTTTTTTTTTTTTGATTCAGGGGGTCTCTAAACATATATTTCCGGTGAAATCTCAACATCGAATCTTTGGGTGGAATACAGTACTTCCCCTACTTACCAGTAGAGAAAGTAAAAAACGAACCAATGAATGAAATACGTTCTCTAGGACTGCTACAGAGGGAAAGGCTAAGCAGTATGACAAAGTCCACTCCTCTACAGAAATAGGCGAAGAATAATAAATTTGCACGTGTTGCTCAACAAGGTCACAGTAGATTATGACATTTATATGACAGTTTCATCAGTTCCTCTTTATTTATTATTATTATTATTATTATTATTATTATTATTATTATTATTATTATTATTATTATTATTATTATTATTATTATTATTATTATTATTATTATTATTATTATTATTTAGTTTTATAACATTTTATACGTCGTAAGTCAATGAATTATTTGCATTAACGCCAGTCCGTTCGTTAGAACTCGTGTGGTTTATCTTGTCTCTGGCCTAAAGAAAGAGAAAGAGATGTTGAAAAGAGAAGCAAGTTGCTATGGAGAAGGTGGGAGAGGTTCGACCCCTTCCATGCAATCCGTGGTGGATTGTGAACAACTAGCAGTATATATATATATATATATATATATATATATATATATATATATATATATATATATTATTTTGTTCTTTAACGACGCTGTGAATTGCCAGGATCACATCAGCGTCGCCGGTGTGCCAGAATTTTGGTCTCGCAGGAGTTCTTTAACATGCCAGTAAATCTACTGACATGGAGCTGTCGTTTTTAAGCACACTTAAAAACCATCGGTCTGGGCCGGATTTGAACCCGCGACCTTGGGATCAGTAGGCCAGCGTCTAACCAACTGAGCCACCCAGACCGACACAACTAGAAGTAGTTCCATCACAAATATAAATAAAAGAAATATGTTTAAAAGTATATACCAGCTCTCCACACGGCCTTCCATTCCAAAAGTAACGACATAATGTTGAACTTTAATTTCAAATAATATATACACAAACACACATACTGTAATAGTCCGACAATGAACACAAGACAAATTGAGAAGCTGATTTCCGGCGTTTGTAAACGCAAAACCGTTTTCTATCCTCTTTCCTAACCTATTGTTGGAAACGACTTGACACTTCTATGAACCTCGAGCCAAGTTAATCCGCAGTAGGTATAGAATATGAGCAACTATCTTGTAGTTGACCTCGGCAACAATCCTTCGACAGTTTGGGCATATTTAGACGGGTGGAGCTAAAGTATTCAGTGACTGGAATTATGCTCGAGGAACAGTGGAGTTCACGCTGGCAAATGATGGCGCTAAGTTTGTCAACATCACCATAAATAGCTGCTGCCACTTTTTATTCACATCAGTACACCAGACTCTACAAGAATATGTTTACTTCGTCCTTCTTGCAAATTTTAGGAGAGTACCTCTCTACCTGTCCGCACAGGACACGAGGTTATGTTGCAAGTTCTCAGATTTCACACGCGGTCTTCGTTTACCGAGTTGGAAAATGTTCACCTCGCATATATGGTAATGGTAACCACGAACCGCGAAACACGTCATGTTTCAGCTAGTATTCCCTACAGCACAGGCACCCCTCGTTGGTAATGGCACACGTCCGGGCTTACAGTTTTCTGAAGCAGCGACATGCACGCTCTCAAAGATAGGCGCAGAAGTTTGCATAAGAAGTTCTCTCCAACGAACATAAACAACTTACTGAGAAGCCACGCGTTTGAGTTAAAGCCTCCGTCTGCGGTTGGCTGTGTGAGAGAAATGTTCAAGCGCGTTCGTGCTAAAGCCAGCATTAGAAGTGATGCAGACTTCCTATTAAGTCAATGCAAGTGGATTACACAAGCTAATTCAAAAGATTGATTGTCACAGGACTTTTCTCTATTTCTTAGCCATAATGTTTTCACAGTTATTCTAGGGATCGGAACTATTCACACAACAGCTTATTTTTGTGTCATGTTAATCATATTAACTATTCACCAGCAAATACGCAAATGGAAACCAATCCATCATCGCTGGATGTATTTAAGTATGCAGAATTCAACTGAGTCTCAAGGAATGGTTGAGTTGAAACTTAGGTTTATTTTTATGCAATTCCTATTTACACCCTATTTACTTCCTTATCGCTGCACGAAACGAACTTTCCTCCAATTATGGATAGATCCTTTAATGAAATTGCTTATAACAGGAGAACAAAAAGCATACGAACCGGCTGCGCCGTGTTTTCCCTGCCCGCGTCCTCGGTGCTCGTTGTCTACCGCTGTCATAGAAAGGATGAAGCCATGCAATATTTTTAAAAGTACTTTTAAAGGCTTTACTTATTAACTTTATGAAAGGAGATGCTTAAACTGGCCACCCTTGCTGTCCATACATTTTTTACACCTCTTTAGGAACTATCCATCACTCGCCGCAGTTCACATTGAGAAACCTGGCAATTTCCTGGCGGATATTTTGTTTTAATTGTTCCAGGGTGTGTGGATTTGTGTTGTACACTTTATATTTTAAGTTGCCCTAGAGATAGAAACCGCAGCGGCATAGGTCGTGGGACCGAGGGGGTCACAAATCTCTACTAATTTTTCTGTCCTGAAACACACTTTCAATTGTTCTCATCGAAAGATCGGCCGTATGAGCTGTTGCAAGGTCTTATCGAGAAAACAAAAATTCGCGCTTCCTGTCTCTAATTTTTTAAAAAAAGGGAGGGGGGCAAAGTTGTATTCATGTATGTACGGGCGTCAACTGCTGACTCGAAAAAATATTGGCCCTATAACTCAGAAAATGTTGTTGATGAAGTACCCCTTGATGATGAAAAAATGGTACGCCATATGCGGAGAAAGGTTTGTCAGAGCTCCAATAAGAGACGGTGGCCAGCTTCAGCTTTTAAAAGTAGTTTTAAAAATGCTGTATGGTTGCTTCCGCGCCTTTCTATGATAGCGGCAGACGGCACCGAGCGCCGAGGATGTGGATGGGCAAAACAACGCGCAGCCGGTTCGTAATTTTTTTGTTCTCCCATAGTAAGTGTATTCAACCATTATATCGTCAGCGGAGTTTGACTAATACCTCAACTTACAAATTAGTATTTCAAAAGTATGTTCATTAAATGGTAATAATTGTTGTTTCACACAAGCCCTGCATAGAAATCTAGAAGCAGACTGAACAATTTAAATGTCATAGCGAGATTTGAACCAATGATCTTACGGTTTTATGATTTTTTTATTTGTTTGTTGTTTTATGAATACTTTGTAAAAAAGTGAATTGAAAAGGCGATACCAATGCAACGCATCAGCTTTTTTACCAAACGATCTGACACGCAGTCATGTCAAAAACTTGAGGTTACATGAGATAACAGTTGAAAGAACGTCCGATAACGCAACGTTTTTTGTCATTAACGAAACGTTTGTCGATTTAATATTCGTAATGAAGTTTCTCGTGTTCATTTCAGCACATCAACATGGTGTAATTATAAGTGCGATATTTGTGAGCCGTACGTGCAAGTAAGTCCCAGTTGACCTGTAGTTCAAGGGAATCACGCAGCTGTGAGCCGGACCGTTGCTATGGGAACACACGGAGGGAGTAATGGCTCTAGTACCTACAGTATTATTTTACATCGTCATGTCGAGTTTAATGGACCACTTCACTTTCTTGCCGATCAGCCAGGAAATGGTGCGGCCTGTGTCGCTCTTCTCTCAAGAATCTGCATTTCAAATAACGTTCAGGTACTTCCACCAACTCCAAATAATGCACATGGGCTGCAATAACTGTATACGTTTATAATGTCAATGCGTATTCTTTCTAAATGTATGCCATTCATAAAATCACTGTTTTTACATTCTGTAAACTACCTACAGAAATGTGTCCTTGGGAAAGAATTGGGAGTGGGGGCGGCGGAGGATCCTTTTTTTTTATGCGATCTTTAACATCTCAAGTCATTTTGGCTGATTTTAACTTTTGGCACAATTGCTCAACAGCAATAATGTTCACTCATTTTACACTTAATTGGTATTACTTTGAACATTTAAATTCGCACTGTTCAAACTCATTCATAATTTCAGATTCTGGGGAAGAATACTGGCCCAAGTAAAATTTCGACTCTTCAGCGGGGAGTCGAACCCAAGACCCCAGGATCCTGACCAAATATGTTTTGAAAACCCACTAAAAAGGAAGACAATTTCAAAAAGAATGTCTGTGTGTGTGTGTGTGTGTGTGTGTGTGTGTGTGTGTGTGTGTGTGTGTGTGTGTGTGTTTAGGTCAGTATCTTCCAAAGATACCACACGAATATTTTAAAAAAGATCCCTCCATCACCAGACTACTCTTCACACGGAACTTTTTGTAAGTTTTTCATTTTCTCAAAAATGGCTTTAATTATTTGGATTATAATATAATTTTTGGGAATAACTTATGAAGTAGGTACTCTTCATTCGGAAGGAATTTTGTATGACTTTGTGTTAGTGGTAAACGTTAAGCAATAGACACGTGGTACATTAAAGTGTATTTCTCTTTAAAACACAATTTACTTTCAATAAGCATTTGTGGCATAAGCACCTTAGCCATTTCTGAGGTATTCGTTATTACTGGTTTCAAATGTTCAATACCTTGTCACTTTTAAAGTCTGTATCTATTCAGTTGGAATTTAACGTAAGTATATAGCAACTAGCATTTTAATGTTTGACTATTGATTCGGATTTCTATATTTCCTCTGTATCAACGAATGTGTATTGCAACTATTTCTGGAAAACATTATATTTATTAAAAGGACACCAGAGGTGAAATTTGAGACAAAATTGGTCAAAATCCGAAAATTATGATTTTGCAGAAAAGGTTATCCCAGCATTGGTTTTAAAAGATCTGTTTTCTAAGATCTACTTTTTTATATACTGAAAGTGTTCCAGTCACACGAAATTTTGCCCACACTCAATGAAATTCTCGTAAAATTCCACATGAAAAGGCAGAGGAACTTACATGCTATCTAAAACTAAATATAGAAATTGTGCCCAAAATAACACATTTCGACATCCACGAACCTGGAAAAAACTAACATTTTTAGAAAAAGGTCAGTGCTAGTATTTTTAAGAACAGCAGAATTAAAAAAACAAAGTTGGATAAATCCCAAATTCAGCAACTTATAAGAATGTGACAATCATATTTTCAGGAACATTTCCCCATCTCGAGTTACCCTTTACATGGAAATGCTCCACCGAAGTCATAAAATACATGTTTAAGGTATTTGCACGATTAATAGGATTTCTGTGATTTCTCCTGTTCATGCTGAATTTTGTACAACTTTAACTTCACTTATCCGGATCCGATTTAAATTCAGTTAATCTATATAATATAAAACAGTCCAACGAATTGAAATTTCCTTTAAATAATGAAACACAAATAGCAGATTTTTACGATTATAATTGCAATACAGAGTTGCAGCAAATCTCACATGCATTTAAAGAAAAATTGATATTTTTATAGTATCCATAGAACGTAGAATGTCACCCGGTAACGCAGAACTAAAAAATAAAATACATTTCAATAGCAAAGTCTAGCGAAAATCGAGCACAGTTTATTGATGTGAATACGACACCCAACCTTCTCCCTTCAATAATTCAATAGTAACAGATTTAAATCCATTCTTTTAGGCTCAAGGTATTCAAGATCTGCCATGTCCGCAATTAAGTGCCAAAAAATCCGCTAATATACATAATTAACACAACCGGAGTTGACAATGGGTTATATGCACACGACGAATCCCACATTTCAATCAAGCCACATCCTCATGTCAATAATTTACTTTCATGCAAAAGAACTCCAGAAGGACGAAATTCCAGCGGCGCTGTTATGATCCTGGCAATTGACAGCGTCGTTACAAGCAAAATATTTAAATTTAAACAAATCTAATTTTGATCTTTCGGAAATATATCAGCCCGGAAAAAAATGATTTTGTTGTTTAACGACGCTGTCAATTGCCAGGATCACATCAGCGTCGCCGGTGTGCCGGAATTTTGTCCCGCAGGAGTTCTTTTACATGCCAGTAAATCTACTGAGATGGAGCTGTCGTTTTTAAGCACACTTAAAAACCATCGGCCTGGGCCGGGTTTGAACCCGCGACCTTGGGATCAGTAGGCCAGCGTCTAACCAACTGAGCCACCCAGATCATCAGCCCGGAAGAACAATGCTTTTCCAGTGAAAGATACGAGCGCTCTCTCTCTCTCTCTCTCTCTCTCTCTCTCTCTCTCTCTCTCTCTCTCTCACACACACACACACACACACACACACACAATTTTTCTCTCGATATTAGTAATCATATGTTTAATACAGAGAATCGCTGACTGGAAGTTGAAGTAGAAAATACTTGGTATGATAAAAGATATTTATTTCAAAGGCTTCAGAACCTCTAAAATGTACAGTAATTTGCAAATGCAAAAATGTGCAAGTTACAACTTGGGTGTAAGACAGATTTCACGGTATTATTTCATACTGCAATTCTAAGAGATTATAATTGTTATTTGTATCACCGGAGTATTTCGAAATTACAAGTTACAACTTGGGTGTAAGACAGATTTCACGGTATTATTTCATAGTGCAATTCTAAGAGATTATAATTGTTATTTGTATCACCGGAGTATTTCGAAGATTTTTTTGTAATGACAGTGTGGTCAAAAGACACAAATGGAATCTTGTGATTACCACTGTGTGAATTTGCGATGTAAAATAAGCTAGAAAGCAATAATTAAGATACCTCAATTCAAGAACTTAAACACTTCCCAGCCAAATCAAAAAAATCATTATTCGCTTCGTATCATGTACTGGATTTTAAAGCTTCTTACTCCTATATATTCTACTATCCGATTAATATATTTGTAATTTCTTGATTTTGAGTAAGTTATGCTGGAGTTCTCATACGCGAGAAGAGTATTACAGCATTACTTATACAAACAAGAAGGTGACAAAGCAGGTTGTATAAGATGCAATTAAGGAAACAGGTTTCGAAGTTGGCATCCTAGTCTTTGATTATGATCTTCATCGGTGCAGGTTAAAAAACCTAGATATAATTATGCGATATCAAAATAATTTCCATTTCAAAACCATTAATGTTGCAACCTGGGCGGCCCCAAAACCAGATTAAGTATCTCATCTTTCACTAGCTCTCTTTGCACGTGGAGGTCCGAGGCTGGTCATTTTAATGGAAGACGACAGAGTATTGGCTCTATGTGTTGAACAAATGAACTCGCTTTTCACGGAGGTGAAGACTCGCTTATATTTGCGCTTTTTTCCCCATTAAGTTTAAACAGAGTGCTTGGGTGGGTTTTGCTAAAAGATATTCCTCCCAACAGTGAAGATTTGAAGAAATGTGTACAATTTTGTAGCTATGAAAAGCACTTTAGCACCTATTACATGAATTCAATAATGCATCATACTACGAGTTGATCCAAACGTGACCGCACCATGGCTGAGTTGTTACACCATTAGTGTCTCACCAAAGCGGGCCGCGAACCCAGGCGATCGCATGTGGGATTTGTAGTGGACTAGGGGGTGCAGGAGTGGGTTTCCCCCCCGCCAACTTATTGCACCGGTGCACCATCTGCATTATATGTACCATCAGTGCTACCGCCTGTGGTGCCGCATGTAGTAAAAGCGGGCCTTATAAACCGCCAAAAAAATCCAAACATGTTTCATTTCTTTAAACTTTAATGCTCTTTAATCAAGCACATCATATTGGACGATAAACGAATGTGGAAATGAGAAGTTACAGATATAAAAGGTATAAAAATTGATAAACTTCCTATAAAACGAATATCCTGAAAATTCTTTACATTACGAATAGAGCGCGGAACAGTATGCGGTCACATGCGATCCAGGTTAGTTGGACACGGAGAATGAATGACGTATCCGGTACTGCGCACCCGTGGTATATACACGCGCATCAACAGACACCTGCAGCTGTGTACATGCGCGAGCAGCAACAGGAGAACCCACGTGCTCTAAAACTGTGGCTCATCGCACAATCTTCCGCCCTCTAATTATGAATTACCATTCCTCTTACGTGAGCCCTGTTTATACATATAATCAGAATTGCTCGATGTAACTCTTTTAGGATAAGAGGAAAACAAATGTTATCACGGCAATTCACCCCGACCGAGATTCTTAATGGGGACCGTCCATTTCGGCAGCAGCACGCTATTCTCACAACGGTATTGGCTGTCTGTCATTTTTGTAACCTATTTCAACTAGCATTGTGGCATATATATTCCCGGAATCAGAAATGTGGAACAAAATCTGTTCAACAATGACCAGATATCTTCCAAAAGCAAGCGGAACCCTTCTTGGTAAAGTGCAGATAGTAGATCTACACATGTCGACTTCAATGAGGAAAGCAAATGTCCCATGAATCAATAAATAGCAATCAACATCAAAGATTAGATTCTTAACAATCACAACTCTTTCTGGAGAACGAAGCTCTTTGCTGTCTTTAAAACACCCAGGCACGCCACTTTGTTCGTAAAACAAATGAATAGTACTCAACAGCTTAAAGTATTTTTGTAAGTCTTGAGAAACTCAAAGGCATTCTTCACCTTCCATACACAACTGCTATGTCGTAACTTCAATATTGAAACTTTTTTATTGTAGCCTTTTTACAGTCGCTTTAACTTAAACTCATCGTGACTTAATTAGTTATAAAGTTATACATTTACATTGGACTTGGAAGGCAACATATTGTTATGTATTTAACATTGGAATTATAAGGTACCAAACATTGTCATACATTCAACACTGGAATTAAAACATATTATATATCATTAGTTTTAAAGAACCGAGTTAACTTGAGACAATAAGCTGGTGTGTTAGTGTTGACTGAAATTCACTGGATACTCTGTGGTGCTGTCGCCATGGGTTGAAGAGCTGGCACTCGGTAATGCTCGATAGTCAGTTGCACTTTACACTGCTGGCAGATTGGTGGTTGGTCGTGCTTTAGAAAGTGGGTAATTTTGGAGTGTGCCAGTCTTAATCGGGATATCAAAGCCTGATCCCGTCTTGATAGACTTTTCTTAGGCAGTTGTGTTACTGAACTCGACATTATATTTCGCAATTTATTTTCTGAAGTGTCAAACCTTCTTGTTCTCCACTGTTGAAGTAACCTTTTTCTGACATATTTGATAATGTCACTACATGGTGTAGGAAATGATGGGTCGCTTAAGAGTATTCTCGTAGCTTCTTTTGCGGCCCGATCGGCCGATCCTCAATTCCGGAATGTGAAGGTACTCACATTAAGGTTGCATTTTTCTCTAATGAAACCTGTTGGGCATGTTAAAGGAAGTTCTAAAGAACATGATCAAATCGAAGCAGTGAATGGCTGCTCTCAAAAGAGCTATCGCTTTTGGTAATACAAATTTAAACATGGCCCATAAATTGCAATGATGCCACATAATTCTGTAACAAAATCACAGGAGGCGTTCTTTATAAGGCGGCGCTGTTTTGGAGGACTGTTAATCTATCATTTCCATATCGCAGATTCTCTTTCTGTGTGGAAAATCTTCCAGAAACGGGATACTTCATCGATCAATGTTATCTTCTCTTTAGTTTTCATAGAATGCTAGTAGAACTGCCTTTAGCTCTTAAACTCTGTCCGATATGCGTGTTTCTGACAGTCTGCGAGGCCTGTAAAGTTTTAAAAACTTCGCTCATACGCGTACGAGGTTCAACAAATCCCTTCACTCTCATTGCAGCAAATCCCATGGGCACTGTCTGTAGGCGTTTACTCCGGCATAAATAAAGGACTGCAGGAAAAAGAAGTGTCGAGGTACTGAACTTCCATGCAGCTGGGTGAATAAAGGACGGGGGGTGAACTGCCTGAAAAGCCTTATACACTGTCGCAGAGAAGAAACTAAAAGAGAGGCGGTAGGAGAGACAGCAGTGATGAATTTGGGATATGATGTTCCTGCACAGTGTATACATGCGGTCAATTTCTTAATGAGTTCGGGTTTGGTCATTGTTAGATTATAGTAAAAACTTTATACCAATGTATTCATAAAAAGTTACCAAAACGCTTGCAGAGCATAGCGCTACTTGTGTATTATTAATATTTTAAAGTTCGTTAACCGAGTAAATCGTATAGAATGGTAAATAAATGTCTGAAATGAAAGCTGAAATGAGCAGGGGATCCACAGACCTTAGTCACCCAGCATTGTCTTCTCAGGTAAGAGAAAACATCTCAACCAGGTAACTCGCCCCAAACAAGATTCGAACTCGGAATTTAGCCGCACATAGGGGCGTGTTTTCGATTATTTTGTTTAAATTACTGCTGTTATACACGGTTCAGAAGGCAACTCAAAGAGAAACCACACGGGACCTCCTAAATGAATCACAGCATCACGCGTAGGCCACAGAGGGCCTTTTCTGCTTCCATCGTTACCCCAGAAAGGAAGTGATGAAGCGACAAGAAAGGCGACTATATTCGGACGGTCATGTGCATTAAGGAACGGGGTTCCTTACAATTCCAACATGACTTTGCATTCCCAACAGTCCTGTCAAAACCCAAGGAGAAATCCTTCCATAGAGCAAATTCCACCTGGTTCTTGACTGAGTGTGTGTGAGAGAATGAGAGTGGTGTGTGAGTGAGTGTGTAAGTGAGAGTGAGTGTGTTTGACTGAAAGTGAGAGTGAGTGTTTTTGGCTGAAAGTGAGAGTGAGTGTATGTGAGAGAGTGAATGAGTAAGAGTGAGTGTGAGTGTGTGTGAGATTGAGAGTGAGGGTGTATGTTAGTGAGAGTGAGTGTACGTGTGTGAGTGTGTGTAAGTGTGTATGAGTATGTAGGGTGTGTGTATGTATGAGAGTGTGCGTGTGTATGGGTGTCTGTGAGAGAGTAGTGCTGATAGCCAATTCAATCAGTAGTAACATCACCAATTGTTTTTCAAAGTTCCTGATATGACCAGAAAAGTTCAAGGGGGCTACACGTATGAAATAATTAACAAAAATCTAACGTATTACCTTCATATGACTCTCTATCCTCTACCTTTTACTCATACATTTATATATCATTGTTGCGAAAGCTTATTTATTCCACTTATTTTATTCTAAGCGAGATAAATATTTGGGTCGTACTCCATGGCCTACGCACCAAACACATTTGATGTACTTTTGAAAATACTCAACACTCATTTCGGCATGGAAAGACTGTAACTGGATTGCAAAAATAACCAGGAACATACAACCTAACTGGATTTCTAAAGCCACATTATGTGGCACAGTTATGCGAGGAAGGAGCACACAGTTCATAGTACTCTTCGAGGCAGATGCAAAGCAGATCGATTAATTCGATAGCAGCAGCCGGACCACAGAGAGAACATGTAATCCCATTGGGAGAAGAAACGATTTGAACTCCGCGTGATCGTATTAAAACCAGGGAGATAGCAGTGAATAAGTTCAGACGAAACGCTAGCAGTCTCTTTGAGCTACTAAAACAAGTAACATTAAGTTCAATTAGGTTAATAATTACGCTGCCTACTCTAATACTTAATTTATAGAAGTTTTAACCTTTTTTTCGGTAAAAAAAGAGTTCCTACTCCGATATAGTACATAAGTACACTATTAGCAGGCATGTGTGAAATTACATGCATACTTTTTGTGAGATGCAAGATATGAGTAGCTTGCTGTATATTTTATTTCTACATTAAGCTTCTGAACTTTTCGGACCAATAACCTACCAGACTCCGTCGTACACAAAAGCCCAGCTCGTAATGGGAATCGTGGCAGCTAGCAGGGAGAAACCAGAACCAATTAGACCACGAAAGAGCGTAGAGGGCTTGCAACCGTACCAACAGGGCTAGGCATCTCAAACTTAGGGAAAACAATTTAATAGCAGCTCCAGGAATTCAACATGGCCGACATTACACTAAAGTACTGCCAACCTTACAATGGGATTTACTGGTCTCAAACTAGTCAGCAAAACCTGCTTTGCAAACCTTGTTTTGAAACGACAATTCCCAGTATTGTCTTGCAGCTTCTAATACGAAGGTGTGTTGCAAAACCGACATTTAAAAAGCCTGAAACACGTATGTAACAACTAAAGTAATCTCAAACAAACGCATATGGACATAACGGCCTCTACACAATATTTAGACCAATAGTTTACGAAGCAGCAAGATATATTGTGGACACAGTTGATCGGCAGTCCCCAGGAGTTCAACATGGCCGAGATTACACTAAACAGCTGACGGAAGTATCACAAAAAGCAGTCCTGCCAACGTACATAATAAAGTCATTTCTAACCTCAAATATCACAGGGTTAATGTACCATGCTTTCAAACGATAATGCTTGAACATCGTTACCACACAACACATGATGAACCTACTCATCTTCGACAAATCTTGTTCTGCAATAACACTTTAGGATAAAATTACTTTCGAGCGCTAAATATCGTAATATATACGCGATGCACTACTGTATAGCGAACACAAAAATAACAAGAGTAACTATAATTGCATATACTGCATTACGTCCACTGATTGATTAATTAATTAATACGGCGTCCAAACAGAATCTTGTTTTCAAATCTGTCGGCTGGCCTTCCTGCAGCCAATTCCGTCTATGTAAGAATCCGCCATGTTCTTTTTGGTTGACATTAGTGTACTTATATAACAGATCCATTTTATCAGAGGCGTTTACTGAATTGCGTAGCTATGCATACTCTAATAAAAAGCTTGTAAAATCAGCTGGAAACTTGGAATTCGCTCTCAGTAAACGAGTCGTATGTTTTTGAGATGTACTTTAGCGAAGAGTACGTTCTGTCCCTTAAACCGCTCTTTCTCTAAATTTTGTGTATTCACCTCTCTAAGAACGTCAAACAATACGTTTTAGTAAGCGCAAAACTGGACTGAAGCATACGTGTTATTTCACAGGTGGCCTGAAGTAACAAAAAATAAGGGGTGGCCTACACACCTGGTATAATATATACATAGATCATCATTTCATTTTCTGGGAATGCTGTGAATTCCACATCATTGGGAAGAAATCTTGTGTATACCTTAAGAGGTATACAAAAGAAATGTACTGCACAGAAATTTACGATAGATATCTTTTACTCACACAATTATTTATTTCAATCATTTTTGGAGCACTGGCTATTTTTGAACTATCTGTTAATATTGGTTGCAATGTTAAATGGGTTCTTTAAGAGATTTTAAAGTTCTGACGCTAGTAGTTAGTGATTTCTCCCGATGTTCTGGAAAGGGAATGCAGTTTTAAAGCGATAGGAGCTGCTTTTAGTGACTTGGTTACCTCTATCCCTTGTGTACCTAGAACAAAATGTATAATGAGATATTTCCGCAAATGTTTATTTTGATCAAGGTTGAAGCAGATAGAAAAATAAGCTTGCAGAAAAAGTTTGTAGAAGCGATACAAAAATAAATTGTCGAAGTTCATATAAATTTAGCACCAGATTTATTGTTGTTTCTTTTTTGGAAATATGCGAGTAAAATAGGCTGAATGAGGTGATCAGCATTCGCAAACGCTGTGGATCCCAAAGCCCACTCTCCGAGCCCCGTATGTCGTTATTAAACATGTTCACTCACTTTTTCCCCATAGGTAGAACTTCTAAACAACGAGGTACACGTTGAATGGCAACTGTATTACTGGGTTTTAAATTCCCAAGAGTTGATGCGCATATTCCACTGCTTTTACAGTTATAACCAGTGCGTATTCCCATAAGAAACGTGCAGGAAAACCATATCTGGATAGCGGTAAGCAGATACGTTCAGAATAATTAAACCTGGGTCAATATCAAACTTTGCTATATGAGATAGGCATTTCATAGAGTGTTCAATAACAAACTTACCCATTCTTGTGGAGCTCTTTTTTACTGACGCACACAGCAGTGAAGGCGTCTTCCAAGAGGCACAATTCCTTCTTTTTGCAATTCAGTGGATGACAAAGGTCGCCTGTAACGAAAATTATAAATGTTAAATTACGTTACTTCCTTAGAAACTAATATATAATTAAAATCTGCCTGAACATTGCATGTTGATCTCCAATTAAAGTTCGAATATGTAATAAGATCAGAAAAATATGGGAGTGCACCACTGAAATTTAGGAACATTTTGGGAAAATGAAGATTTGGATTGCACTACTTGTGTCAAGAGGCAATAATTTTATAATTAATGTATACTTTTGTTATTGTACATACTTTACTTAAAGAGGATAAAATTCGGTAATAAACTCCTTTTTTCGTTTTAAATTTTGAATCTTTGGAAATTCATTTTTGCTCTTTCAAAATAGTTCAAACAATGGTGTTTATCCAGTTTTACTGACATTTTTAATATGTATTTCCAACAGCGAAACAATTAAAATGGTTATATTTTGTAAATTGTGAATGATTATTGGGCTTGAAGTTTTAAAGAAAAATCTGAACTTCAAAAAATACAAAACTAAAATCATTATTTGTTTTAGAATTATTTTCTGTTCAACAAAAATTGGCAGAAATGAATCATATTTTTGTAGTGTTTAACGTCCGCTTTTACTACTACAGCACCGCAGGCGGTGACACTGATAAATAAATGCATGCAAAAGATGGAGCACCGGTGGAATGAGATGGCGGGGGAAACCCGCCCCAGCGCCGCTTCGTCCACAACGAATCCCACATGCGGTTGCCTGGGATCAAACCCGGGACGCTTTGATGAGAAACGAATGGTCTAACCACTCGGCTACGGCGCGGCCAAAGGAATCATATAACAATGTAGTGCGCATTGAGTAGATAAATGAAAATTGCACAAATTAAAAGAAAACTATTTTGAATTTTATCGTGTGCAAAATTTGGAATTTGACAGTAAAATACAGGTATAAAATGATATAACTCGAAAGTTGAAACACATGTACATACAAAATCCGACAATTTTGGATGTACGTAAGTATATCTCGGTGTGGACGTATGTGTATATGTGTGAGTCTTTTTTGTACGTGTGCGTGCATTTGTGTAAAAAGCATAAATCAAAACAGAGAAGAGGAATCAACATTTATTTCTTTAGTCGGAATCAATATTTCTTTCTTTAGTCAGATGCTTTTCAAGGATATAAATTCCTCCTCCACAACGAACCCCTTACGTGCAGATATTTTCAGTACTTGGAAAGTATAGAGTGAGACTGAAAGATTCAATGCCATGACCGGGATTTGAACAATGGATCTACTGGTCTAACCGACTGCTCTAACCACTAAGCTATCTTGGCTAACGTGGCGACAGGAATTCAATTCTCCAACTCACTCTACTCATAGTAGAGCCTTTCCAATCCTGTTCTACACACGGCTATTGTGTGGAAGAACACTAATTACACCGATTGAGCTTATAGTTGGTTAAACTAGCAGCCCGGGACTAAGAACTTATAATATTGTAAGTCGTCATTAAGGCATATTATCTCATATAAATTGAGATCTTCTTGCGTAATTTACCCCTAATCGGAAACTATTTATGTGAGAATTTACGTTGCTTTCCAAGAAAATATTATAGTATTTGAATTATAAGAATATCATAATATGTGTATTTTTAAGTAAATTCTTGTGGTGATTCGTACATGTGTAGAAGAAACATAAGTACGGCTACCTGCGAACTACCAATCGGTAGTATCATATTTTTCACAAATAAACAGAGATATAGAGTTATTTATGTCAGCTTAATTTAAGATTACAAATAAAACAAGAAATAATTAGATACTTCCGATTATTCATTAAAATAACTTTGGTTGAATACTATTTAGGATGCTTCAACCTGCTGTTCATGATCGACAGAGGTTGTTTTACATGTATCCGAAACTTATCTCCATAAAGTATTTATAAATATTCGTCGTCATGAAATACTAATATTGCGCACAACAAAAAAAAACCGAAAGCACCAGAAACATTTAATGCATTACTAAATTAATTAAAAGATATAAATATGATTGCAGATTTATGACATGAGAGGCAATAAATTCATTCAGCATGCATATGACGTTATGAATGGACGAAGCATTCCACTGATGTATATTGGATTTGAAAATGTTTTATTTAACACGGCTGGGTTGCCAGTTAAAAGCAGGTGGAGCCGTGCGAAATATCCAATACGAACTACATTAAATATACACGAACAACGCGTGAAATATAAAAGTGTCAAGAGTTGTTTATTGTGCGTTTATACCTATCTCAGATACAATCGTATTATCGAAGATGCAACTGAAATGAATTCATGAAATATATATCAATGATATACTGTTTACATTCCATTCCAGATAGAATTCCGTGCCGAGGCTGCTGCAGATGGATATACAAAATGTCAATAACCACAGCCATCCATCACTGCCATCCAGCATTCAATTGGTAAAAGCTTCAAGCACTAGCCCCGTCGTAAATGTAAAAAATTGGATTACGTCCCTAGTTTTGCAACATCAGGCAATTCTGCTTCAAGCGAGTAACATTTGTAACGCTGGTTTATAAAACCCCGTTAAGTGCAAAAGAATACACATTACACTTTGCGAAAGCCGAATAACCAAGACCTCTAATCCTTTACATTCATACCTGCGAAATACTCACAAAGAAACGAGACAAAAATTGAATGTGTACTCATATGACTCTCTACTTTTGTACAGGCTATTCTTCCAAACGCTTATCCGTCTATTTACTTCATGTCAGTATAAATATTGAAAAATTAAAATATATAACAAGGGAATCCCGGAAATAATTCATTAAAAAGATATCTGACATCAATTGCGGTTGTAACCAGATCTATACTTCGTGTAGTAACATCTTACACTTTGACATTTATGCAAAGATTATCCAGAATGAAGCATATGGGGACATTCCCAGAACATTCAAATATACATTTCATTTATTATGAAAATATCTTGAGCCTACGTATTTTAATCAAAACCGTTAGCCATTCTTGATAAAATTAAAAGTTTCGAAAAATGTTGCATGTAAAAAATGCTTTTCTTTGGGGGCGGGGAAGGATTCAGGGAGTCTCAAAATATGCGATTCCGGTGAAATCTCGATATTGAATTTTGGGTAGAATACAATGCCCGTACTTTCTCTACTTATTGTACGCAATAGTAGTAAGGGGAGAGAGAGAGTAAACATGTGTCTGATTTATTACTTAAGGGGTAAAAGGTATACACGGAGGGGTGACACTTCGCGCACTGCGACCCTTACAGAACTATTGTGGCCAACACCCCCCAGGAGATGGGGATAAGGTGAAGGAACTGCAGGATGCCACACGGCCATAGCTGGACGGACAATAGGGACGCGTGAAGGTTCCTAAATAGTGTTGAGATCTCTTCATTTTAGTCCCAGGTCCCACCCAGTAGCCATCAACTGCAGGTCCGGTGTCGCACAAGCGACCGCCACCCACGGAGGACAGAGGACGCTCAACGCCACCTAGCGCCGAGAAAAGCAGTTATAATGTGCATGCATCCACGCCAACTGTGCAGTACCGTCAAACATCACGCGCCTGAAAGCCCACCTGAAAGATGATAAGGAAATGGAATGAAGGGAAAGGAGAGAAAGCAAACCATGGCATTAAATTAAGACCCCAGCATTCGCCTAGGTGACAAGGGAAAACGGCGAAAAATCCAAAATCAAAGTGCGCGGTCGCTGGGGATCGAACCTGGGACCTCCCCAATGCGAGTCACACACGTTGCTGCGGCACCACCTCGCTCGGTGATCTATTACTTTTTAATTACATTAGAGTGCCTTTCAGACAACCTAGGGAATCATTGTTACTGCTTGTTAGGTAACAATCGAGTTATACTGATAATCTATAGCATGCTACGTAAGTGATTAGCTTTTGGCCCCAGGTTAATTTGTTTTATTTACATAATCTTTTCTCCATTCTATTACGGAGCGCGAAACCACCTGCTTCTATTGGCGCTTCGTATGTTATACGCTCGAATGCTTTGTTATTCATACTACTTCCAGGTAGCGACCAGGATCTGGTTAGAATAAAAATTAAGGACATTTCTTGTGTTTTATTAGGAAAGCTAATGGTACAAAATCGTTGCCTTGATGACCATAATACAGGGTATTTAAGAATAGTGCACATTAATTCAGGCATGCATTCGCCATATTACGTAGATAATAATACAACATTGTTACATGTGTCCAAATATGCTTGGTTTTCTGAGTTAGGCCTTCAAACCAGTGATATTCAACGGAACGTATTTCTTCCTGCAGATAGTTGCCATGACGGAAGATATTAAACAGGACACTGACAGTTCATTTCGATGTGAAGGGAAGGAACATTGAGTGTTATGTTTGGCGCTCGACGGAGCCATATATACCTTATCAGGAACTGGCAGAAATGCACTTCATGCATGGTAAGGTGGTTGGTGTCGAGATTAGAAGACATTTAAACGTCTCCATCGCCAACTGTGCATTCACAGGAAGTTTATGTAGCTTCTTTTAACTACTCTTACGAAAGATACGAGTCGATAGCTATATTGAAAAGTTAGCTATGCATCCTGGCTTTGAAATTCCATACTCTTTTCGTGACATTCCAGAAAACACAAGTTGCGACAGCACTTCAAGAATATGACAAGCTATTAAAAAGGTTACAGAAAAAACAGCTGATATTTCGGAAATTATCACACAGGAGAGTATATTTAAAATAAAGTGTATTTTAAAGAGGTCTACGTTTTGTGTAGTATTTCGTGTACTATTTAGGATACTCGTTATAGAAGATTATGAGCGATTCCTTCCGAATGAAGAGGACTTAAGCCATTTTCAAGATATACATTTTATTGGTAATGTAAATATGTTAAACATATTGTATTTCAATCAAAATCGTTAGTCAGTTTTAGCAAAATTAACAACGAAAAAATGTCTATGTAAAGAGTAGTTTGGGTGAGGAATTACCTTTAAACGTCTTCATGTCACTTCTCTGTAACATACGGTACTTCAACGTATTTGACATTTTTCTTTGCTTATTAGTAGTACTAATAAAAACGAGGCAATTTTGTAAGCAAAATGTACCTACACAACAAAGAAAATATTACATTCTACTTGGTGAGACCTTCAGCATTGGTTGTCCATGACTTGGGTAAGAATTCGTTAATGGTACAGACAGCCTTAATTTGAGACAGTGAAAATCATGGTTTACTTCCTTTACACACAGTAGTCTCCTGACAGCTTTAGCAAACTTGATTGATCATTTTATGATTTTTCATTACTTCACTGAGCCAAGTTGTTGCACACGAATCCTTATCTATCAATTGTAGATATATGCAGTTGCGCGCGAACACACATATGCTTATATCGTCATAGTGCCCCATTACTTGTTTACTCAAAACTGAAAATCAACACAGAAGCTTTGCTTATATTTTAATTAAGCTATATGGATTCTCCCATCGAAAACTCAAACTTTAACAGTATTATGAAGTACAGTTGTGGAAGTTAATACGCCTTTTAAATGTGCTTTAACGTTTTTATTTCCCAAAAGTAAAATACAACGATTAGAAACAACTCGTGGTTGTTTTGTTTGTACTTTATGGCTTTTATTAAATTCTGTAACATATGCACATATTCGAAACCATGATTAAAATTCCTTTTGCAGAGCTAAAAGTAACACCTATTAACACTGCTGCAGTTTCTATAGCAGGGGTACTTTTTCCCCCGCCGAAAACGCGCCAGCATCAGTTATCCGATTTACACATAATCGGATTATAGCAACAAACACTGGTACCAAGCAGCGTTTCAACATGCGTACGATGCTAAGGAAATAACAGTCGTGTTTTAGCGAAAACAGGTAAGGGTTCATCATGGAGAGAATGCAAACGCCCCATTTTCTCGCGCAGGCCAGCAATTTACTTTTCCCTCGAAAGCGAACATCATGAAATTCTAATTTTCTCGAACGTTAACGCTACCTTCGAGCTCTTTCGATTCAATGGCTGTTCCGAAGAAGGTAACAGTTGGTTTCTACGCAACATTAGACCGGCAGGGATCCTTGCCTTCTTAAAGCCCTCATTAACATCTGTTTTTGACAGAAAGGTAGAGGGAAAATAACTCCATAAATTATAGTTAATTCCAGAAAGGTAGGTAAAGTTCCTCTTTTAAAACGGAAACCGGCTACTCATTGCTGAAATGTCCAAAAGTAGTCAGAGTGGATTTTATAATTTTTAGTCATATATTTTGTTAGCATTTCATATCCGACTTTCAACATTTGAACAGCTATGATTAAGTATTTATGAATTGATTCAGAGATTTCAAAAGTTGTACGCATGTACTTCGATTGTTTCCACGTCATTTTTCTAACGGCTTTTTATCAACTTCTTGCAATATTCAAATAGTTCTTTACACGATACAAATCTAGACTAATTTACCTGAAACTTTCACCTTTGTTGGAGAACTCCTGAACAAATAAACTTTGGACTTTCTTTCGAAGATAATAGACATGATTTTAAAATTAATGTTGTATATATTGTAGAAATGACGAAAAGCATGAC
This sequence comes from Tenodera sinensis, assembly GCA_030765045.1. Classification (NCBI taxonomy): domain Eukaryota; kingdom Metazoa; phylum Arthropoda; class Insecta; order Mantodea; family Mantidae; genus Tenodera; species Tenodera sinensis. The sequence goes on along the minus strand of CM060965.1, from coordinate 67,281,572 downwards.
ATGAATATTTAAAAATGTTTCACAGCAAAACTAATATGTTCCAAAACCCCAGTTCAGATTTTTATTGTGATTTAATGGTGTAGAAATTAAATGTTGAACCAGAAATCTGTAATCGCTATTTGCGAGAAGTATTACTATCTAAGATTTTAGTAATAAATTAATTTATCAATAACAGTTTACCTTAGATGTTCCAAACTTTATTTTTAGATCACAGCAATTATAACGGATACCTACATTTGAAGTTGATGAAGTCAAAAATTGCGCATTTTAGAATTTTCACACATGGATTACCGTAAACAAAACAAAAGTATCTACAAAATATCAAGACAGGAAGGTGTTCCATTGAAATGGTACATCCGAAAGCTTCTAAAGGGTTTAGAGAAAACCAGCAGACTTCAGTTTCAGAACTGCTCCAATAATGAAAGGGAGGTACTAATGAATATTCTTAAAGACGTTTCCCGTACCAGTATTCTCCGGATTGAACGCCGTGCTTGATAGGTAACTTCAACACGCAAGTAAGTACTGTTGCGTATGTGACAGCTTTATAAGTTACTAGCTGTACCCGGCATGCGTTGCAATGCTGCGTATGTAAAATTAAAAAAAAGTTTGGTTTTATAATCTGTTTACTGAAGTGCATTTTCTATTCAAGTTTTACATTCTAAATACTGTGGTGTCTCTAATCCGCAAATGTCACAGGGGTTGAAGTTGGATGGTTATTTATATAGATAAATTTTTTGGGCCAGGAACTTGCGCAACGTACACAGAACAATTCACCAAATTTTCATCACAACTGGATTAATGGTTCAGGAACGCATAGAGGACAAACATACATTCATTTTTATTTATATACATTATATGAATTGTTTTTAAAAGAGACAGTAGACAAAGGAAGTATGATTGTGTTTCACAAAGAAAAGTGAGCAGAGAAAACAGCGTGAATGTAACACGGTGCATAGTAAACTGGATAGCATAAAAACCTACGTGAAACTCTACAATATGCATGCCGAATTCCGCGGTGATCGGTCAAGCAGCTTTGGAGATCAGCGGTTACATATATACAAAAATCCATTTTACATGCACAGATTCTATGCTGAAGAGTGAGTAGAGAAGTGCGTAGACAAAACCCAGCGAATGTAATACGTAGCATTTCTATTTCAAACATAAAAAATTATGAATTATTTGTAGAACAAGGAATAGGGAAAGAAATGTAATTGTGCTCGGTAAAAGAATATGGAGTAGAGAAAACCATGTAAATCTAATACTGTACTATGCCTATAGCCTCTGCGCAAGTGCAAACAATAAGTTCACATAGTTTTATTGTAATTGGAAAAACTATGCGGCAGTGCATACGATACGAAGAAACAGCCATTTTTATATATTAGACATTTTATTAAATTATTAGCATCTTCTAAATTTGCGAGGAATCATATTGCACATTTCACAATTCGTTTCACTTGATGTATCTTTGTTATGATGTATAAGCGAGAGGACATAGGTAGCTCACTTGCTATAGTAGTCCCTGCAGTTACATCCTTGCTCTTATTCCTAGGTGACATTTGCTTCAGAACATTGACACAACGTGACACTCTGAAATGAACAATCGGTACGGTTGAATTGAAAATTCAGTAAATACCTAAAGTATCGTGTAGAACTGTGATACCTAAAATGGCGCGGAGATAATGCTACTGAAAAAAAAGAAACTCGCATTTTAAAATAACATTTTCGATTTTTTACCCTTGTTAGGATACGCAGCTCCGGGTAACTCCATGTCAAATCAAACGCTTTGATACATGTCGTGTTTTATAATTTAACAGTAAAAAGTTTTGTTGGCCGTTGGCTGATTTAATGTAAACACCATACACAAGTCTTTCGAATGACAGACTGGGATGACGGTAATCCGATGAACAAGCAGTAATATATGCGCTGCAAAGCGCTTCAGCGAACAGAACAGGACACACAGCACAGCCAATCTTCCTTTTTTAGTTTAAAATCCACTTCCTACGTACAGAAAAATTAATTTTTCCATTAAAAGTGCATATAAAAACATGACGGTGTGCTTTTATTTCATTATGTTGTGAATTACGTTATTTGGTTTAGTTTCAGTTACACGCTGGCCTAGTGATCCCAATGTCGTGGGTTCAAATCCGGCCCAGGCCGATGGTTTTTAAGTCTGCTTAAAAGCGACAGACCCATGTCGGATTAATGTAAAAGAACTCCTAGGGGGTGAAATTCCGGCACGCCGGCGCCTGGTCCTCGCAATTGATAGTGCCGCTAATGAAATATGTTGTTAGCTAATGCTGGATTTCTGACAATGAAGTCATTAATCCTCTTGCTCTACAATATTTTTCACTGATATTGAAGAGAGCAATAGCAGTAATAGTAACCGCCTTTTAGAGAGCATCATATTTTTATATTTTGGCGGTCACATTGCTCTCTCACAACCCCCAGAATGTCTGGAGGACCACACCTGTCGTTGGTTTACGGGTCTCACCGACCTGACCGGGAGAATTATCAAAATAAATTCACCGACCATATCCTCTGATTACCAATCAGAAGACGTATTACTTGCCATGACAGGTCAGCATGTTAGGGGTTAAGATTTTATAGAGAAATTAGAGATGGAGAGGTTGGAAAAATAAAGACTCCCTAGCCCTCGGGAACCCTAATAGCATCGGGGTCGGAAGAGAACAAGAGATGACCAAGGTAAGGTCAGATAGAAAAGTTACAGTGAGGAGCAAAACACCAGTAAGTGGAAGTAATGTTCTGCTCAGCTTGGGTAATGAAATATACCTATACTTGTTTCTCCTTCCCTTTCGGAATTGTCAGTCCTCCCTTAATAACTAGGGTTCTAGTAGTCAATGATCGCTAGAGGTTTGTTGTGTCCTCGCGTGAAGGACAGGGGCTCGAATCCCACTTCGGGCGTGGATGTTTGTGTCCGTGTAAAATGTGAAAGCAAAAAGAAAATACAGCAGTAAAGTACACAGAAGGGCAAAAAATGGGAAGAAACCTTACGAATTGTAGTCACATAACCTTCTGTACTCGCAACCCTTGCAATCTTCTTTTATTATCGTGGCGTCAGGGGTTTACCTCGGATCCATTTTCTAAACTCAATTCTATCCTCTGCCAGTCTATAGAACTGGTCCCAAGTCTTTCCTTTATTACTCACCACTCTTTTAATCCCTTCTTCCCAGGTTATCCTTGGTTTTCCTATCGGGTTCCTTCCCAGTGGTCTTGCTTCTAAAATTGGCGCACCTTCCGATCTGTACCCATCCTCTTTACATGTCCATACCATGTGAATTGTCTTTCTTCCTATCCTCTAAGTTATAGATGGCACTTGAAGTTCGTCTCGTATCCATTCATTCCTTACCTAATCTATCTCTTACTATTCTTGTTAAGCTTTTCATTTGCATTGCATTTACCATGCTTAACTCACTTTTTGTAACTGTCCAGCTTTCACATTCGTGTCGGTCTCGGTGGTTCAGTTGGTTAGACGCAGATTTACTGATCCCAAGGTCGCGGGTTCAAATTCGGGTCAGATCGACGGTTGAGTGTGCTTAAAAACGACGACACCATGTCAGATGATATGCTGGCATGTAAAAGAACTGCGGGACGGCATTCCGACACAGCGGCGACGCTGATGTGATCCTGCCAATTGACAGCGTCGTTAAACAAAAAAACAATTTTAATTTCACCTCCGTAAGTAAACCCTTGCAATCCATTGTTAAAAAATGTTATTTTTCTACTTTTTGTTACGCACGGTAGGCTACCTCTAGACAGTTACACATTTCACTGTATATTTAAGCAGGATACTGCAGCCTAGGCAGTTCCACCTTTTTATAAGCGGATCGCTATATAATGGCTTTATAATGCCTTGCTCCTCGAGAAAAGAAAAACGAAACAAGATCCCATATAAAAACAATACACGTATCTGATATCCCAAAGCAATAACACAAAATATCTTGCAAATGGTTACTGCCACGAAACAGTATTTGACAAATTGTGTTTTAATGAGATAAGGGATTTTTTGCGTAGTAACAGCTGCCTATGTATTACATTTTACAAGTTATACAAAAGTCGTTCAGAGTGAAGAGAACTTCACAAACTAGTACCAGAAAATTCAAATATAAATTTTATTTTAATGCAAATACCTTAGGCATGCGATATTTTAATCAAAATCGTTACATTCATTTTTCAGAAAATGAAATCTTAACATGATATAACAATCAGGGTACAGCGATTTAGAATAATACATGGCACAGAGGGGAAAAATCCTTTACGCAGCTAAGTCTTACAGCTAGTGCTCACTTTTCTGTATCAATACTGGTTCAAGAGGGTTAAGTGCAAAGTCTATCTAAGAGTACCATAAACACCTAAATTTAGTAACTGCATTTTAACATAATGGAGAAAAAAATACAGAAAACGAATAGGAATGAATTAAAATGAAATATAACACCCAGCCTCGAAGATTAGACCCAACAAGCCTTCATCACCTACTGGAGTCCTGAAACTGTGGTGGTAAATAATGTTTCTTTAATAATTTTGTTTCTCTACATCCTGCGAGAATACGACTCCGTGAGCAGCTAGATACTTATTTTGCGTACTAATTACATATTTTTTCCCGACATACTTATAATTCAAATATAACGCATTGGTTGCAAAGAGATTCATTTAATTATAAATTCCGGGCGCAAATAACATTGAGTAATCGTGAATAATCGTAAGTCGGGCCGGGCTCAGAATAATGTATAGTGGATTTTTAGTGGCTGATAAACTGTGGTCAGCCGGCATTTTGGTGTCTTGATGTTTCGTCCACATCTGCGGTGAACTTCACAAGTGGAGTGGTCTAAATCTTCTTGACGAAGGTTTGGCCAACGAATTAGTTGTCACTAAACCTTCGACACGAAGATTGAAACCACCTCACTAATGATGTTCACCACAGATGTGGACAAAAAAGCTAGCAGACAATGTCTTATCAGCCCAGAAGAATCCACTATTCATTACTGCAAATAACATTTTTGGCACTATACAATGCCACACACCACATAGTGCATTTCACTAACCTCTTTTGCGATTCTTTCTTCAGGTTCCCGGAGAATATTTGTTTTCGAATGTTTATTCTTCCTTGTTTCAATCCTTAACTATAGTTCATGTGACTACTAATGGCATTACTTGCTCAACTACTTCAACTCAAATTTCCAGATACTAGTATATCCTTTCTTTTTTTCTAATAAACAGAAACACACATTTCTCATTTAATCCTATAAAACTGAGCTCCATTTAATCTATAAAAGATAATTGTTTTCAAAGGTATTTTCATTTTGTACGACACTGTTTTTTTATGTTGTTTTTCAGCTCAAGCCTAAACAAAGATACGGAGAAAGATGTATGTTTCCAACATTATTTGTTTTGCTTAAATTTGTAACATGGTGAAAAATTCAAGTTGTGATTATAGAACGCATCAGCAAAATTTACAGTTACACCTACAGCATAATGAGTATCTTAATGAAAAGAGTAGTAATATATGACTGTGAGTATGTAACGCACAAGATACTGCCGGAAGCTTTCTTCTTTCCTCGAGACGAGATTATTACTCAAATACCTTCTGCTAGAAATAACAGTCGTAAGAAAAAACACCTCTTAAGGACATTCAGATATGTTCTGTCTTAAAATCAGTAGAAAACGGGAATAAGTGTAGAAATGACACTTTAAGAACAATAAAGTGTGCTTTGCTATTCAAATTGTTTAGTTCTCTTCTTAAGAGGATTTCTTATCTGAACGTTGTTTCATTATAAGTAAGCATTCACTGCACTTTAATGTCAACAGATATTATTCGATGTATTTGTGTTTCATTTAGTATATTCTCTGAGGGCTTCCAACAGTATTGCTTCTAAAATAATATTGCTTTTACATGAAAATTTTGAAGAAGGCAAGGATACGTTCTCATTAAATTGTAGATAATGTTTCTGAAGTACTCGAGGCAAAGTTGAGAGATACAAATTAAATGGGTTTTAAAAGGGAAATAATTGAGAATAGGCAAAAGAAACATGGCTGAATGGCTTCGCTAAAATGACACAAAAACGTTGTACAAAAACCAGTAACGTGAATGGTGCTGTCAATACACTGCAGTAACGAATGATGCAAGGATCTATTTTGGAGCAACAACTCACAAACTGAATAGTTTTCGAGGTAAACTACGTAGACGTCATCTCTTACAATAGATATCTTCTCTCCTTCTTCCATAAGTTGATGCCCAAATTAAGAATGTTGCTTTTCTTACGAAGATTTGCATCCAAACATGTATATTCCAATCGATAAACCAGCGGTCGGCAAAACTGTACCGGCTGATGACATGACGTAATACCATAGTAAGGGGCAAAGCAGAGGTATTTCGCTCTACTTCACCCCGTCTCCTTGAAACAACACGTTCAAATGTAAACTCACAGGGTGTAAATTGTATCGATACTCTTTCTAAACCACGAACACGCGAAAGAACCTTCTTACATGTTTATGTAGGTATTTTAACAAAGTTAAAGAAGAGTTCTAACACAAAAGGTTTTATGATCTCAAAGCAATGAACCATGGTTTTCACCTTTTCGCAAATCCTTTCAGGTGGACCTTCATACAGTAAAACCACAATTAGAAATAAGGTTGTGAATTTACAGATAAATGAATTTTGAAATCACAATTACAAAATAAGGCTGGTTTAGATTTAATTACGTAACTGGATATGGCAACATTTCCGTCTTCAGTAATGTGCTGCGCATATTAGTGCTATGTTTAGGCCAACATATACCTGTGTGTGCAATTTTTTGTCTAAAATGAAGTTTATAAAATCTAAAAGAAGATTGCGATTGCTAGATAAAAGCCTACATGCTCTGTTGACGTCAGTATGTACAAGTGAATTAAGGTCAAATATATGCGAAACTGTAAACCTCTAGACAAAGTGAAGAAGAAGATGAAAATTTAATGTTGAAGTCTTCTCAGTCTGTATATACATATGTATTAAACATATGCATATAAAATCAAACGTGCGTTAGAGAAGTTCTTACTTCGCCACTATGGCTTCCGAAACTCCTTGTTCGAACCGTGTATTACATATGTGTATGCCGGGTTGCGTTCAGTGACGTCAACATTCCTGTAATCGCGATGGCCAATCGACCGACTCCTGCCACAAAGGATTCTACAGTAAAATTTCAACCGACTTATGCTCCTCTCCTCTAAAAGTATATAAAACGTTTGAAAGAAATGCTATGAAAAATGATTCTATAGCTTTCCCATATTCACCATATACATGGCCAGTTCTCAAAAGTGTGATACTTTAATCCAAATCAGTGGCATCTGCTATTAGCCATTAGCTAAAGCATGGAATAGCTAATATTTCTCCGAGTTCAGTTATTTTTTATTTATTTATTTATTTTTTTGAACGAGGGTATTATCTTGTAAATCTCTGATCACCTATTCTAGCACAATGACAACTGTTGCTATCTACGGACTTGCGTTTTAGCAATGACTAATATTTAAAAGAATAGACTTACTTAATTTACTTAGCCTTCTCTTATGTAGCTCTTATTCTCTCCTGAATTTAATGTGAGCGTTTGGGGTCAAACGCTCTTCGAGGAGCAGACGACATTGGGTCAGAACGGGGAAACAGGCCGTAGGAATTTTTTATTACGCATTAAATTAAATAAAGGTGATTTTATTTATTATCTTGCAAGGACATGTGAGAGTAAGGAAAGTGATATTTTGGTGCTGAGGTTATGGCCAAAGTTATCGGGTGGTCGGCGCCAGGCAGTCTGAACCGTAAACATAAGCCGGCGCTCGACCAGCACAAACAAAATAAATGCTATCGCCAGAGAACTAGAGCTTTTGGATGTTTCGACATCTCGAACGTTCTGGAAAGCTCCTACGGCTATATAAGCGAGCCCTCTCGCAAAGTAAGTCACTTGTACAGTGTTCGATAGTGAGTCTGGTGGCGGAATTAGAAGTCTGCTGAAGCGGGTCGGGCGAAGTGAGACAGTGGATTGTGGATTGCAGATGTGGGAAGTTGAGCATACGGAATGCTATCGTTTGACATGTCTGGAGCTACATAATTCTGTGGAGTGAAATATATAAAAGAAATCTACCTGAGCACAGTAGGTGCATATGTAGATCGGGCATATTTTATATTTCTATTCCCAAATACCTATATTTTAGGTGTTACAAGGTATTTGTATTATTTATTACGAGTTCTACTACTTGTAGACAGCTTATCTAAACGCTTATATATATATATATATATATATATATATATATATATATATATATATATATATATATATGTGTGTAGAGAGAGAGAGAGAGAGAAGAGAGAGAGGGAGAGGATCATAAGTGCATGTATAGGACTGAATCAGTCATAGTTAAATATTAGGTATTATTCATGAGGCGAAAAATGGGAGACAGTGTTGATAAAGCTTATTCCTGTGAATAGTTTGAGCTCTCCCAATGTATCTAATGCCCAATCAATCAATCAATCAATCAATCAATCAATCAATCAAAAATGTTTATTTGGGCATGCTTACAACATGCCCGGGCTGTTTAGGGAAACCCCTCTTCAGCCTAGTGTGGTATTTGTTTCGTTTTCGTGTTGGGATTTCCCTCGGCTTAAGTGCGTATTTGTGTTATGTTGTGTTTTTGTTGACATTGTATAGTGTAGTGTTCTAATGCCCTTAAATATCTGCCTGTTTTAGTCTAATGTGAAAGATGTTTCTATTATTACCTTCAATGATTATACACCTGCTGTGTTACTGAATTTATTAATACAGTTTCCTTGTCTCTCTGTCAACATAGGCTATTATCAAATATTACTGCATACGAATAATATAAACAATTGTCCTGGATTTTAAATATATAAAGGATAAACACATATGTGCAGATAAATACACTAACATATGGACTGATTGAGTAGCAAGCCCATATAAAACGAAGCAATAGGTTTTATTTGGGTAGCAATGCAGATTAAAATATAGACTATTTTGCGGGTGTATTAGTCTTTTTAACAATTACTTTGAACAAACTATCGTTTAAAATTACCAAAATGCAAGAAACAAACACCAGTTTGAGAAATAATAAATCTGTGGCTTCCCACTATTAGTTCTTTCAACATATGCAGATTATGCTAAAGCTTCTATCGCGACTTGAAATTTGCAACACTGCATTTGAATCTTCGCCTCCCGAAATGAACTTCAACACAACTGCACTCTGAACTTGTTCGGAAACTGTATCTCGAGGTACTCAGATGTTATGTGCTTCTGGAGAATCCTCTCTCAACAGGAAATAATCCTCAAGTCGCAGTCTCAAAAGGAAAGCAAATATAATTTTCTGGGAAACCAACTGTTCCGTGTCTAATGAGCAAAACCCTCTGGAAAACAGAATCAAGAAACGCACTTCAGAGAGCACGCAGCAAGGTGTTTAAGAATCTGTTACGGTCTCCTAAACCTACCAGTAACCAATTCTTCTTCTAAAGTCACTGAAAAGTAACACAATAAAATGTATTTAGGATTATTTCATCTACCTCGAAGATCTCTAACAGTAAGAAGCTGTTTCTACTTTCTTCTATTACCTCTTGTAAATAGGAAAGACGTTGCATTCCACTCAAAAATTCGATTAAGAGGTTTCACGCGAAAAATCCGACAAGAACAAAACTTGGCATTTATATTTATCAGCTTCTCAAAAAGTCACATCTCCTTAACAATAGCCTTTATTTTTTCCATACGGATGCCGACTTTTGAGTTTTGTCAATATTGAATTTGAAAAATACATGCAAGAACTATAAGCAACTCCTACTATAACAAAAATAACCAAAATTAAACAAACTAAGAACTATTAATATAAATAATTCTTTACTTAACATTTACTATATATGATTATTAATAAAATTCACAGATTCTAAATCTGTTGCACGCAATTTTCCCAAAATAGTACTCCGATTTCTGTTTCGAAAACAGGAATGCACAGTGTTCTGATACTTGATAGCACGAATCTTTCATTTATGTGTACTGAATTTCCATGAATTATTTTATAACGAGGATGTAAATTCTCAAAAGCCTTTTGCTACAGCATTAGCTCTACGTGTCGTTATTATATATACTTATTTTTATCGATTTGGTTGGTAAAACTCACAGACAATAACATTCACACGTAATAACGATAGTTCAACAATAATTATAATGATCTGTCGGAATGCACTATCGATGGCATTAATTTACAAAATAATTTTGGCAACACAACAACAAACACCAGAATGTTATGTCAATAACATCATGCTTTGAAAATTAAGCACAGTACAACAACAATAATAATAATAGTAATAATAATAATAATAATAATAATAATAATAATAATAATAATAATAATAATAATAACAATAATAATAATAATACATTGCGTAGACATATTTAATATTGAATAAATCTTCGAAGTAAAACTTGAATGTCAATGAATTAAGACTGTTTAAGAGCTTCATGAATGTATGTTACAATGTGGGCATTAATATAGGTATTTTAAAATATTATAACACTTTAAATGTAATACTTTCATTACTGAACACTTTTATACTATCAGGAATCTTGTAATTTTGGGGAATATAATCTGCGCGCCGCGGGACACTCTGTAATTGCGTGAGATGGTGACAATGGAGTATACTCGTATCATGATGTACATTGTGGTTGAACATCCCGGTAAACAGGTAGGGGAAAATTATTCTTGCATGGCTGATTCTCAGATGGCAATGATCATTCGCTGTTTTAAATTTAGATTTCTAAAACAGCAAGCAGCTTGGAGTGAATGAGAGCGCATGGTTTAAGGGCCCGTCGACAACTAGGTCTTTAGAGCCCGAAGTCAAAAGCTAAAAACAGCGAAACCTGAAACCTGTACGCCTTACCCTGAAGAAGCTGAAAAGTGAAAGTTAAAACATCTACAACTTAAGAACAGTAAAAATTTAAACTTAAAAACTGATCCTAAGAGCCTAGAAAGCTCCAAACAAAATACAAGCTAAACCTGCCTACCAGTCAATATTGCAGACAAACCTCGGCACTGTGTTTACAGCTACTGGATTGTTGCCTAAAATTGAGAGCAGCGCTAGACCCAGGCCAAGGGACTGACGCTCACAGGCGTATGACGGACAATCAACAACCACATGTGCTACGGAGGGTAGAACGGAGCATGTAGCACAGAATGCGCCGGGTCTCCACGCAAAAGGCGTCCAATTCTCAAGCGGGTGAAAAGGCAGCTTGGAAGATGATGTAAATGTATGAAGTTCGGTTCCAGAGACCACCGAGTTTACCGTACTTGGTTGATTTTGGTACGAAGCAATTATCGCGATGTTAGTGTTACGAGTAGGATTTAGAAACGCTGGAAAACTGTTAGTGAGAAGAAGTTAAAAAAAGCGCTTGCTTCCTTTGCTATATTACCTCTTTATACGAAATTTGAACGCTTTGTGTAAGTTGGTTGTGTGCGTAAACGTTTTGAGTTGCCATAATAGCTGATTTGGAGCCTGATATGACTGACTGCTCATTAGACTATGTAATGTAGAAAAAGATTTGTTTTGCAGGGTTCATGTTTCACTTGCGTCATGCTTTTTACCGTAAATCTTGATACTAAGCCAGTAGAACTGCACGTTACATTTTTAATGATGTCGTTAACAAAACGTAACGCAGCACAGAACATTTGGCAGATGTTCAAATGCCGTTAAAACAAAAGATGGTGTTTGCCGATAAAATGTTTTAACGTTTCTCGCATTTTGAAGGTCTTTGAATGTGCAAACAATCTTAACACAAAACTCTCAAATGGCGTATGGATTATCATAACTCTGTACATCAGAACGAAGAATGCATAATTTTAACTGTGCTTTTAATATATTAAGAAAAAATTAATAAAACTATCAAACATTGAAACTAACTTTATTTAACCGCATAATGCCTCCTTATTTAAATATTTGTCATACCTGTCCACGAGTGTTGTAGCCTGCTGCCGACAATTCATCAAGCTAAGATATTCGGAGACAATTTCTCCAAGCACAGAACGAAACATGTTAGTATAGAATGATTTAGCTTATCTAGGGTTACACGTATGTCTTGCATCAAGAATGAAGTGAACTACAAACCATTTGTGATATGTGATGGACGTCGGATTGACTTTCGTCATGCGCATTTGTTCGTCAATTTCTATTTTGTTTGTGCCATTTATACCACACCTTCAACTTCAATTGGTATATCAAGGGCCTTTCCTTTGGAACATATTGTCTATAGGCAATAGTGCTAATTCGAATATAGTGGGTTTTCGGTTAGAATTTTTGTAAATTCGATCACACAGGCATTCGCACTCATACTCCCAGAGGATAGGAAATAACCTCTACTTTCCAGCCTGGAATCGAATCCGGGACTCCTCACACAAAACGAAGTTGCTCTACCAATTGAGCTAAGGGCCCTGAATCGTCCATTGTCGAACGTTTCATATCACAATCTCACATCTATTTCATACATCACTGTATCATCACACATTTCCTTTAGTTGGCGGTAAATTTCTGCAGGTTTCAATTTCCAATCATTAAAAATCAAGTACCTCTCACTTCAAAGAGGTTGGCAGAAATTTAACATATAGTTCATCTTGAAGAATCACATAAAACACAATAACTTATTTCGACTGGCACTCACACAACAGTAAGTGTTGAGGAAACTATCTCATCTTGGATAGAAGCTCGTTACTTACTGGATTGCTTTTGTATTTAAAAACAAAATACAATACAATGTAAACCAATTTAAGAATTAAATCTCTATTTGCATTTCATTTATTGTCACATAGTGGCTTTGGATAATCTTTAGTTTGTCAAGTAACTTCAGAAGTAATGTAAACACACCTGGGGTCAAGAAAAGAGCCATCAAACTGAGGCAAAACCTTCTTCATAATCAAGTTTGAGACAAAGCAGAAGAACAAGCCTTACGAGGCGGTTAATACAACAGTACGCTCGCAGATGGCGCGGGATTATATAGCTGCCACAAGGCATTACTCTGTTCGTGAAGGCAGCTGTGAGTGGCTTTGAAATGACTTATTTTATGACAGGCACTGCTAAAGGCTTATGCATTTCTAGAAGGCTGCAACGCACCATCAGAGTGGCGGCAAATGAATACAAGTGCCATCGTACTCGTTGAAGTTAGTTCGACTAAGACAAATTACATTGTATGAACAATTCTGTAAGCACCCTGCAAACTCATTGGGAAAAAAAACTGTCTGACAAAGAATAAGAGTGGGGCGTAAGATGAGCTAAAATTCAGAACATATTAGACTCAACAATACTCATACATGTAAACCTCACTAATTATTGTCAGAAAGGGGTGGAGCATTCTAAGAGGGCAAGATTCAAACAAATAAGTAATACCTCAGAAATGGTTCATTTCCCAAAAATGAAATTGACATAAATTGTGTGTTTTGATGACATCTCCATTTTTTCTGTGTAGCATAATTTCATAGGCAATCACATAGGGCTTACCAGTCACCCAGAATGAAAAGGACTTATAAAGACATTCCAAAAAATTCAAGATATACATTTAATTTGTCACAAGAATATCAAACGTAAGGTACTTTATTCAAAATCGTTTGAGCTAATTTTCAGAAAATCAACCTTTTTAAAAAATATTGCATGTAAAGGATAGTCCAGGTTGGAGAGATATTCTTTAAAATTTTCGTGTCGTATTCTTAGAAGATGTTGAATTTAAAACATGAAGTTTGGTATTTAACTGACCTTTCAGTTTTGAGTTATGCTGTTTGCAGAAACACACAAGCGGTGAGCTCGCGTACACAGGCTCTCACATAATTTTGAACGTACCTTTTTAGGATTCATGGGACCTCAAAATCACTATATGGAATTTTTGGTGGAATATAATACTTTCCCTACTTATTATGCGTAGCAGAGAAAGCAGAGACATAGGTGGTAGAAACGGGTGATCCGGAGCTGCGGACCAGTCATAGTAAATTTAGAGTAGAAAGTGTTCATAAGGAAGGGCTTAAATGAAACGTCTCGAATACATATTTACAGATTGATTTGAAGGAGATAAATGCAATTTTCACTTACAAGAGTTTGTATACCTATTATTATTTTTTCACAGTTGGCATTTGTATACGTATATAACGCATTTATAAAATGCCACAAAAATATCTGGCTAGGAATGATTACTACTGAAATAATTTAAATTTAGTTAATAACTTATAACTACATTTAAGTTAGTTACAGGGAGGCGGAAAAGATGTTCATGTGTTAAACCGCAAGCTGATTTTTGTTTGCGACGAGATTATATAAAACAAAAAGGGAAATGAAAAGCTAAGCTTCAATTATTCGACGACCAAAGCTACCTGTCCTGTACTGCGACACTACGGCCCTTTGAGTGTAGCCTTGGCCTACCGCCCGGTCGCTGGATCCCCCAGATCTGCGCCATGAGCGGGGTCCATTGGTGGAGAGTGGGACGTGGTCAGCGCCCTGAACCTCCGGGCCGTATATGCGGTAATAAAGCTACAGCCCCCGAATATTTCAATAATGGCTAATGCTATGAATAAAGTTATGCTATATTAGCTGCATATTTTAATGAAATTATAAAATTTTCCTTCGGAAACTTGGTGTATTCTTTACGCTTTCCGATTTACATTTTATCGCTCTCGCTCTCCGTCTCTGTCTCAATCTTTACATTTTATTTTTTATTTGCGATAAAAGCTTTTCTTTTAAAGATTTAGTTGTAAATATAAAGCTGCAGTCTGAATCATACAATCTAGGACAGCTTCAAGGCGAACTCAAATATTCCGAAATATATTACTTTTGATGGCAACATACGAATATGACACTCTTTTCCAACTGCCTGCTTGGACATCATTGAAGATATCGCTGGTGTCACCTCCTCTAACACACGGCCTTGATTGGCCAAAGAGGAGGACAGAACTGTCACTGTTGTATCCAATAATACGCGATGAAAGCCTGGCTGTAGCTAATCGGAGGTAGTATAATTTATTGTCCATGTGGGGTGCACTCAGTCCAATAAGATACTTGCCACACCAGTTAGAGATGGTGCCGCTTATCACATATAACACCTTAAATGTGACGTTCTAATTCTACGATAGACTACTTACCTCGCAGGAAGACAGGAAGAAATCGATTCAAATTGTTTTCTTCGGAGCATACCGGGTGGAAGAGAACTTATTACAGTCTAATTTGTGCTTCATAAAAGCAAAGAACAAAATGCCATTAGAATTTTTAGTTTGTAATGATCAGGTGATTTCGAAAAAATAAATGGTTTTTGTTCCAAATTGGATGCGTAACCCCACAAGAATGTACGAAGATAATAGTTTGTTACTTGTAAGATGCGTAGAGTAACGTATTTCTGGCGCAGTTTCGGTAGTATTATGGGACATCACTAAGGTTTCGAAAAATTAATCACTTAAAATAATTAAAGGAATGTTCCGAGCAGATTTTTCAGATGTGAAGTAACTCGGCAACGTTGCTTTGAGGTTGGTCAGGAATCGGAACCGACTTCTGGATGTAAACACGTCGATCGCTTGCAAACACGACGCACAGCGGTGTAATGTTTTTGAGAGATAACGAGTGCAACTGGCATTCTGATTGGCATACACTCGCACAGTGAAAACGGAAGGATACGGTATGGTATTTGTTTACCCTTACGAGACACGACGCTGCGGTGTTTGTTTATGTGCTGACCTAGAGAAAGTGACACCCACACAACCTGCAGTGTTGCCAGCTTGTCCGTATCTTGTTTTCCACAAAAGTAAAATAACTGTAGGAAATGGTCAGAGACAAATACATAAGATATAACATGTGTTCCAAATAGCGAGATCTATCACGTTTAAATTAATGTAATAACTTCCCTTCCATCCGGTAATCTAATGCATTGAATCGTAGAGCTATCCGCAACAAAAGACACCGGAATATTTTCCTCTCATAAATCTCGGTGTTGCCTAGATCTCGAAAACTGTAAAACTAAAAACAAAAAAACAAAAACAAAACAAACAAAAACCTGTATATTTTAATAACCTAAATGATTATATGAATAAAACTTTGTATCGTTACTGATTACTACTATGTAACAACGAACGCTTGCAATGACTGTATTAATCTCGAAAACAATCGTAAATTAAATTAAAATAAATCTTCTATGCAAAGCAATAACAAACAAAAATATGAAGATAAAACTGTAAAATCTGTGTTTTCTTAGCTAGAGGTCATGAAGCGAATTAGTACACATACAAGGTATCTCTGTGAAGTGAGAAAGAAGAAAGGCATTAGCATTCAACATCTGCTTTATTAATAAACCTAAAAGTACTAACACAAATGCACACAGAGAATAATATTTTGGTTTCATGGAACTGAGAATCACTAGTGGTGTAATTATGTATGTATTGGCGAGGAAATAAACCGCGGATGTGGCAAGAAAGGATAAATAACCTCCATCGTGGAATCCTTCTTCTTCTCCTTCTCCTTCTTCCTCTTCTTCTTCCTCTTCTTCTCCCTCTTCTTCCTCCTCCTCCTCCTCCTCCTCTTCTTCTTCTTATCTGATTATCCTCTTACATAATAGAGACTTGCAAGTCTGTGCCTAGAGTCAGTTGCATGTTGGGGAGCAGATGAACCTATGGACCGGTCAGAGGGAAGACTGGGAAGCGGGTGGTCAGTCCACCTCGAGATATGAGTGCGTGGAAAAGGATGATAGGAAATGCAGCTCAAATGGATGATTGGAAAGAAGACGGAGCAATCGATGGAATGAGTGGCGGGGAAAATCGAAGAATCCAGAGAAAACCCGCCCAGAAGTCGCTTCGTCCACCACAAACACAAATACCACATGTGGGTCCCTGGGATCGAACTCAATGACAGTGACTGGCGAACGGTCTACCCGCTCTGCCACGGCACCGCCACTGGAATCCTCGAATACTATTATACAACACATCGCATGAACAAGTATCATTAGTAATCTTTTTATTGCTATTATTAATCAGCAATATTATCGTCACAATTGTCATTGTTGACTCAATGACAACTTGCGGAGGGGAGCTTAGCACCTCGACAGATCTTTTGTGCCTGCACCCCTGATGGGGCAACCCCCGGGAGGATAGATGAAGCAAAGTGATCCTAAGGGCGGGCAGAACATTACCACAACAGAGCAGGTGGCAGAGTCCCTGCATTTTCCCACTTAGAAGCACATCGGCGGAGCCTGGCTTAGCTCCCTGCACCCGCCCCCCAACGCACCTTGGGCTTGTACCACCCCATGGGGCCCGGAAACTAGTGGCTCGCCTTTCAACATGGGGGACGAGATTTCCAGAGCACTTTGTTCCCCCTGCCGTGCTGGAACGAAATGGAAGGATAGGAAATGCGGAGGATATGGAAATCCTCCGTATTCACCCGATAAACTGGGGAAACCACGCAGGAAAAAAAAAAAAAAAAAAAAAAAAAAAAAAAAAAAAAAAAAAAAAAAGAAAGAAAAAACAACCACACACATGTAAAACTATTGTTGTTGAACGACGCTGTCAATTGCCAGGATCACCAGCGTCTCCGGTGTTCCGGAATTTTGTCCCGCAGGAGTTCTTTTACATGCCAGTAAATCTACTGACATGGAGCTGTCGTTTTTAAGCACACTTGAAAACCATCGACCTGGGCCGGGTTTGAACCCGCGACCTTGGGATCAGTAGGCCAGCGTCTAACCAACTGAGCCACCCAGACCGAAGGGAAAAAAAAAAAAAAAAAAAAAAAAAAACAACAACAACAACATGGGTTAGGAAGGTCGGCCATGTGGATCGAACTCGCGGTCTTCCGAATGCTGGTCACAGACGTTACCGCTCTGTTTTGTTATTGTTGCTTAGCATATTTTATAATTTGTAGGTTCAGGTATAAATTGCGTTACAAATACAATAATTTCCTATTTCGACTTTACTTTTTCCGCAATTCTTCAAGTAAGGATTACTGGGAGGATCAATTTGAACTTCCCGAGAAATGGACAACATGGAGTCCACCTGGAAGAAAATTCAACATTATCGTCATCATCGGCATTCTGGTTTTGTCCCGCCTCTAATCAAAACTGATCTTTTATTTTTATCCCATGCTGACATTTACTTTCTCTGCATTTCATTATGATTTAAAATAGCGGGGATTTTAAGTCCTGGGTATAAGACTGGTGTCCATCAGCATCGTGAGGAAAGTGATATTTAGTATAAGAAGAAGCGCACTTTTTATTAGATATAACCTTTATCCTGAATGAGGGAGGTGGAGATTATTTCAAGAGCCTTACAGATTTCGTATGTCTAAAAGATTGTTTCGGACGTGTCAAGACAAAAAGATCAGCGCTTGTTTAATTAATTTTCAGCAGCCTGGAACAGGCAGGGATGCTAGAGAAAAAATATTAGAAAAACTTTTATTTTGCTTTTCCACCACAGCTTTGCAGTGATAATAAATTTTAGACCTACCCTGCACAAGTAGTTCATCATTTCTGTCTTGTGTTACTCTTCAACACGTTTGGCAAAAGCTCTCTTCGCCACACGCGGAGTTTAAAAAAAAGAGCTACAAATGCGATGTTTCATACACCAAAAGCTCTCGACAAAACACATATACATTTAACACCATGAATAAATGCCACGCACAAGAGCTCAAGAAGAAAAGAAAGTAAAAAGAGAAAAAAGCTCATACTTTAGCAGTTTTATATTCAATTCCAATGAAAGAAGCACTAGAGAAAATGACATACTCCATCCTTTATATTCCAAATAGAACAATGACCATAAAATACTGTTACTACACATGCTCTAAAACCCTTGAATGTTGCGTGTGACATAGATTGTGAAAAGGATAAGGAGCAAAACAACCGAAAGCAGAGCAAACGTCGTTTGGATTATGTACACAAAAATGACATGCAAATGGATTAACAGTTCTAAGAGAAAATGATAAAAGGCAAAAGCTAACTGGAAGGTGAGCAGGAGGTATAATTAGAATACTTAGGGTTCTTTAAAAAGTAAACTACATAGGTAGGGTTTTGTTATGTTTGGTGCTCAGTTGAAGCACTATTGTTCAGACACACCCCTAGAGTTTTAAGCATCGTTGTACCGTTGCGTATTGGTTATAAACACGCTCAGAGACTCATGAGAGTTGGTGATAGTTTGCTTTCTGCGACGTCCCTGTCTATACTCGAGTGAGAGTTCAACTTATCCTTCCCTTCCGTCCTAGCTTCAGCGTTTACAAAGAACTTTCCCATTTGTTGTCATTGCTTGCTTTTGGCTTCCTTTGTTGAAAGCTATTACTTTTTTCCTGTTAATATTTTACTAGCATTTTAGTATCCTTTTGTTTTTTATATTTAATTGTTCTATTTATATCCCGCCTTTAACTGCAGTGGTCATATCAGAAGCCTTTTACCTCTGGAACATATTGCAATTTGGAAACTGTAATTTCGTGCTTGATTTTCTTAATATAAAGAGGATGATTTAGCAAACTGGAAACTATAGCGGTTGAAAACATAAGTACATATTTATAAGAACAAATCTGATGTGTTGCATTCGCATCATCATCATTATCATCATCACTGCAGAAACTGTTTCATTTCTCTACGCATAGTAAGTAAGGGAAATATTGCACTTCACCCAAAAATTCTATATCGGGATTTCACCGGAAATACTAGTCTTGAGGTCACCTGAATCCAAAACATACCAAGTATTAGTTCAAAAAGGTCCATGTGTGTATGTGTAAGTGAACAGGCTAATTTAAACGCGAAAAGTCGGCTAAATACTGATCTTGGTATTTAAGCTCAGCATCTTCTAAGTATACCACACCAATATTTTCAAAAATACCCCGCCCTGCCCAAACTAACCTTTGCGTGGAGTATTTTTCAAAAATTGATATTTTATCAAAATTACTAACGATTTTGATTAAAATATAGTGCGTTTAAAATATTTAGTATACAAATTAAATGCATATCTTGAATTTTCTGGGAATTGTCCTCAGAAGTTCCTTTCATTCTGGACGACTTTTGCGTAATTGGTAACCTGAAGAGATAGACAAAACACTACTACACAAAAAAGCGTAGATCTCGCTAAAATATACAATTTATTTATTTTATTATTACTAATTTTTTTTTTGATCAACCATTGCAGAGGTATTCTTTGTTATACATTTGAATCTTCGAGTACTTGTTTTTTCTCAAATGTAAGTACTGATCTTTTTAGCTCTTGGTCAAGTAAAGGGAACAAGTTTCAAAGCCATAACATAGTGACCAGCTTTAAAAGATTTACTATCGCTGAAACTTAGTGTATATCCATGTTCTCATTGCACCTACAAGAAGATTACCAAAAAGACAATTACTGTAAATACTTATGTCTATTAACATGAAGTAGATAGAGGAATAAGCGTTTGTGAGAACAATTTGTTCAAGAGCAGAGAAATGAGTGCTATATCGATTTTTTTCTATTTACTTCCTGTTTATCGAGGGAAATAGAAACGGTTTCATTGCACATTTTATTGTGCACAAATAGATGCAGAGGGTAGAGTAGAAGTGATGTTCAAATCTCTTTAAAAAAGTGGGCACACACATACATAATATATATGTAGATGTAACCGAGGTTGTTAAGATATGGACTTCTGAACGGGATGAGTGCAAATCCCGCCTGGACCGTCTTCCTTGGTGAGGTTTCTTCCAGGTTTCACTCAGTCCTCGTAACTGCAAATGCTACGGAAGTACTCTAAACTTACACCTGGAACGTTTTCTTCACAATTCCATTTCATTTAACAGTGTCCATAGCCTGTGGTGCCCTATGCAGTAAGAACGGGCGTTAAAGACTACTTTTGAAAAAAAGCCTACAGCGAATCTGCCTTAAAGATCTGTCTATCGCGTCAGCCTGCTGCATTTATCTAGAAGATCCTACAAACATAAGCATAGTGAATAAAGTAGAGTAAATAGAGCTCAGGTATCAGAGAATAAACAGTAGAGATTAAAGAAGCAATGATGAATTGCACTTTGTTTCACATTGATATTGTGAAAGTTTTATTAACTATAATTTGACATTCACTATTCAAATATTTTGATACTTGAAACAAATGAATATACATTATGTTAGGAGGATCATAAATATTATTCCTTTTTATCTTTGTATTAGTTTGTATAACACTATTTTCCTAAACGGTATGTCATCATTACCGTTTCTAGAATTATATTACCCTTTTCTAGGTATCTATTGAAGGGCGAAATTTCTAGTAGCTCGGGTCTGTGGCATGAAACACATAGGTATCGATATTTTGTAATATTAAATTCTTTTTATTTAACACGAAGATGTAAATGATAAAACAGAACGCCAACCTATACGCTATTACTCATACAATTAAAACATTTACAAGAATTCCAGCAGTAACGAAACAAAGCAGTTACAGCTGTAATGTTGACACTACATCCTCCTAAATATCCATCACTACATAGTCCTGAAGATATGAAGATCGTCGTTTTCCTCCAGAGAGACTTACTTATGCATTACCCGCACATACAACAAGCCTTATCCCTAAGATTATCGTAGATGATCGTTAACTACATCATCAACAATAGCTAATGGATTTAATTTGGCTTGGTATTATCAACAAATGAAGGAGATAGTTAATTAGCAAAAGCTCCCCCCTTAACGTGCTCAGGCGTCTGATATTGGAAATGAGATCAAGTTATACCACTTCAAACGCGAGGAGTTCTTGATTAATTCAGCTCCTGACAGAACAATTACAACAGCAGAGCAGATGTACTATAAAATATTTCATCGTAATAACGCCAGATCCAACTTCATCATTCAACACTGCTTCAAAAATGTTAACTTTCCATGAAGTGCTAAGTTTCTCCTCCAAACCTTATCATACTATCATATCGTATCTACACTGGATATACGGATACGCAGTTTGTATTATGCTGTTTACAGACACACAGACACATAGTATATAGTAAAGAAAGTCAACATTATTACCATACTGATGGTTGCCTCGCCTCTAAAACATACAGGCCATGCAAATTTACAGACTGTTACGGGAGGAGAGCAAGGAAATCAGAAATATAACATCCGCTGTTATTTCATATCCATTTCCGCAATTATCACGGGATTTTTCGACATTTATTAGGCATATCGCAGGGCTGTGCGAGTTCACAGGTTTCTTTTATAGGAGATAAAGAGGCTGTATCAGCATAAAAATGTTCTGGAGCATTATACAATAATTCCATAAAGGATACGAGGAAGTTCAATTAATTTATCCGTCATTCGAAGTTGAAAAGTCGCTCATGTGAAGTCAGGTCTAGTTGCATGTAAATGCACGCATGGATAGCGCAGCGTTAAGTCATTGTTTTAATTGACTCTTCAACATATTTACTTATTTGGTATTTATGTCTCCTGGAAATATATTAAATTGATAATAACAATTTGTTAATGACGCTGTCCATTGGCAGGATCATATCAACGCCAACCCAGAAGTTCTTTTACATGCCAGTAAATCTAATGACACGGGGCTGTCGCTTTTAAGCACACTTAAAAGCCACTGGTCGGAATGGGGTTGAGATCAGCAGACCACCCACTAACCAACTGAACCACACAGAATCAAATCAACCGAGGTAATGTTAGGGTGCCTAATGTGTGTCTTCTAGTTAAAAGTTTCACTATGGAATTCAGTTTTGTGGGTTAAGGATACCCATAGCTAAAATTTTATCAAGATTTTTAAAACGTTATCAACAGTGATGCTAAGCAACAACTGAACATCGCAGCCCGATGACGATCATGGCCATGAAAAAGGTAAAACAATACCATATGTTTATACATAATCTATAACATATTTATAAATATTTTACACTGCCTAAAATAGTGTGCGATGTTTAGGCTAAAAGGACATTATTTCTACTCACAAAATATAATCCTTCTTTTAATCCTTATATCATAAATAACTAATTTGCAATTTTTAGCTTGAAATGTATACTATGGCTTTTGCTCTCAGAGCCCTTCAAAGCTTCGACAGGTGACCATTTAAATGTCCAAGAACATAAAGCCCAATGACCTCCCAATGGCTCTTACTCGAATTAGTTTTCTTTACACTTTTCTGTATTGAAAATGTTCTATACGAATAGTTTGTAAGCAATAATATTCAAATTGTCAGCACAAACTAGGAGAATGAATCTAAAAAACTGACATATGGCTTTTGCTACATTTTAAATTGATTAAAACTGATCAGAAAAAATGCATACAGTTTGGTGCATGAATATTTAAATAACATGTAGTTATTTGGTGATTTCAAAATTACTGTTTCTGCATCGTAGAACACTTGGCCAATTGGACCAATAAATGTAAAAAAAATGTGTTTTTTTTTTCTTCAAAACTGTTAAAGAAATTTGCATATAATTTAAAACATAACTGCCTTGGTAGTGCAGGAAGTGATACAATTTTAAAAATATTTAGATGAAAAGTGAAAAGTTTAGAAATTTCACCTATTTTTTTCAGTAACAGGTTTCTCTTAACGTTTTCATTTTATCATTGAAACTATACAAATCGTTCATTTATTCCACCTGATTCTCAGATATAAGCGTTTCTGAATCAACAATTGTATTTTTAGAAAAAGGCCCTGTGTATAT
Source organism: Tenodera sinensis (assembly GCA_030765045.1). Classification (NCBI taxonomy): domain Eukaryota; kingdom Metazoa; phylum Arthropoda; class Insecta; order Mantodea; family Mantidae; genus Tenodera; species Tenodera sinensis. Next base: position 67,257,933 of record CM060965.1, on the reverse strand, counting down.
GTGTGTGTGTGTGTGTGTGTGTGTGTGTGTGTGTGTGTGTGTGGGCGCGCGCGCGCGGGCGCGTGTGTCTATTTGTGCCTGTGCCACGTAACTATGTGCCTGTGTACAGCATAACCCAAAAACGAAAACTCAGTTAAATACCAAACTTGGTATTTAAGTTCAGGTGTTTCAAGAGTGTGACATGGAGATTTTTAAGAAAGTCTCCCAGACCACAATTACCTTTTTATGGAACATTTTTCAATACTTCTAATGTTCTCAAAGACGGCTACAGCAATTTCGACTAAAATACCAAATGTATTCAACTGAAATATAGGCACTCAATAGAAAACAGAAAAGAAAATTTGAATCTGCGGAAATGAGATTTTTATGATTAGTGGCTGGATACTCTCTGCTAGATCATAAAACGAATGAAGAAATAAGAAAAGAACTGAACATATTTAACTTAATAGAAAGGATTAAACAGAATAAAAACTGGAGACATGCACAGAGAATGAACAAGGACAGATTCCTTAGAATATGACCGACGGCGTTTCAATAGGCAAAAGAGACAGAGGTAGACCGAGGAAAACTTGGAGAGATGATATTCACGGGGACAGAACGGATCCATGGGTCCAAACCTTGAATGATGATGATAATAATGAAGCCAATGTTTAAGATATTTTCATTACATTTGAAATTTATGTGTTGAATTTTCTGAGTATGGCTTCATAAGGCCTCTTCATTTTGGATGACTTTCGTATAGCCGGTAAACCTAAGAAATAGACAAAATAACTAATGTACAAAAAGTTTACATACCTATATCTGGTCATTGTTCACAATTTGCTAAATAGTTTTTATTTTGTGGGATTAGCCATTTCCTGTTGTTTATTTGAATTTTGAAATACTTGTATCTACTTTTCTCAAACAAGAAGTGTTTTTATGTCTGGTCATGCAAAGAGAATGGAATGTTAAAGCCTTCACATAGTAATTAGCTCTTGAAAGATTTGAACATCGCTTAAGCCTACTATATTCACATACTGCACATGCAATAAAAAAATCCAGTAAGACAATCTCTGTAAATGTTTATGTCGAGTAACATAAAATACAGGAATAAACGTTTGTAAATCTCTGTAAATGTTAATGTCTAGTAACATAAAATAGAGGAATAAGCGTTTTTAAGAATAGTTATTAGAGAAATAGAGAAAGTCATGTGAGTGCAGTACTTCAGGTCTTTTTAGACGATGTTAAACCTTGTGATCACATGGCTATATCCTCCCCTGGTCTATATTAGCACATGCTGTTCTTTATTAACCCTCATGCCCGATACTTCTACATATATCAAGGGAAACATGCAGTGGTTCATTTTATCCATATTAGTTTCAACAAGTATGGATGGGCTGGTTGCAATGCATGCAGAGACCGAGCGAAGTACATTTTCCAGCCTTGTTTGTTGGCAGAGCACTTGTACTAGCTCACCAGCCCTACACGGAATGATGCATTAGCTCGCCTTGTAGCTGTTGATTCATAGTGGGACTTGGTTCCGCCCGTCAACTCTCTAAGTCGCTCTTGAGGAGGGGATGAAATCATGTGCTCCATTTTTATAAGCTTGTAAGATTTACGGTAGTTCACTCTACTTGTTTTGGTACGTTTCAAAAACATCGAGCCTCTGAAGCTGGAAAAAAACATCCATTTTTCTTTTATGGAAATGTAAGAGTTGTACACAAAAACTTGAAACCTCGCTGAAGCATAAAAAAAGAGTAGAGTAGATTTATCTAGTGCCAAAATGGGTAAGTACTACAGCAGCAGTGACTGGATGCTCCCTGAATCCAAAAAAAAAAAAAAGCATTTTTAGAAAAAGGCCCGTGTGTGTGCGTGCGTGCTGGTGGCGGTGGAGGTGGTGGTGTTGGTTGACCTCGCAGTACAAGGGTGTAAAACTTTTAACACTCAAGAGTATGCTTACGTCAAAATGGTTGTAAACTTCTGAGATTTAAAATAATATACAAATGCCTCAAATTACATAAATTCTTATGTGAAACCTGTCAGCTATTTGTCACTGTGAATATTTAAATACTTACAATATCGGCATTGTATTGGTAATTTGGTAAAGCAATTGGTAATTGGTAAAGCATCAGTTTTCCACTTTTGTCTTAAGAAACGGCATAGGAAAAAAAGCATACATCATAACATCATAGAACGAGATATATATATATAGTAACTTTTAATTTAATTACTTGAATTTAGTTTCTTGAATTTTTACAGATGTGACTAAACTGACTAAAAATGGCTATCTTAAATCAGTATTTCGCAAACTTATTTCTTCTTCTTCCCTACCTGATTACCCTCTTCTTCAAGCTTATTTCACTGAAGAAAACTATTTGCTTCTGCCTAGTAGTACAGGAAAAAAGATTAATCTGTGTTTTTTTTAAATAGGCAGTCCGCTAATGCTGGTTGGTGGTGGAAAGTTGCATAAGCTTTAATCACAATAAAGTTTCAGTTCTTGGAGATGTAGCCTCGAACATAAAATAAATTCGCTTTGAGTCTAATAATTTTCACAGCTCTGTACTAGGAGCAGTAGTAGTATCTGAGATGGATAAAGTAAACGAAGTAGTGATGTGTAGAAAAAGGAAGAGCAACAGTTACATATAGTGGCACTCTCAATACGTTACTAGTAAACTTTTAAGTTTACATTCATGGGAAAAGTTCTGTTAATATTTATGATCAAAATACCATATTGAGCGTGGTAACCTTTTGCGGAAGTTTTCCATTACACATTTCATTGTATAATACGATTCAGATCGTTATGGTCCATTTCCAACGCTGATCCCCATCAAGGTCGTTATATGTACGATGTATATGCATGGTTAACCGTGACTTCCATTCGTAATGAAAAAAATGTCTGGCTCAGAATAACCGAGCTGTAAGGACATGCAATTAATGTGGGGTCCTATCACCGCCTTCTCTGTTACACCCCTTTTGCCTGCGCTCCTGGCTTGTGATATCGATCTTCAGATGAATAGATCGTCCCGCTGCATAGCTAAACCAGAGAAGTTGCCGACATATCAGGAGTTTAGACTGCAGATCTGATTCCCCGAAGAATTATTGCTTTAGACTGCATAACTGTTGTACGCTGTTGTACATAAAATGAGACCATTCTCTTGGATCGTATAGGTAACAGTGTTTTTCCTTCCGTAAAGTTTATACCTTCAAATGATTATCTTTGACTCCACCTAGTCGGTATTAATTCCCCACCCGACTGGCCTGAAAAACAATACTGAAACACAAAACGAACCAATGGAATGTTATAATTGAAGTGAAACGCAGGAATAGTTATTCATGAGTTTTGCTACGACTGGTACACAAAGTCTAAACTAATATAATGGTGGGATGCCGGCCGCGGCGCACAACATGGGACGGTCGGGGCCAAGCTACTTCACACCACATACCAGGCGCGGTACATCAAAGGCTCCCCACAACGCCCATGCGTGAAAGCACGCGTGAACAATCACAGCGGCAGAGCCGAAATGAGTTTTTTTTTTTTTCAGATGATTCGAGAAGTGTTCGCCGGCCGGTTTGTTTGAAGAAGTTCGAGAACGATCTGGCCACATCATCGCCGGTATAAAAACTTGCGGAGCGCGTGAGGGCAGGCAGTTTTTGAGTAGGTCAATGTGCCAGCTGTCGCGTTGAAGAGAAGAAGTTTCAATGAGTTTTGAGCGATTTTATCACCGGAGTTAGTGTTTGAGAGACAGAGACAGTGAAGAGAAACAGTGAAAGGAGTCAAAGCTACGACAAGGAAACAGTTGTGAGTTATATCACGAAATACTGCAGACTGTGTTAACGTCAGAAGAAGAGAAATTTATTTTTGGCAAAGGTTCAGAAAAATAAAGGGAGAAAAAAGAAATTCCACTACACTTTTTGTCGATTTGTTACAATATAAACTCAGCCTTCATGAAGTTGCGAAGAATCATTTGATGTGCGTTAAACTAGACCAATGACGCTCAACATTATCCAAAACAAGGAAGTGCGGATTTGCCTCCACCTATTGTTCGCCAAGTTATGACGCATTCATGGGACTCAAATGCTTGGTTACCTGAATGAGTGAAGGGGAAATGCTTCATGCATAAAACGAAGGGAGTGGATTAGAGCGACAAGGTGACGTCATTAATTCATAAGAGAAAATGTTGGACACCCTTAAGCTAGACGAGAAAGGCTTCATCAGAGACATGAAAGTTGTTGCCACCATCACCGGCTAATAAATTTGACATTAAAGCAATGCAAATGAAAATACAAGGTTTAAGTGCAATAGTAGTACAGAAAAAATTCAGATTTCGTCTTTATTTTTACATTTTAGTAATGTAATATTTTTAGTAATATTTTATCTTTGCACCAAAAGACAACGAAGCATTTCCTTCGCCTATGTCCGCTAATGAGAATTTAGGTAACTAGCTTCTTATATTACTCTCATATTTTGAGGCAGGTTAAACACACTCATATTTTGAGGCAGGCTAAATACCCTGCCACTCCAGTGGCAAGAATTATACTCAAGGAACAGAAGTTGGCATACTGGTAGAGGATGGTGCTAGATTTGTCAGTATTAGCGTGAACAGATGCGTTCCATCATGTCTACATCAAAATGCGTATTTAAAGCACAATTTTCGTCTAAAAGGCCAGACAGTGTGCAGTGCAAGAGCCCTTTAGCATTTCTATGCAGTACTTCATTGATTCCACATGCGGCCTTGTTTACTTGCATCTCTCACCTTACCCACGTTGGTCCAGGTATTTAACAAAGGAATTCTTGTGGTGGGAGGGCAATGCAGTAATTCATGTTTATTTGGAGGGAATTCATACCGGATAAACACAAGCTCTTCTCCTTTGTATATTGTGGAACGGGTATACTGTGCTTTGACTTAATTCTAACTGCTAAATACGCCTAACTGAACGAAATATTAGTATTACAGGTGCTTAATTTTGGTACCTTCCCACCTTTTGATGCATTCTTATGATTAACATTTAAATTCTGAAAAAATAATGTGGTATTACTAAATACAGGCTCTTAGAGGTGTAAGCGAAGACATTTTGATAGTTGGACCTTAGTATGTATCCACTTCGGTGTATCATTTATTTTTACTTTCTCTGCTATGTACAGTAAGTAGAGGAAGTATTGTATTCCACCCAAAAATTCGATGCAGAGATTTCACCGGAAATTATGTTTTGAGGCACCCTGAATAAAAAAAAGCATTTTTAGAAAAAGGTCCGCGCGCGCGCGCGCGCGCGTGTGTGTGTGTGTCAGTCTGTGTGGAGCATAACTCAAAAACGAAAAGTCGGTAAAAAAACCAAAGTTCGTATTTAAGTTTAACGTCTTTTAAATATGAGTCACGAAAAGTTTGAAGAAAATTGCTCCACCTTAAACTATCCTTTACATAAACAATTTTTTGAAAATTTCGATATTCTCCAAAATGGCTATAACATTTTGATTAAAATACCATATGTTTAAGATATTTTTATGACAAATGAAATTATATCTTGAATCTTCTGGCTATAGCCTATGTAGTCGTGTTTACTCTGGATGACTTTTGCATAAATGGTAAGCCGTAAGATCAAATCTAACTATACAAAAACTGTAGATCTTGCTAAAACAATTTATGTGCAAATAAATTGTTTTGTAGAGTGAACAATTTCGGAGATATTCCTTGTTATTGGTGCGAGTATTGGAGCATCGTTATTCATTTTTTATGTTAGCCGTGCAAAGAGAACGGAATTTCAAAGCTTTATAAGATTTAACTATCGCTCAAAGCCTACTGCATTCCCATATTCCCCTTGTACCTACAAGGAAATAAGCAATACGATAATTTCTGCAAGCGTTTATCTCAACTAACACGAAAAAGATAAAGGAATGAGTTTGTAAGAATAGTTCGTAGAAGGGTAGAGAAGGTCATGTAAGTGCAACACATAAGATTTTTTATCTTCGTCTAATAGTTTTCCCACAAACCAAGCACAAAGTTTATTATCTGGTGGTTTTTTCCACATGGTCGTATTCGCCCCACAAAATCAACACGCCTGCCATATGTATACTATCTGTCTTGCTTCACAACTCGAGACGTGATCTACTGGCCTAGGTAGCGCGAGATAATTGGTATTGCAGAAAGCGTTGGAACTTGGTTCCTGTAAACTATTCATTATCATAAGACCATCACGCCTTTTGTGCCACGCCTAGTTAGTTAGAAGTACTAACCAACCTGTAAACATACTACTCTTAAGTAAAATTACAGGTTCAAAAGTGAAGCAAGTATTGATGAATATTGTTCATTACACTCTCCTCAATTATGAGAAAAAATATCTGCACTTATACTCCTAGCATCCTGTATCTTTTAAGCACGATAATGGAAACCTTGCAAAGATGCCCGTGTTTCCTATGAGTCAACTATGAATCGTTTTATAATTAAATAGATGCAAAGAAAAACTTAGTGCTTCATACTGTCATCGCGGATCCAGGTATCTAAGTTCCCTCCTTCACAAAATATTCGCTTTTTGTGTATAGAGGGTTTCCAAAAATGTATGGTGAAGTTTTACGAGTTCACTGTGAACTAAGTATTGTGTAATTTATTGAAAGAAATTTTAGTTAATCCAGTAACTCAAACTGTTTGCGTCCAGTTTTTTTTTTTTTTTTTTTTTTTTTTTTTTTTTTTTTTTTTTTGTCAATATTTCCATCGTTAAACTCATTACAAAATTTAAGATTTTTGCATTGCACGTTATTACATAAGCACATTCCGCAAGAAAGTGATCCGTGTAGACATTGTCCAAACTGTTTTCTTTGTCATAAAAAGGTCATTAGAATGTTTATAGATGTGCTACATAAGCGTTCCTCAAATTGTTTTGTGTTTTTATGAAATGTTTACTCTACAAGAAAAATCTGCACATGTCTTAAGGTTGGAGGAAAACAAAACTGGGATTGTGGTTCAGCATCAATTCAGACGTGAGTACAATTATCTTCCACCTGAGAACAATATCAGTTTAAGGAGACCGGCAGTGTACAATCAGTGTATCAGATTTCGAAAGAATCAGACAGTCCTGTGCTCGCAGTCCTCAGAGTTCCGTTTCACGCCGTAGTCTAGTTAGGTCTTGGGAAGTCAACAGTGCACGACGTCATGCGGAAGAGACTGAAATTGCATCAACTATAAATTCAACTCTTACATGCAATGAAACCACAGGGCAAATTGCTTAGGGCTGAATTCGCTGTTCCATAAAAATCTTGGTAACAAGCGTTCTACTGCGGGCGAGCCTTTTTTCAAATGTCCAACTAGCCTGCTGAATTCATACAATTTCGAATTTCGACCTGAAAAATCTATGTGTGATACACGAACACATTCGAGGTTCTAAGATAGGGTTGGGCAATTGAAGCTCACTGAGCGCAACCTAGAACTGTCCTAAGGTGAAAGTTTAGTGCGGCCTTATGCACAGCAAAATTTTTGGTGCATTTCTCTTTGTTGAAAAAACTTAACTCCATTACATACATGGACGTGCTATAGAATTTCCTATTTCTTCAAATCGAACAAATGGAAATGGGTTTGTAAACAATCTTTCAACAAGATCGTGCAACATCGTGCCATTTTGCAAATCATGTTCGAGAAGAGCTAATAATCGATTTCTAGAACGATGGATTGGCGAGAATGGACCACTCGCATGGCTTCTTAGAAGTCCAAATATTACTCTATGAGATTTTTACCTTTGGGGCATGTGAAGAACGAAGTCTAAAGTGAAAGACTTAAGAATACTGACCATATAAAACAAAGAATCAGACAAACAATTGCAAGCATTACGCCATATGTTTCTGTCAGAGTCAGGGTTGAAGTTGAATTTTGCTTACGCCTCTGCCATGCAGTGAATGGTGCCCATATTGAAATTAAGTAATGTTATTTGTAAGCTGTTGGAGTTACTGGATTAATTGCACATAATACTTAGTTCACAGTGAAATGAAATTTCTCTATACGTTCTCGGGAACCCTATTTAAAGGCCCGCAGACAGAACAGTTAGTGGAGTCGAGTCGAACCGAGTTCTGTTGAGATAAGAGTAGACATTGAGAGTTCAATGGAGTGCAGTGGACAGTGTGAGTTAACATTTAAAGTGATTGTGATTCGATTCGACAGATCAGCGCTGTTTTGTTCTGAGCACGTGTAACATTACCACAAGCATAACATTTAAGTTGCGCTAAGCGCCTAAATGTATTTAGCAGCAACTAGTGTTCTCAATTGTTACAATACCTATAATGCATTAACTATATTTTCAGAAAATACAATGGCACTGACAGCCCTTTGGGAAGTGATGGGGAATACTTTGCCCTTATACCTTACTCCTCGCTATCGGCGTTTGAATATGCATTCAACATTCCTCAGAAGAACTATTACTCAATGCCACTTCTGATTCAGAAGATGTAGATGACTCACAATAGCAGCAGCGACTTATTTCATCTAACACGCAAACACCCATCTTCTATGCCTCAAGGAATTAGCATTAGTTTGTTAAAATTATTTCCCTTTGATATCTTTCGAGGACCTTTATTGCAAAACTCAACAAATTGGTATGTTAGGAACTCTATAACATATATGTAAAGTACTATATTTTTGATTGATAAAAAAAAGAGAAAAAGATTCCTATACACCATGCTTAGCATTACTTTCTAAATTTCGCCTATTCTTAGTTTGGTCGCTGAGTATATAACGCTCACACATGCTACGTTTTGTTATCAGCATCAGCAATATGAAATCCTGTTATTTTCCATGAACTATCATAATTATCTAAATTCTAGCTTACGAACTCTCACTCAGTGCAGGAGGTTTGTCGCAAACTGGAAAGCAGTTATCAAATCATTGATATAAGACATTTGAAAATATTCCTGTGGATGAAGTTTCATAATTGTGAAAATGCAGGAGACATACTACCTTATTGTTAAATTAAGGGTATAAAATTAATACAAAGTTGTAAAATACCTTTAGAGTGTATAAGGTAAATATGGAGGGGGGCACCTCGCGCACCGCGACCAACTCACATCTGTTGTAGTTAATACCCCCCAGGAGGCAGGGATGAAGTGAGGAAATAACAAGACACCACAGGGTCGCAGCTAGACAGGGAACAGAGACGCGTGGAAGTCCCTAACAAGTGCTGAGATTTCTTCGTCCCGGCACCAGGCCCTGCCGAGCAGCCACCACACACCGCGGGTTACGTGTCGCACAGGTGTCCCCCCGACGGAGGACAGCGGCCGCCAAACGCTACACAGCGCTGAGAGCAACAGTTGCTGTGCGCAAGTATCCGTGCTATCTGTCCTGCACCGTCAACATCACCCGCCTGAAAGCACACCTGAACGAAGATAAGGAAATGGAATGAAGAGAAATGATGGAAAGGCAACCGTGGTATGAAAGAATGCAACACAGCATTCACCTACGTGACAAGGAAACCACGGAAAAACCCACGTCAGAGTTCGCGAATTCACGACCTCCCGAATGGGGTTACAGACGCCTGAGTCACCCAGCTCGGTAAAATACCGTTATGTAACGTATTCCAGAGTTGATGTGTTATCTTTAAGGAGTTGATTGGCCTCCTGGTTTTTTTTTTTTTTTTTTTTTTTTTTTTTTTTTTTTTTTTTTTTTTTTTTTTTCACAGCTCCAATTAAGTGGCTTCATTCGCTGCTGAATGGCCTTCTTGTGCGTTTCTGGGACACCACAAGCAGTATAATATTCCGTTCTTTGTGTTCATATATGGTTCTGTTTGGTTAGTTTATAATTACCGTTTTTTTCTGGTTCAATCCTTGCTATTTAGTAACACGGATTTAAAGCAGGGCAGCTTCTGCCTCTTGTATACCTTTTCTACTTTTTTATATGAGATATTTCGTAAACTAAGCTCTCACCCCAAAGATTGAACAGTATTTAATAACCCAGAAATGACTAAGATAGGCAAATTTAAATCTTTAATGCTTAACTTCTGAGTTACAATTCTTCAAACAAAATTTAATTAGCAACCCAATTAGGAATTTTCTACTAACTGTAGGTAAAGCAGAATCGCTCGTTTGTTTAACTATATTTATAAAATAATATAAGCATACAAATACATCGTTTAGATTAACATTGTGTTTAAAATTTTGTCTATATTTCTGGACCAGTACTCGTTTCTTTTTAATCGCAGTGTTTTGGAAGTTCTTATCCATAATTAATGCAAGATTATAAACAACAGATTATTTTATAAGCCTGTAAGAGTTGCAAGTAGGGCTGTTATAACTTCTATTTGTGTTAGTTCTTTTTGAAAGGGTAATTATTATTTGTGTGGGTTTTTGTGGCAAGATGTTTCTTTTTTTAACGGTGTTTCCAATAATTAATATCTTGGTTCTCTTAACTTTTTGTGTCCAACGGTTACCTATACTAGCTGAGCCATGTCTCACGAAATCTCTCTTTTCTGAGGGCGTTGGTGACGAAAAAGTTAATCTTAAATTGCAGGATATTCCAACACTTATAATTTATTTACCAGTATATACTTTATCTTATTTGCTTCTTGTTACTCGAATTTTAGCGCTGTGTATATTCAATACACTGCATGCTACAAACTCAGTTTTGCTTTCTAGCCGTCTTTCATTTGCTTACATAGATTTCAGCTGTACAACCTCCACTTCTCGCACTTTTTTGAATCGTTAGTTTGTCCTTAACATGTGACTATAATTTTCCAAAGCCTCTATATTTTAATAATCTTACGACTTACGAAGAAAAACTGTCTGAAAGTATCTTAAGTGAAGTTGCTGAACATTTAAAATTGGTTCAGTAATAATTTTATGCCATGTGTAGGCATTGTTTTAAGCAACTCTAAAGAGGTTTAATAATGTTGAACCGATTCTGCAGCATAAAGATACTAACTACGCAATTACCTCATTTCCATTTGTAGCTATATTATTTTATTGCCTATGCCGGTGGTTCACGAATTCGCACATTAACTCTCCAGGATTTTTTTCCATGGATAATTGGAAACAAAACATTTATGAAACTATATTTTAAGTGAAATAATTTTTAGGCTATAGACGAAAAATTAACAATTCTGTGCGATATTACAGATCAGTTTAGCGCTACACATTTGTTAGTCTGCTGCTATTAATACCTTGCGGGCTGACCTGACTATTCGACTAAAGGTTAACTTGCCACTGTTTTTCCCTTTCCATGCAGCCCCACACTGCGAACTAGGTATCCAGGTCAGTCCACATGGATGTTACACGCGCAGGCCGACAGGTTTGTAGCGATAAACCAGCGATGTCCAACCTAGTCTCCTTGGAGACGCTTACGAAATTAGCGAATATTCCCCATTCCACTTTCTTAGTCGGATGTGTGACGCGTAAAAAACAACCAGTCAGTAAATATCCAATGACGGGCAAAAACAGACGATTCCATGGTACTTTCTAAGTCACAACGTGAATTTTCTGGGAATGTCCTCAGAAGAGCTTTTCATTCTGAATGACTTTCGCATAAATGTGTGAACCATTTTCGAGATACTCTTTAATATTTGTGGGAATTTTCTAATAATGATATTTTTCTCAAATAAGAATATGTTATTCGTTTTCTTAATCCCTTGGCCTTGTAAAGAGATCAGAATTTCAAAGACATCGCAGAACAATCAGCTCTAAAAACATTTCACTATCGCTCAAGGCCTAGGATTCCGACTTTCCCTTTACACCTACAAATAATATACTTTCTGAAAATGCTTATGGGACACTGGGAGTGAAATTTTGGTCAAAATTGTCAAAAAGTCCAAAATTGTTTTTTTTTTTTTTTTTTTTTTTTTTTTTTTTTTTTTTTTTTTTTTTTAGCTTAAAATTTTCCTGGAACACCTGTGCATTTGGATCAGCTAACATTTTTCATATCCCCCATGGTCATTATGGCCCTTTCAAATAGCGCTCTTCCCTTAACGTACACAGGATGCTCCTATATAAAAGCCTGTTTTTCTCAAAACTACATTTCTGCACATTCCAAAAAAAGGTCGCGCCTGAGTTTTGCTTCAAATTCAATGAAAACTTCCAAAAGTATTCATAAATAGCAGCTAAACAAAACTATGCTTCAATATTGATGTTATCATTAACATGAATTCCAAAAACATTTTTTTTGTATGAAAAAAATCAATAATTTTTAAGATTAAATTTTCTTTGTTATTAAAAAAATATGTACAGCATAATCTGCAAACGTATTTGAAACATCTCTTGATACAATTGTTACCCATGTTTTAGAGCACCAGTTCTGCCAGTATAAATGAATTTTGAACAGTCAATAGACGCGAGCTCTATTTTGAAAATGTGCCTATTAAATTCATAAAATAATTTATATATCCTAAACAAATTATCCAATTTTAATGAAATTTGGTGTACCGCCTATTCTCATATAAATACAAACACAGTAAAAATTTCAGAAAAATCTATCAAGAAATGTGGAGCTTTCAAATTTCACTCCCAGTGTCCCTTATGTCGATTAAAATGATGTAGATAGAGAAATAAGCATTTGCAAGAATAGTATGTATAAGAGTGAGTATAGCTCTGCATATATCCAACATGAACTATACTAGAAGTCTGTATCGCAATACGTTACGCGACGATCACTTGGTGGATCTTCTAAGACTACGCACTTCGACTTTGTCGCCAAAAATTGATGGACTTCTTTAAACGTAAGCAGTACCAAACAAGTCACTGATAAACAAATGTTTACCGCATAAGTTTTGAAAGTGTTTTCGTAAATCAAACGCTGCGTACATATAACAAAACCACTACTGTAAGCACAATACACGTCGCCGTATATTGGCGAAGTCCGCGTATAATGGAAGAGGGTAAATACAACCCCCTGTTTCGCAAACGTTGGACATCACTGCACTAAATTGTGTCGCCTTTTCATTGGTTAACTTTTTGCAGTAATAATTTGAGAACTATTATACTTAGAATATAGTTCCATAAAAATTTTGTCTTCAGTTATTTCGTGAAACAGTTTTGTAGAGTTAGTTCTCGTATTCGAGCTTAATCTGAATAGATGGTTCCCAAAAGTACTGCCTATTTAATACAATTCTCTAGCAACGAAATCAGAATAATCAGTGAAACAATGATCTATTCCATTAAAGATTGGTCTTAGGGTAAAATAAAGTAACATTGCACGAAATAAAAACAACCGGAAAACGAAAACAATAAAACAAAATCCTTTGTTGCTAAATATTTCCGACTTTACAAAGGCTTTTTGTGTCAACTAACGCTGTCTTTTACCCACATCCTCCCCAAAAAAGAATATTTGCATATGTTTTACAAAAGCATTAGCCAAAATGCAGATGTAACCCGTAAATCTGTTTCCCATGGTGGTCATCACAATATGTCATTTGTCAGCAAGTAATGCGTGCTCCACACGCATGGAGCATTATCATCCATCGCAGCAAAGCCACATCGTATTTTCGTGGTGCCATAACACGCGAGGCAACAGGCCTTACTCGAGAGCAGTATTTCTTTATGCAGTTTGTTTATTATTTCCATATCGCTTTAAATATCTTTTCACATAATCGTTAAAGTATTTAAAACTATCAACGTAATGTACAATATGATAACACAGATAAAATGGGCCCCATATTTTAAGAGAGAGAGAGAGAGAGAGAGAGAGAGAGAGAGAGAGAGAGAGAGAGAGAGAGTAGTGCCCATGATAACAAGAGAAAACGTCCAAAATACATTGTTTCTAAACTTAACAATTTCAGCCAGTAGGCCTCAACTCTGACTAGTACTCGGAATATATTGATTGCTATGTGCAAGAAAACAGGTGGTACAAATACAGGCAAGAGGCAAACATTTAACCTAAGATTGATTTTGCACAAAAAGGTAGGCATTAGAACGGTATAGTACAAGATCTAATACACATCCTTCAGACGATTTTTTCTTCTCATTACAATTTCTCACACGCCTATGCACAGGCACACACGCACACCCTACGTTATGAATATATACTGCTCCCATGTTATATCACTGGTAAATAATTGCTTGTATAGAAAGTTCAGATTAAGTGATACACAACTAACTACATAAAACATACGAAAATCAGGTATCATTCTGCTGTTCATATTACAATCGTGGGGAAAGAAAAGACAAAAAGAAATCACAAGCTTTCAGGCATTTCTCACAACATAGTATACTTAAGACAGGTAAGCAAACCAGAAATTAAATTTTGGAAGTAACTAACTCTAAATAACAAATAAATAATACTTAGAGAAACATATCACGCAAATTATGTTTTCATGAGGTTTTAGAATAGTGGAGTAGTAATTCAGATTTAAAGTAGTAAAGTTCTGCCTCCACCAAGGCTTCCCAATTGCACAAAGTACGTAATATTCAAAATACGTATTTTAGTTGTCCTAATTAAAACTGCTTGACGTACTATTGATAAAAGAAAATTCAAAATATATTTCGTAAAGAGTCCTTTGGGTTGAAAATCTTCATCTGGTATGCTGGAAGCCTGTCTCACTCACACATAAGATTTTAATTTATTCAACCTTTAGTTTCTCATTCAACACTACACGGGTGCGTACACGATGAATTTGCATATTGCATACTACTTTTTGCACGATGAGGGTTTATATCACATGCATTATATTAACTGCGATATTTGTTGAAATAGTACTATATACTTGTTTGAAAATGAGTATTGTGTGGCATAGAATGTTCGTAAGTATTTTTCTCCGTCTCCCCATATTATCTTTTAATTTTATGCTAGATTTGATTTATAATAGAGGAGCTGCTCATTGATTTGGAAATAGATAATGGTTGAAAAACTGGACACGAGGAGTTAATACCGCAGAAATCAACGCAAAGGTATGAGCTGTCATATAATTTACACTGCAAATGTTTAAAAGAAAAATCTGCAGATATTAATGAAAAGAATGTATTGCCATACTTCATTCTGAAAAGATGTGAATTGATGCAACTTTATTCTAATGAATTTCTCTAGCCATTATAACATATTTTTACTTTCTCTGCTACGTATAGTAAACAGGGGAAGTATTGTATTCCACCCAAAACCTGGATGTCGAGATTTCACTGGAAATATATGTTTTCAGGTCCCCTGAATAAAAAAAAAAATCATTTTTAGAAAATATTCCGTGTGCGTGCTTGTGTGTGTGGGGAGGGGGGGGGGATTGCGCATGCGTCAGTGTATGTGCCTGTTTGTGAGCAGCATAACTCAAAAACGAAAAGTCTGTTAAAAACCAATATCCTTCAATGATACGATACGAAGATTTCGAATAAAAAAAAATCCTCTACCCTAATCTACCCTTTACATGGAAAATTTTTACAAAATTTTGATTTTCTCTAAAATGGCTAAGGATTTTGATTAAAATATTTAAGATATTTTATGGAAAATTAGATGTATATTTTGAATTTTCAGGCTTTAGCTCACGTAGTACTGTTTACTCTTGATGACTTCTGCATAACTGGTAAAGCGTAAGAGAGAGACCAAATCTTACTATACAAAAATGTAGATCTCGTTAAAACACATTTTATGTCCAAATGAGTATTTTGTGGAATGAACCATTTCGGAGATATTCCTGGTTACTTGTGCGAGCTTTGCAGTACTTAAACTTTTCTCCATGGAAGGTCATAACTCACTTCTTTATATCATAACTGTGCAAAGAGAACGAAATTCCAAAGATTTGACTATATTTAAAAGATTTGAATATCGCTCAAAGCCTACTGTAGGCCATGATAAGACACTTGATTTTCTCGATACTGCTATAAGAAATTGGTAATTGTACTTATTAGTTCGTGACCTATATATATAAATTTCTTATTCGCTTAAGTTTAGAAAATGCATACTAGTTTTTTGAAATATTGGTAAGAAGATGTTTACATCCACGAATAATTAATTACGATTTATTGAAACGTATACGTTGTGATGGTTTCGAAATGGCGATATTTACGTTGACAACACATTTTCTAATCTTATGCTTATGAAAGAATAGACTAGGTAATTGTTATTGACAGGCAACAAAATAGGGGATTAATCCTTGACCGTACAATCCAATTTGAGAGAAAAAAAAAAAAAAATATATATATATATATATATATATATATATATATATATATATATATATATATATATATATATCAAATTAAGGAGGTTGATAAGGGAAATAACCACATTTTGAGCCTTGCCTTCATTTAAGAGACAACTACAAAATTTCAAAATGAGAAGTGATTGCTCTTCCTTTTGGTGCTCGTGGAGTGATTACTAAATCTACTGTTAATTTCTTCGGACGTTTTGAATTGCAATTAAGTGTTTTAGAAGATATTGGTTTGTCGTTCTTTGTACATTTTACACAATCATCTGTATACTACATTAAATTAAGTAATTTTATTTTATAATAATTTTCTACATTATTACATTTTATAAGTTTGTACACTATTATATTTCATCTATAAGATATTTTTACATTATACGATTTTTCATCACTTATCATTCATATTTCTACAGATCTATTAGCAGTGCCTTTAAGACAACCCTAAAATAGGACAGCTATTCAACCACTGTCCCATATTCCCCTTGCACCTGCAAGAATGCTAGCAAATATTTTGCAAATATTTATCTCTACTGTCATGAAGAGGATGGAGGAATAAGTATTTGTAGGAATAGTGCAAGAGTAGAGAAAGTCATGTGAACGCAACACATCGATTTTTATATATCTTTCGCAAACTATTCTTAGGATAAGGTAGGATAGGATAGTACGCCGCGAAGCGATTCGGCAAGTCGATCTTGTACCCCCCTTGCAGACGACTACCGGGAGGAAGGATGAAGCGATAGGAGACCCAAGGAGTCACGACAGAGCAGCAGGCAGGATCCCTACCATTTCGGATTGGCATTCTCCGGTGACGTATAGTAGACTCCTGCCCACTCGCGGTCTTAGACATCCCGCAGGCGAGTTCGGAGACCGAAGACCAAAATGGCTATGGGCCAACGAGATATGAAGTTAAAATCCTGACGACTGCAATATTTCAAACTTACTTCTCCTATCGAATTTTTTCGCTAAAACATGACAATAATCGGGAGAACACGTGAAGGTGGGTGGGAGAATCCAACGGACAGAGTGAGAGTGAGTATGAGAAGACTCTCACTCTCTTTTACTCTCAATTCTCGCGCGCTGTGCACTGGCAGGTAACATGCCTCAAATCAATGCTATTGCGCAACCCGCCTTCAACAGCATTGTGTGCTCCCGACTCTAGTGTGAAACAGAATTTGAATTATCTATTATGGCTGCAGAACAGCATGAGTTCGTTGTTCTCAATCTTTATATGAATGTAAACAAAAAGACTTGCTAAAACAAAAATCACACTTATATTACTAGATGGTTTCTCTTCGAGATTTCATAAAAATACGTCAGTACGACGTCTTCATTCATTCTCAATGCTTTTCTCACGCAGCAGTAAAACCTCATGTAAGTGCTATACATTTTTCTAGTATAATAGAAAAAGTTCTATGCACAACTGCCTCTCTTATTTCAGGATGAAGCGCCAAAGTTCTGCTTCAAATGCAACATGCGTATTTAAATGACTCCTAAAAATATCAGTCGATTTGTGCGTTCCCAATCTTGCAGTTTTCACAGTTACACTCTCGACAAGCATTTTCTTGCATTTAGACTGGAGGGTTTATGCATTAAACGTTACTGATCCAAGAAACCAAGAACTTGTGCCCTTGTGTTTCTTACCCAGCATTTGCAGAGCAAGCAGGCTTTGCGCTGGTGGTACAAGTGGTGAATAAACTTGGGCGTACTTTAGAATTCAGTGAGTATTGTGCTAGAAGTGTAACAGCAGGGCAGTAGCTGAAGTTCATTGGTCTGGTCCTACATTTTTAAAGTACCATTCTCTCCCTGCAAAGGCCGCCTGGCTGCTTTTCTGGAATCTACGGCGTTACAGTGGAGTGTATTATGTTTTCATTGCTATTCTACAATACAGCTGAAAGCATGGGACAACATCGCTTCGGTATCATACTCCTCTATTGGAGAGAAAAGGGAATATGTGAACGAGAATATCCTTGGAAACTAGAATCAGATTAAAATAACTCAATGCCAGAAACCAGAATTTTGAACGACGGATCTTCGGCTTTAGTTGCCGTTACTTTATCCGAGTTATCATGACAGCATACCGCTTTGACAAATTCCGAAAGTGATCTACATTTTTTGCGGTAAACCTCAAGGGGTTATTGAAATTTAGTGTTTTTTTATTTTTTTAATGGACGCTCTCTAACTAAAGTGGTTCTCATCGTCCCATTCTATACCGGGTGTGAAAGACAGGCTTGAGGTTCTTTAACGTGCTGTAAATCTCTACGACACAGGACCACCAACTTTACTTCCCCTCCGAAGCAGGTCATGCTAAGGATTTCTACGCCCGAAAAAAATAATCACTCTCCGTGGGTTGGAACCGACGACCTGTGGAACCAGAGTATATATGTTACCCCTAGATCATTGAGGACGACAGGCGTTTTTTATTTTTTGGTTTAACGACGCTGTCAATTGCCAGAATCATATCAGTGTCGCCGGTGTGTTGGAAATTCATCCCGCAAGAGTTCTTTATATGCCAGTAAATCTACCGACATGGAGCTGTCGTATGAGATAACATAATCCAATGGTGAATTACAAATTCCTAACTACTTTAAGTACCTGTCTTCATATTCAACCTCTATTAGGGCAATATGTGTCAGTTAAAGTGTTCCTCCGCACATATTAGATGTAGTTTAAAGTTAGAAAGAAAGAATTGGACTCAAAAATTCATTACCACGACTTGGATAGCCGAGAAACCCGTGGTATCAATCCCAACTGCGAAAAAATAAAACTTGTGCACTACATTATTTTCCTCGTTTGTATGGCAGCCTTTAATTTCTATGGTCGTATCAAGAGTTTGATTTAAAAGCAACTGATATGTGGTAACCATGGGCTGCAAATATAACTGTCAAAATTGTCACATTCGTTCATAGAGTACTCCCCGAGAACAGATAGGTAATATTTTCCGTCTTTTTAATGACTGCAAAAAGTCTTTCGGTGCTATTAATTTTGTTGCAAAACATTAATCTGATAATTTATAAATATAACATCAATTACTTTGGAAAACAAATTAAAATACACATGACTTGGTTTTTATGGTTTTAATTAACATAATTTCTAAAGGAAAGTAATTTTTATCAATTTTTATCCAGCGATAATTTTTATTTCTTATATTTAAGTGTTTTTGGTGACATTTTTAAAGTAAATGGAATGCAACATTATTTTAAATTGCATGGCGGTATTTGAGGGTAACCAAAGCTTAAAAAATGAAGAAAAGAAATTATTTTTAAGGGTAAGGAGGCTTAGAGGTTCTATAAATTCCAGACATGTTGATTATGCAAAATAATCAAAGGAGAAAAAGGGAAAAGAATAAGTAAAAAAGTATTCAGAAATAATGCCCTCAAATACATTATAAATCAAATACCTCAGACGATGGCATCTGCGAGTCCCATTAAGTCCCGCTTTCAAATTAATATGTCTTCCCCCTTGTTTCTTTCGTTGCGGGTTTTCCTAAGCCTCCAAGTAAATAACGGATTAGGTACTTAAACATAAAGCTCCAATTTTCCAACCACTAAACAAAATAGGAATAAAATACATGCTGCAGGAAAAGTGAGTGCATGTCCATGCATGTATGCAAAGAGTGTGGCAATACAATTAACATGTATTGCAAAATCACAAAGCAGTGCAGTCATTCCATGATGCCAACGTTATTATCAGTAAAATGGAAGAACAGAAAGGGGACTACCACTTATCAGCAATCTACTGTCATAGACAGTATACTAGTACGGGACTGTCTAATAAAGTCCATTTTTTGGCACAGACTCGAGTTCACCGAAGACCCTAGAGACATCATTGCCACACCGTCACCTCTCATTGCTGCTGTTATGGAACAGGTTGTGTGATACACAAAATAGTTTCCTATTTAACATTATCATTACTCTTCATATTTTCGAAGAGAATAGTTAATTTTACATTTTTATAACATGTATCAAATATAGTCGTAGAAATAAATATTCATACAGTACTATAATTTAAAGTGATTACTAATATTTCCATATTAAATTAAATAAAAACGCAAATATTTTAACAAGACGGATACCATTAAATAGACAGTATAATAACGTAACCTTGAGAATCAAACATGCTTCAAGAAAATTAGCAATAACCCAATTGTAGAGATATTCAACGGGGAAAACAGTATTCATAAACCTCTAGAAATGTAAACATAGAAACCACTAACGAACTGTTTGCAGCAAGGAATGCCTTCAGTTACAAGCTGCTTACCTTATGTGTTAGTTCTGTTACGTAGTGAGTGTCGTAAAACAGAAAAATGGGCCACAAAGATAAATAAACAACTTTAGTGTGAAGTTAGTCGTAGTTAAGTCCCAATAGGGGAAAAATAATTCTCAGAAATTGCTGATATTATTGGAAAAAGCCAGATACATGCCATAATAATGCGATAGAGAGAAAAAATACTGTAATTAACAGTAAAATAAGAGTTGACAGAAGCTAACGCAAAGAGAAAAATAAAATCTTAATATATACTAAATGACAGGTTATGCATTGTCTGTGTATGCTAATGATCAGTTCGGCAGGAAAACCACCCCGAGGGCTGTTTGCTATATTCTAAATAGCGCAGGTTATGGAGCTAGGTACCGTACCTAGAAGAAAATACTCAGCAAGAGTATTACTCAATTGAAACTTACATTTTCTCGAGGCATATAAGGATGAGCCCACGTTTCTGCGACAAAGTACTGTTCATATTTGTAAATGATAGCTGAACTTTGGTGTGGAGAAGACCAAATACTGAGCTCGAACTCAAACCATTCGAACCACAGTGAAGTACGGTGGTGGAGGAATTATGTTGTGGGAATGTATGGCTACATCTGATATTCGGCAACTTATGTTTCTTGTAGATAACATGGATATGGTTCAGTTATTTAAATATCCTAAAGGAAAATCTGCAAAAAAGTGTTGATATCTTGCATTTAGGCCCAGATTGCTATTACCAACAAACCATGACCCCAATGATGCAACGGAAATTGTTCTTATATGCTTGTTGTACTACACTCTCCACATTCTTAAGTTTCCAGCACAGAATAGAGACATTAATGCAATTGAACATCTTTGTAGTACACTTGAAAGAACGGTCAGAAAACATGAAATATGAAGTAAGACAGCTCGACACAATATCTACTACAAGAATGGCAAAATATTAAATCAAAGTCTCAGAGACTACCAAAAAGCTGGTTCATTCCATGTTAAATGCATTAACAGAAGTGATACATAGAAGAATGCCTACAAAGTATTAACATTATTAATATATTTATGTAAATTGTCATTTTCTTTGAACGTATGAATACATTTTCCCCCATTGCGCGAACTATCTGGTACAAAATATTTATTTACTTTTTGCAAAAGACTAATTTAGTTAATCCTGTTATGCATACTGAATTAGGAGGAAACCCCATACTGTTAGTTTACCAAATATCAACTCTGGTTTTGATCTTTAGTTCTAATAAATGAAGTTATTCTATAAAAACAATGGTGTAATGATTACTTTTTTTCCATGACTATCTTCTGAAAAAGATTTAATGCATCTGCAATGTTGTATATTCGTATCAGTGGACAGGAGGATCGTTGAATATAACACTGTCTCTCAGGATGACGAAAGCACGCAAAGTTACCATGACAGTGTGTTTATATCTGTGGTTTATACCGTTTTTATCGTTTGACCTTGCATTACTTGGGTGGGAGCACCTTACCGTTTCTTATCGTCTTACGGGATCTAGTAAGGGGTGAGCGACCAATGACAGTTGCAAAATCGGGAACAAGGGATGGCAGTATGAGGACAAGCAAAGGTAGCGGTAGGGTGGGGGAAAGGGTAAGATGCACCTGGTCTCGTAAAAGGCCACTCCAAACCCTTAATGTCTTCTTGAAATAAGCAGTATTTATTGAGTTAAACGATTCTTTGTTATAAGGAAAACTAACTTTATCTTTAGAATCACAAAAACGTGTAAAACTTTACAGTAAACATAATGCAACATTACATTGAAAACCATAAAAACGTTGGTTCCTTCTACAAAGTTTCTTTATATTTATAGGTACTAGCATTAAAAATCATATCAAAGTAGCTTTAACATGTTTGTCGATTACGTTATAATACATTTTCTGCTTTCGAATGAAAAGTTTTCTTCTAACACGTATGCACTAAACCGCCGTTCTTGGGTGACATTAAAATTTAATTACATTTCTGTGAGTTTGCATAGTTTCTGCAATTTGTCGAACTGTGTTACCAGCTTGTCATAGGTCAATAATCTGGCCACCTGTAGTATCTGATGTATACGGTATCCGACGTAACATTGGTCATAACCAGCATGTATCATGAATAGTGGTGTCCTTGGAGAGGGGTAAAGGGAAGGGTAACGATTTTAACTAAGCGGCCAGAAAAAAATCAATACCTCCCTTTCAGGTTGACCAGCATGAAAGTGCTGCCATTGCAGAGGGGTAAAGAAAGGGAAAGGAAGGGAAGCTAGGAAGGCCTTGTTAAAGAATCATGATACCCTTGCATTTTATTAACATACGTTTTCTGTACGTCGCAAAGGAGCGCGGAAGAATGTGCGTCAGCGGGGCCACTTTATAACAAACTGTTAGTCAAAGCAACATTAAATGAAGGAGGAGGTTCTAAGGATGAAAACGAGGCAGTTTAATTTCTGTGCTTTAAGTTAAAACGCAGATGAGCGTGGTTCACTATCTATTGAAATTACGTTATAAACATTATCTTATTTATTACAAGTGCTATGAGAGCCATCTGGCCTATCTTTCCCCAGTAACGGCATTATTGATTCCAAGGGAGAGGTTTTAATGCCACCCAGCGCGTGAATGCAAGGGGGAATTTTATTTTACGGAGCAACGTTGAGTGTTCCATAAAATATTAATAAGCATATGCTTTCTCTCTCATGTCGTATCGTAATTACTGCTCTGGGATTTTATACGGCACAGTATCAGGCGGCTTTAGATGCGTAACGAGCCTTCCTCTACATCTGTGCGAGTTTGTACAGCACAAAAATTAAACTTTAATGTCGGTAACATAAGTTACATGAGGTAAACAGTATGTGCTTCAGCACGACAAAGCAGTAATTACTTTTCAGTACGTACATATAAGTACGGCTATTCTCCAATTAGCACTCTATAAAAATGAAAATAAGTATCTTGTTCACCTGAATTTTTTAGATGCGTTCGCTTGCTGCAAATTAACCAACACTTACTGTTAGCAGGGAATAAGCCGATATAGAATGTATAATGAAGTGAACTATTCAAACGTACAATAGAGACGACTGAAACTAAACTTAGAAAAGTATAAACAAATTAGTTTAAGTGCTTTTCTCTCAAGGAGTTTAATAGGTAGCCAGCTAATAATGGCATGAAAGGATTATAAAAAAAAAGCTCTAGTAGTAAAACACGAGTACGTCTATAACAAGCAAAAATAACTGAAATTCACTTTTATGTTCAGATAACAAAAACGAGACATAACTGAATGCAATAGAAATAGAACACGATATAGGCAGACTTGAGACTACTAATTAACTAATGCAATAAAGGGAACAGTCCAAACAAGCTTGCGTAAACCGAAACGTTCTAGATACATCGAAAACTACTCTAACGGTCACTAAAGTGTCTCACTTTGGCGCTTTGCGGCGCGGGGCCTCGACATAGGTGTTTTTTGTTTATGTAAAATGTGTGGATGTGAAACAGTTAAAGAAGCAAACAACTAGTAAAATAATGTAACCAAGTGACAAAAGTAAACAAAAAATAATAAATAACGTCTAGCGGAGAAGAGAAACCGGAACTGCTGCAGTAGCCTACCATTGCTCCATTACTGCAAAAGTTTATTTATATTAAACATATATTAATTTATTTGTTAACGATGCTGCCAATTGCTAGATCATATCAGTACCGCCGGTGTGCCGGAATTTCATCCTGCACTTCTTTTGTGTGTCAGCAAATTACTGACATAGCTGTTGCTTTTAAGAACACTTAAAAACCGACGCTCTGGGCAGAGTTTGAACCTGCGACCTTGGGATAAGTATATTTCAATTAACAGGAAGCAGGTAGATCAATAAACTTTCGTTGGAATAGCTGATAGTATTACATATACCGTGTGACTCTTCTCATCCTGCGGATTGACAAGTTATGCACTCCAGGCATTTTACAGGCTCCGCCGTAAACACTGTCCAGTATCAATTTTGGCCGAAATGATTGATTTGTACCGGTGCACCTGAGGTTACTTGCTCTCGTAGCGTAACAGTGTGCGCGTTGGTCTTCAGTGGTGAAGATCCCAGGTTCAACTACTGCCACTTGAAGCTACTTTTAATGTTTGCTACAATTAACGAGAACTGATAGTTTGGTATGGAAGTGTCCTTTCACTTAATTAGTTTAATTATGTCAATTTCATGAAAACACAATTTGTTAGAATATAGCTTAATGAACATCATAAATGCACAATAACATTGTAATTATAATTTACAAACATGAAACATCATTATACGATATTCGCCTATTTAAAGCTATTCTTTCATACAAAAGAAAGCCAATAAATTGCTCTGACAGTTTACAAAATTAAGTACGTGCATACAAACTAGAGGCGTTTGCAAGCCCATGTTGGCCGCACTGTAGCCGAGTGGTTAGACCATTCGCTTCTCACTAAAGCGGCCCGGGTTTGATCCCAGGCAACCTCACATGGGATTAGTGGTGGGCGAAACGGCGCTGGGGCAGGTTTTCTCCGGGTTCTCCGGTTTCCACAGCCATCTCATTCCACCGGTGCTCCATCTTCATTTCATGTACGTATCATAAGTGTCACCTGCGGTGCCGTACGTAATAGAAGCGGGCATTAAACACTACAAAAAAGCTCATGTTATGAACGTTGTGAACCTCTTTGGTTCCCAAAGCAGTACATTTAATAGTGACTGACATTATGGCAGACCATCACAACGACAAGTTTTTACAGTTCACCCGTTTCTCCGTATGTTTGTAATAGGTATTCGAACTGTTCCCTATTCGAAAGCATTGTGTCACAAGAGCACGAAGGGCTGAAACTTTCTCTTTATAGGCAAATCCACTTTCCAGTGCATTTGGAAAGAACATGCGATTTGCTAGAAAGTTCTCGGAACATGAAAAGAAATGAATAAAAACATAACATTTTGCAAGCGTGATTTGAACATCCGATCTTTACCATGACTTTACAGTGTGTTTACCATTGCGCTTACTAGAGCCCCTTAACAGTGAGCATCACCGTAGCCCTAAATCAGCGGGCTGGTGAATGCAATGTCAGCACCTGCATTTTACACCGTCTGTAAAATTCAGGGTTGCCTAGTTACCAATCCGCAGGATGAGAAGACTCACCCGGTATATATACCACACAACAGACGATAGTGGTTAAAAAGGTCATGTATTCATCCTGTTTATTTGAACATTGGCCTAAATAAGATTTATACTCTTCCAGTTTTCGGAATTATTTTGAAGTAATGCGTGGTCATCGAACATTTTTCTGTTCTTCACTGTATTTTAAATACAAGATTGCTGGACAGAAACATGTGCTATGTTGGTTTCTACACAAAATCACCACTAAGCGGGATAGATTACAGAGAAGTGTCCCCAAATTAACGACACGTTTATGGACGTGTTAACAGTAACGTTATTTGTTGAAACACAGAACATTTTAATGCCTTAAGGGAGCCTTTAAGGGCAAATTAATGGCCCTGTGCCGCCAATGTTAAACCTGCTAAATTCATAGCCCGTAATCTGAGAGACTATTTAAGATATCATACTGAAAATTAACAGCGTACAGATTAATGCGTTATTGTACACTGATCTAACTTTATCCAATTAGCGCTTTTATTAAGGAAGGCAAGTTCACTTTTTTGTTAATTATATCATTCTTGGAATAACATGTATCTCATATTTTCCTTTAAAAAAGCAAGAAAGTAATTAACAGGAAAGTAGACCCATACAACACTATAAGCCGGGTTAATTTCGGTAGCTTCAATAGTATCTTAGAAAACTCATACCAGAAAAAAAGAACGTTAAAGGCAAAGATGCAGTTGCTTTCCAAATATATATACCACACCATATAAACTCCTTTCTCCATACAAGTCATGTGTAGGACAAGGTTGCAAAGGTTGAGTCTATAGATTAGAATCACGGATTTGCTAATTGAGAGCAATGGCTCAGATCATAACGTCTGTGGTCCGCATTCGGGAGGTCATGGTTCAGTTCCGGTGGCCAATCAGTTTTTTTTTCGGGGGTTTCCCGGGATCGTTAGACGAACGCTGGGGAGGTTCATTGCATTCAACAAATCCCTTTCCCTCTATTTCACCTTTCATTCTGCTTGGTTCTTTCAGAGTTGACCGGAGTCGAGGTGATTCGGGCGCCCCGTGGCAGGGTAAACCCCCGTCCCCCTTCGCTGCAGACTCCGGCTTCCGAGCCACCCAGCATGATATACCCACCTCCAACAGGAAAGAGTGCCCATTGTACTAGACGCCACCAGGGAGCTTCAATATGGAACTGTTAGGTACCCTGGATCGGCTACCCTTTGTCTTCTCTCACTCATTCCTTCCTCCTGTGGAGCTCCCTAGTGAGCCACAGATACAAAAGGTAACATGACCGAAGTGCCGAAGTCCCCGTCCGTGGTATTTAGCTTAGCTAATCTCACCTTCCGGGTAGAAGATGGGCTAAAGTTTATCACTTTTTTCAATAAAGTGGTGCATTAATTCACAGTACAAAATGGCAGATGCAGTACTTTTCAAAATATATTTAAACTAAGTATTGTGCACACAATGCATACCAAGGTAATTTAAATTAATAGGAAAGCACAATATATTAAAAATATCATGTTTAGCATCCTTCGCCATTTATTTTTCCCTTAACTAAATTATGGTGTATTCGTCATTAAGGATGTGCTATGAAACCGCAGATCAGTATCATAACAATGCTGGAAACGAGTCTACAAAGGGGTCCCAAACCAAAGGGGCCCTCTCAGGTCCCGATAGCACTTAGCGGAATCGAAATGCAATGTGTGTATAGCGCTTCTCTCAGCTTTTAGAGCGATGTAGGGCAGCACATTTGGAGTTGCTTAACTTTCTATAGTCTCCTCCCCTGATACCATCCAGTAAAAGCATCCCTCTGCCATCGAAAACAGACCAAAAATTGCATGTATCAGGAATTCTTTTGTTTCTTGTACAAAGAAGGCAATATTGTAATTAATTAAATAAACAAATAAATAAAAAACATGTATTAGGCTGCAAACCAAGAGATGATACTCTTTTTAATTGCTTTGTTTCTATATGCCTCTTTAATTTCTCTTTTCATAACGAGGGGTTTAACCCGAGAAACAACAGATGAGCTTTTTGAAGTTTAATGTCCTTTAACCGGTTAGGTCAGCGATGGGAACTAATACTCTCTGAGCGCAGCCCGGTTATGGTCTTCCACTGATAGACGTATGTTTAGCAGATAAAAAAAGTGAGGGTCACTCAAGCTATTCCGCGAGTTCCCGGCCCTGGGTTTGGTCATATCAAATGATGAATAAAATGGGTGAAATGATAATCAAATGAGCCCGGGGCCCATAGAGCTTAGAACTCCTCGACATTCATCTTCAGAATAAGCGAAAATCCTGGGGGAAAACCTTACACAAGTAACTCACCCTAACCGAGATTCGAACTCGCGACCTCTTGAATGCGAGTCAGACACTAATGGTATTATTACTCGCTGAACTGTAGGGGTTGTTAACGTTGATTTTTGTCATCCTTAACATTGAACACACTCACATTCTTTCCCACATTCATACTTCCAGACTGTCGGGGGTAGTGAATTATTCTGGATAAAGAAAAATTCTCAACCCCTGTTGGAAATCGAACCTGGGAACTGTGGATAGAGAAGCCAGCTAACTATTTGACCACGGAGGCAGTCTAGATTATTCTTCTTGAGATGCAGGGAAACGAAAAGGTGGTATTCAATTGTTGCGCCTAAAGCCATATTTCCTCTGTCTTAAATAAGCGATTGAGAAGAAGGGCAAGAAAGAAACTTTTTTTCTGTTCCTTAAGCTCCTTGAGTCATCAGGGTTATAAACGAAACGAATGGAAGATGTTCAAATAAGCCCGCGATCATAAACCTTAATTGCCCTACACTGTCTTAACAAGGATAATGGAAAACCATGGCAAAAGCCTTATCCAGGCAGCTCATCCTAACCGGGATCTGAACTCGGATTCTGTGAAATGAGGGAGATACTCCACTCCACCCAGTATCAATACGAATGTATTTATTTACACTCGCTGCTATCAGCATTCTTCTCTGATACGTCATACTAATAAAATGACTATGAGTCGCGGGTATGTAACCCAACGAATATTGTACAATTCGTTAAAATATGAGCCAACCTAAACAGAATTACCCTTTGGATTTTCATCATTTATTATTGTCTGAAAAAACAATTCAATACGGAGAGAATGATTCAAAAGAGAATCTGCTTTTCTGTCAGAACTTACATCTGTAAATCAAATAAACCTCTCCAAGATTTCCGTCAACATTTATGTAAGGTACGGTACAAAATTGTTCTTTATGATTAATGTCAGGAGTTTCATCTAATATTAATGGAACGAAGAAAACATCAGAAATGTTTCTTAATTACGTAATATAATGACGGCACTCACATTTGAAATCAAGTCATTGTGAATATCAGGTGAAGTTGTACGAAAAACAGTCGACTTTTCAAAGTTCTCTTAGAGAGAGGTGTCATATATTGCAAATTCATTTAAATATTCAATATAATTGCCTCTGTTTGAAGATCTCCCGCTCTCATTGTGGCCATGAAAAGCAAATGCCTGACTTCCTAGAAAACATACTACCAATAAAATGAGAAAGCAAAGCTCTGTTCTTTTTCACTTCATTGTTATGCTGTTCTATTGAGAGTTTACACTGATTGTTGAATAAAAATTCTGTTCTTAGGGTTATCCTGAACATTTTAAATTCTTTTTAGATATTGCGTAATTACGTTGATTACATATTGCTTTTTAGAGAAACTTTAATGTTTGGAAGCGACTTACGTTGAGTTTATGAACCACACAACTGATCTTGCATGGCTGCGAGGCCTGGGGATCGGCGACACCCTCCACCATACGCAAGCTGCAGACAGTGCAGAACAGGGCGTTAAGAACAAGTTATGATACCGGGCGTAGATTCCCGTCTTACATCCTTCACAACCACTCCGGACTACCCTACATCATGGACTTGGTGAGGGAGCGATCCCGAACTATGCACACCAAACTGAGAAAAGTAGAGTAGAAGGAAAACTTACCGCCTGCCTAAGGAAGTCCTTGGGTAACGGTAATGCCTCTCCCATTTTCTTACATTTATTCACCCCAACACCGATTCCTGCCCCCCCCCCCTTCCTGCATCCAATCTTAGGTATGCAGGAAGAAACCATGCCCAACGACACAAAAGCTAGAAAGATTATAAACACCTTCTATACTGCACAGATAAAGTCGCATTAAGCGGCTAGGTGCTGTGTAAATAAACATACCGTACAGGAGAACCTGTACGGCCTGTTCTCGAATGCTGGAAAGGGTTAAAACGTTAAGAATAATCGATTGAAAGCTATTATAGGCCTATGCAATGTAACTATTGTTACAAGGACCGTAATCTTTTCCACCTTATTCTGGAAAATTCACACTCGTAAAAGGACTAGCTGTATATATTATCTTTCACAAGCGGGTGGTTCAACTCTGCAATATTGTTAAAATGTTGTGTCTCCTTACATGATCATTAATAGGTATGTCCAAGAATATTGTCTTCCAAAGCCTGTAGCGTTTCCTTCTTAAAAAGAGGAAGGTGTGCGTGCGCGCGCGTGTATGTGTGTGTGTGTGTCTCACCATCTTAAGAAGCTAGCTCGTACGATCAATGCCTTCTCGGTGCTAAATGGCTGCTGTCTCGCAGCATCTATTAATGTGGCATCCGGAATTGGAATTGTAATTTGTGGTCGTACGTTCCCAAGCTTTCTTTCCAAATATCCTCCTTTATATTACTTCGCCAACTCGAGGCTGTGTGGAATCCAAGCCTTAAGCTCTATACCTCCGAATTGTGCTACGAGTTTTAGTTCGATGTTACCATTTTAGAAGCGTATAACATTCTCATGGAGTTTAGAATTTATATTATGCACCTCTATTAACAGTTCTGGTATATTTTGTTATGAAAATAGACTTTTGTATTAGGTATATTAAAAAAAGAGTTGTATAAATCTATAGCAGTACCACTCTAATATATGATTCAGGAACAATGGACATTAATAAAAATATATAGTACAAGAATACAGACATCAGAAATGTACTTTCTAAGAATAACTGCTGGGTGCACTAAACAGGACAAAAATGCAGTCAAGATATCAGGAAACAATTAAAAGTAGAAGAAATAAATCATAATATTGCTCACAAAAGAAATTAATGGGAAAACATGTTCAAAGAATGGATAATAACAGAAAACTAAAATAACCAAAATTATAAAACCAAAGCACAAGAAACCAAGGAATCCGCCAAATTGGAGCCGGAACGGATTGAAAAGTCAAAACCGTGAAGCAGAAGAAGAAGAAGAAGAAGAAGAAGAAGAAGAAGAAGAAGAAAAGAAAACGAGCAATATGGCCCCACAGTAACTAGTGAGATTCGCTTTTGCGATTCGCCGTCCACCTACGTATTTGTAGAAGTTCGAGAAAGGACCGTGTTACGTCAACCTCGCTATATAAGGAGGCGAGGCAGTGAGTAGTTACAGACCAAGACGTGAGATTATCAGCTTTTAGTTTTACTGTGTGTGTGTGTGTGTGTGCGTGTGTGTGTGCGTGTGTGCGCGTGCGTGCGTGTGTGTGTGTACGTTCACGCTGTAAGAAGATAGTAGTTAAGCAGTTAATGAGAGTTGAGTGATCGTATCACAATGAAACCATAACGTTACTATAATTCAGCATAGAAGCAGGCGCAGTGCAGGACCTTTCCTAGATGCCTAAATTGTATGGGAAACCTTCCTAATATACACAAGATCAACATAACCAATAATACCCAATAAAAAATGTTGAGTCTTTGATACAGAAATATAACAGTAAAAGGTGTTAAACTAAACAAACAGGGAAGTGTTTGTTCGCAGAATTTAAAATTGCATTTGGCAAGGCACGGCCAAATGGAAAGCAATATATCGTGCAGTCGAAAGCGTGTGCTGGAGGGAAAAAATGCAACATTTTTCCTCTATGCACGCAATACAAGTATAATCCCTTGTGTTATGTGACTTTATATGAATGTATTCATTAATAGCTTGTGTGTTATAAAGTCTTGCGTTCATGCTATGTGCGCGCTTGCTTTTCATTGTGAATGGGACTTAACGGTGTAGGCACATTAACTTGCGATTTTGTGATTGTATACTGCACAAAACTGTTTTTTTTAAAGCAGCAGTTCAAAATGTTGACCACCATAACCACGACAAACTGCACAATGGCTGTATCAGGGACTGCCTCACACTCTCTTAACATCCCAAGAGATGAGTGTACATCTTAAAATACTTTAATATTCAAAACATTCTGTGCGCATCAAAAACTAAAAATCACAATAGTTTTATTATTTTATTAACTCTAATTAGCCACCCGTCTCTGGCAACAAGAAAAAAATACTTGAAGGTAATTAATTTCTTCGCTTTGATCGACACTGATAATACTTTTAGCTTTTTTGTGTATTTAATTGTTTAAACCTAAACAAACTTTCTATAACCAGATACTGAAGTTCAAGTCACATAAATGGAGCACATGCTGGAAGCATGCTAGGAGCATAGCACAAAATGTAATGTGCATGGACCAGATAATGTATTAAAAATGTTAAGTCGAGAAAAACAATTTTTTTCTGTACACATGCATCATGCTCATGAGTAAGATTACCTGTTTGGCCAAAAACTGCCGTGCTGCATGTATGAGAAAGCAAAGCTGTTTTTTTTTTTTCCGCTTCATTGTTGTGCTGTTTACCTGAGAGCTTATAGTGATTATTCAATGAAAATTCTATTCTTAGAGTTATCCCGGACATTTTTAGTTGCTTTTATCATATTTCGTGATTACACTGATTACATATTGCTTTTTAGAGAAACTTTAATGTTTGGAAGCGACTTACGTTGAGTTTGTGAATCAGATAACAGTTTATTTTGATTTTCGTTGCATCAACGACACGGAAACGATGTTTTGTTTACTGCTCTAGCTCTGATTAACTTCGTGACCTCTCGGATGTACACTATCTGTGTACATACCTTCGTCCCAGAATCCGCGCAAATCTTAAGCTACATTTGCTTTAATAATAAGTAACCAAGCTTCCAAAATCATGCTCAAATGCTCACAATTGAAGAACACACATACTGTGTTGTACCTACTAACCTCTTAAGAGAAACATGCAGCATATTTCTCCTAAGAGGTTACATCAGCGTCCATTGGTACGGCCTACAAGATTATCATATTGATGCTCCAATTTTTTAAGACGTTGGTAATATGAAAAGTTGGAATATTTGTTGTTAATTTATAATTTCGTTCAATACAAACGTTGTAAAACTGATTCCAAACATATTTCCTATTGTATTCTGTGTCCTGAGGTTTCCCTCTTCGAAATATTTAATCTATTTCAGCACCGAAGCGAGAGTCAGCCGTTTTTTGACATTTGAATAGCAGCTCTGATACGTCAAATTTCGTCAGCCGTTGTGCATCTGTAACACAGTTCAGCTAGATTCTCTAACCCGATCATAACATGAGAAAAGCAAAGGAGGAGATAATTAAATTCAGAGGAGGTGGTAATGAAATTCAATAAATTTTTCAAAAATGAACGCTCTCATTGGTTGAAATTTGAAATTGTTATGCACATGATTGATTGATTCCTACTACATCACGTATGAGTGGAATAGTCATCGCATTCCTGAAAACTTGTTAAGTTGTCCGTAGAGTTCAAATCTAACCTTTAAAATGCAAAGAACATGGTGGGTATAAGCATTACTTTATAGTACAGTTACTAGAAATGATATGGAGCTATGAGATGAAATCAGTGACTGATGATGTAATACGAGAATTGGTATTGGGAGACTTGTGAACTGCTACACAGGCAGTTGCTGCACCTGCAGATTCAGGAGTTCATTTGGACTTGCATACATTCATCAATTCATCATTCACTTCGTTCACCGCTTCGAAATATCCTGTACATGCCGTTAATGCCAGAAAGATGAAGGGAAAAGAAAGAAACCTTCCGGCCAGTGTGAATATGGAGAATAATATTATAGCAAACAAAGCTTGTTAAATTTCCTGCAGGGAAGGATAAACCAGAAGTGCTGCGGAAAATGAAATAACTACCCGAGCGGCATCACCCGCTGACCGACATTGCCTGCGGCCCTTCTAACATTCCTGTTTGTAACACTTTCCCTTCTATAACATCCTTTTCCGCAGTCCATGTACATATATTGTCATGTAATATAACGCTCTTTGGAGCTGAAAACCCTTGTGAGTTCATCCTTCACCTCTATTTTCGCTTTGTAAATATACGGTGTGAAGATTATTTATCTCGTGCAACGACAAAAAGAAAAAGAAAATGCTTTGTAAATTATCAACAATTTCGATTCCTGTTTCAACCTCCACTCTTTTCCATCTGTTGTCACCTTAAAAGTGATGATGGTATGATGCTATAGTAAGTATTTAGAAAGTTCTTTCTGTACAGCAAAGCAGTCAGATGTTTTTGTCTAGAGAAAAAGGTTGGTAGGGTTAGATTAGATTTACACTACGGAGGACATCTAACATACTCACAGTAGACTTATATAGCCGTCTGTGGCTGCCACCGCACAGGAAAAGAAGTAAAGGAACCGCAGGCTACAGGGCGCAGGCAGACAGGCCAGAGAGAGGCGCAGAAGTCCGTAACAATTCCAGAACTCGAATATCGTCGGAACGTTCAGAGGGCAATGAAGATCCACCGACAGTAGCCCTTCCTAGAAGCGGACACTCACTCCAAAGTTCTCTTAACCAAGTATAGTAATCATTGATACTACTGGTTACAACTCCACGCAACTCTACAGGACGTCTGCTTCCTGTCTCACTTCGATTAGAGATCGTGGTCGGGTCTAGCTGTCGCTTGCTGGCCGAGTGACCAAACACCGACACACACCAGCTGTCCTTTTATATAGTTTGAAGGGTTTCCCAAAGTTTATTACATTTGCAGAACTTTGAAACTAGAAGGTTCTAGCGTAGCTAATTCTGGAACCGCTTAACAACGAACCACACGTTTATGACCTTTCCTTGTCCCACCAAACCATGGACACTGCAGCAGCGGTTGGCCACAATGGGTCTGATGTTGCTCCAACTCCTCTGTTACAATATGTAACCATTTCTGAAACTTCTTTCGCAATATATCGTACAAATTACCAACTGCTATTAGTGTGACCTCAGAAAGTGTTACTCTCCGTTGAGAAAGTCCTCTGCACTTCAGGACTGGGCAACAAATACCTATTGAAGGTCCAAAACATGTCTGGCCATAATTTCCTTGATCTTCCCGGATGTCTTCCTCCTCAGGGCAATAGAAGACTACCTTTCTTGGGACCATCTCTGGTGACAGTCTGTCGACATGCTACTACCATTATTAGAAATTACCCCTAACTACTCTCTAATTTGTTTCGTTCGTTTTATGTACTACATTACACCCTTTTATTGATCTAAGGAGTATCATTCCATTGTTCCATATTTAAAAATCAACAGACAGAACATTATTACATAATTTTTTGCATTTTTCGAAATTTGTGATAGGAACTTTTTTACAATGTTTCGAAAACTGTACTGATTTCATGTATGGTGTTTACAAAATTTATTGCACATGCATTGAGAGGAGAAAATTGTTTTAATAGAACAGTTGACATTGTAATAAAATGGGTTGGTTTTGATCTAACGGAGGAAAAATAAGTGTCAAAGTCAGGAATAAGGAATATTTATATAGAATTTCTTAATTAACGTTTCAATTCTTAAAACTTCAAAATTTTGTTAATTTAAATTATATGTCGGCTGCTATAAAATATCTTCTGGAAAACGCCAGAGAACATATTCTGCGCTTGGTTGCTAGTTGCTTTAAAGTGGAGAAGAGTACTTTCTGTAGTACATAGATGTTTTTAGGAATTGCATAGCTCCTAGGCACTTTAAACTCAGGATTGTAGTACCTTTCTAAATTTCACTCGGTCTTAAACCAGAAACGTTTTGAATATCTTCAGTAAGGCTTGGCAGAGGCCATTCATTATGCGAGCTGTTTATAACTAAGTAAAATGTGAATGTCGACTTCTTCCTGTTTCATGGAGATTCCCTTCAAATACCCAATCCCAAACGTCCACGAGAGATAAGTTCTACTATTTAACATGGTGTTCTATCTATTTTTGTTTTAAAAATATCAGTGACATGAACCAAATTGTGTATTGTTATTTTCTTGCGTGTTAATTGATTAAAAACGCCGAGCTTACTTTGAACGCCTAAATCATTTATGGTTTTAGTTGCAAAATGATCAATGACCTCTCAAATATGAGTTTGGAAAATATTCCATACTTGAGGAATTTTCAGTATTAATCACAAGCATAAAAACCTAACATGCCCTTACAAATTTTGCTGATAGAGCCTTTTCTGTCTTTAAATGTTTACTTTTAATCATATTTAAAGTCAAAGACTATGCATCAAGACTATGCATCTACAAAGGAATTAAATAAACATTTCTCTGTTCTAATATTTTGATCGCTTTTATAGTGGCATATTAAGAAATGTGAGTGCCGGAAAAGCAGCTCAAAATACAAGAGTTATTTAAGGATGTATTTTGACTTCTCAAACTTTATGCAGGGATTTTAGGAGTCTAACTGCAGATATGTACTTGTATTGGTAATTTTGACAATGTAATGAACAATATTACATTATATTTACTTCATTTACAGACTAATAATTTTAGTTATTTAGATTAATATATTTTTAGAAAGATTAATACCTCCAAGTACGCGTGGCACACTCAGGCCATGAGTGTTTATTTACCCCAAAGGAGCGGGACGGTTGTTAGGAGGGCTAAAGCAGTGCACAGTCCCCGCAGTGGTAAATGTCAAGGTCACTGGAACGTAACAAAAACAAATGAGGAATCAGGCACGGTTTCTACGTACCCAAAATGTTCATTATGCCTTACACTTTCATAGAGCAACACATTAGAAAGGAAGTTTAAATCCGTTTAACTGAGCATCAAATGCTTTGTGCAAAGCTTATTGTGCCAGACTACCTGAGCCAGCCAGTTAGGTATGTAAGTGTGAACACGGGGGAGCAAAGCGGATGGGCTATACTGACAAGCGTTGTTCATTTCGTGACTCAGTTACGACCATGCAGAAAATGTCAGGTAATAAACTAAGTGATGTGTTTGTAGGAAGACTGCTAGAGAGAGAGAGACAGAGAGAGAGAATTAACGCACTAAAGTGGACACTTATTAAGATACACTCACTTCATTTATGCCGTCCTCGCAGTTTCGGGACGCATTTTACTAACGGCCTATGTGTAACAAGGAGGAAGTTTGCGTTTTTGTTTACCTTTTCGTGTATGCAGCGGCATCGTGTTTTACCTGCAGTTGTAGATAATTCATAACTGAGCAATGACTTCAAACGGCAAAATGGCTTCCCACATACCCACAATTCTTCCCTGATACTCCTCGGCTGTATTTTCGTACGTCGCACCAGCTACAGTTAGGGACACTGGGACTGAATTTTATAAGTTTTTCAATTTTACACATGTTTACTTCAAAATTAGCACACTTAATATGAATAAATAAAAACATTACTTACAAAATATCAATGTTATAGCTGAGGCTGTTGAAACTAGCAAGATACACGTATGGGAGCCAAATATCTTAACTTGGGTTGGCCCCGCGCTCGAAAGTCCCAAATATGTGGTGATCGAAGTTGGGTATGCCCTGCATTTGAAATTTCAAACGCTTGGCGATCGCAATCTCGCCGTAAACTCACTGTCAGCTAGTCAGCTGGGATTGCATCTCAGGGTCATATGGGTGCGGAGGAACAACTCTTGAATACTCGAATAACAATCCAATGTGTCTTCTTAAGCACATTCCTTTACAACCCAATTAGAACAAATAGCTTCAATAACACAATCTTCAAATAACAATGCTCTCCTTGTATAAAGAATGTGTTTTCTAGACTTCACTAATACATAGAACGACAATTCTGGAATCTTTACAGGAGAGAAAAAAATGTAGACGGTTATTCTTTGTAACTATGGGAAACAAGTGAAGCACGATCTTTTGTTGCCTTTGTTTCATTGGTCCTTTAATGTAGATGTTCTAGAGGGCTTAGACAAGAAACGGTTTCATAGCTCAAACATTTTCTCAGACAATATCAATACTTTTCTAAGCGAAAACATACATTTTTTTTTATAAAAATTGCCTTCCCATTTTTCAGAGAAGTATACACAGGGGCAGTTTCTGATAAGTAAACTATGAATAAATCAACATATTTGATTCAAGTTGATGTTATTGCTTGCAGAGAAATACAATTTTGTTTTTGTGCATCTGTTGGTGTTAAAATTCCCTTTCTTTCACCAGAAATTCTTTTTGTAAGACAATGAATAAAGCAATTGTCAAATGCACACTGAATCTTTTAGCTCACACGTTTGAGATTATGCATGCAAATTTACATCAAATCAGAGCAAAACTGAAATGAAAGGAATAAATTTCATACAAAATGCAACACAGAGGGGAATTTTAAGCACCAGTGTGATGCACCATGTTATGGTTAAAATGAAGCGCACATGAGGCTGAACTTTTAAAAATGGCATGTAAGAAAAAATGTTTGTCCAAAAGAATTCACAGGTCTACAGAATATTTATAGGACATAGTTAAAATATCGGAAATGTCGTTTTCATCTAAAATTGTAGTCCTAAGGTTCTTAACATTAAGAACAGGAGATTCAGATTCGTATCTATATTTCTCACTGCAAAATGGCCCTGGATCATTCCACACATTTGGCAGCAAACTTCTGAAATGCACAACACGCCGTCCACATAATGTCACATTCCAGTATATCTCTGCCGGAAGATGGTTTTGTCCAAAAGTTGGAATGCCTATGAACATTATAAAATTTCTTTTCAACTGTCACTTCAATTTGTCCGACAGAGTCGGAGATACGGTGATACGGCCTCATGTTCAATTTTGGAGAGTGCAAAGGCAGGCATAACAAGTTTTAAAAGTTCAAAATTCCCCTCAAGGCACATTGAATTTGCTCTTTCTTACTGAACCTTGCTTCCATTTTCATTCTATTCTCATAGTTACTTTCTTTTCCTTTCCTGCAGGGTAAATCGAGCAGAAGGCTTGCTTGGAAGTTCAATGAAACAGCATCGTGCAGAAAGGAAAAGAAAGGAAAGGAAAAGAAGGGAATTAGTTGGCACTAGGAAATGGAAAAGATGAAGAGAGAAGGGGCGGTCTTTCACGTTTCGCGGAGGAAAAGGAACAACGATAAGGAACAGTGATGAATAATTAACGAGGAAGAACTCCGGCGGTGGGTTTGCGAGGAAAAGAGCGACCTTCCAGGCAAGTCGTTAAGGACACAGAAATGTTCCTCTTCGATTCTATTAAAACTCGTCACCTTAGGGCTTCCTTCCTTCCTTCAGAGGCGCTTAAAAATAGGAAGCGATAACGCTAGATATTTTTGCTGCTACAGCGGAATGAATCGGTGCATTTGTTCTCTCGCAATTAATACTGCTTGACAAATGCAGGGAAAATGACCTGGGTCTTTTATTTCCGCTCGGGGAACAAGGAACTTCCAATGAGCCGGATAATGTGCAAAATTACGACATCGGTAAGTTATGTCGCAAACATTTCCGCTTTCTTAGGAGAAGACCATTTCTTTTATAGCAGGAAAGAGAACTGCTAGATTCCAACAGGTTTCTTAAAAATGTGGTCTTTTCATCGGTGAAATTAAATTTGCAGTTTTCGTCTGAAACTTGAGTAAAGAATTACACGCATGTCATAGATCATTATTGTACTCGTGAATTTGAAAAGAAACGAAGTAAAACTAGTGCATTATAATTATGAAACTATGTGTATCCGAATTCAACAAAACTAAGAGTGAGCCGACTCATCAAAATATTCACGTAATATGGAGTTCGGTCCCATTAAAAGTAATTTTATGTGTATCATAGTAGGTATATCGGAAGATGAATGAATGAAATTAGTGGAATGCTAAAATGAGCCCAAGGTCCATAGGGCTCAGCTACCCAACATTCTTCTTCTCAGGATAAGGGAAAACCTCGGAAAACAATCTCGGAACCTCTTGGATGTGAGCCAGACACGAAGGGTGTGTGTGTATATACTAGATATACATATATCCTATGTACTTTCTTCACAGGATAAGAAGACCTAACGAGGCTGAGTACACGACCTCCCAGAGGGGATGAAATCCCCATGCTGGTACCAGGGATCGAACCTGGGTCCGGCGCGCCAGAGGCAAGTGCGCTACCAACTGCGCTACGGAGGCGGTCATTATTATTACTACTATTACTATTATGATTATTACTATTATTTCTATTACTATTATTACTATTTCTACTTTATTACTATTACTACTACGACCACCACTACCACTACCTCTACCACCATCATAAATTATTATTATTATTATTATTATTATTATTATTATTATTATTATTATTATTATTATTATTATTATTATTATTATTATTATTATTATTATTTAAAATACATGCATATTTTAGAAGTAATAAAACATTATTTGGCTAAATGGAACGACTAATGCGCATGCAATTTAATATCCTTCAATCAGCAAAGTAAACTTCAGAAAATGAAAGAAAGCTCACGTCCTGGGTTGAAATCTAAGCCAAGAACGATACACCTATTTCACTTGGGCCCAAATTTGTATCACCTTTCGCCAGCATATAAAAGTATTTCTGAATGCGTAGCTTTTCAACCTAACCTCAAATGAAATGATTTAATAGTAGTGTGAAAAGTTAAAGCCTTAGTATGTTTGCAGTATGAGGAAGTTAACTTTCTCCAAATTTTGTCTTTTGGCACACCGTACACAAAAGCATTCTCTGTATTCCACGATCTTGCTTTATTTGCCTTTTCCACACGTTTATTCCATATTAAATTCTAAAAAGCACCGCAAACGTATATTATCTATTTTGAAAGAAATATATATCCAGTTGTATGGCATTCATATGACCTTCACCACTCACTCTTCCACAAACTATTGTTACAAAACCTTATTCTGGTTTACCTCTCGTTATTCGGGACAAATTTCCACCACACATTAACACATCGTTAAGGATATAAGGATACCATAGACGAAACTGATAGTCATATTCTTAAAAAGCGCGTTGCTATGTGATGGCTTTAAAATTCCGTGTACTCTGCATGATCGTGATAAAAAATGAGCAGCAACTTACTGCTTGAAAATTGTAACGAATGACAAAGAATATTTCAGAATATTTCAGTGTATGATTTTTTCTTTTCTTTCTTTTCTGGCCGTTTACCACTTATACAAAAATAATTCAGAGTGTAGAGATCAGCTGTTTTCAAACAAATTCAAATTTTATTTGTCATGCAAATATCCTACAACACATGGAATACTTCAATAAAAATTGTTATACAGAGTCGTTTTGAGAAAGTAAAAAAATGACGATTTTTTCCCATATAAAGGGTAGTTTGGGGTGGAGAGATTTTCTTGAAAATGCTTGTACTGCATCCTAGGAAGATGAAATTATGTACTAAGTTCCTATTTAAGATCTCATATGGACCACTTTCTAAAACTATTTCCTTTTTCGGATTTGTATTTTCGGTGAAATCTCG
Organism: Tenodera sinensis; assembly: GCA_030765045.1. Taxonomy (NCBI): domain Eukaryota; kingdom Metazoa; phylum Arthropoda; class Insecta; order Mantodea; family Mantidae; genus Tenodera; species Tenodera sinensis. The sequence goes on along the minus strand of CM060965.1, from coordinate 67,216,990 downwards.
ATATCGAACTTTTGAGTGGAATGCAATATTTTCTACTGCTGTAGTTAAGAAATACGATCAGTTATATTGGAAAGAGGGAGATAAATGATATATTTAAGCATATTGGTGACTCTGTAGGTTTAAAAAGCTATTATATAAGTAGGTGGTGCCGTGGCCGAGCGACCCGGGTTCAAGGGGCCCACATGTGGCATTCTTGGTGGACGAACCGGCGTCTGGGGTGTTTTCTCCGAGTTCTCCAGTTTCCCCCACCACTCATTCCGTCAGCTGCTCCATCATCACGTTTCCAAGCATTCCTTTCCACCTGTATTTCATACCGTCCTCTTCCTCACTCTCAACCCGGTGCTTGGCTGACCACTTGCTTTCAGGTCTTCACTCTGTCCGGTCCATAGGTTCGTCTGCTCCCCAACAGCCACCAGACCTGCTTGTAAGTTCTCCATATAGAGAGAGTATTCAGGAACAAGATACGCAAGTATCTTTTGGAGAAAAGAGCATCGCAATGTTCTCCAAGAGGAAAAACTTATTTTCTGGAACCTGCTTTAAATTCGGATACAGCACTTAGGGGCCTACATCTTGGAACATCTGCTCAGAGTAACAGAGAAAGCGTTTCCGCAAAATTTGTAAGCGCTCAGCTTGGGCATCAGCTGATATTGCAACACAGCATCTTATACTCTAGCTCGACTCCAAGTTAAATTGCATGCATTGTGCAGATGGTATGTCTACATTCTCCAATTTCAGAAAAAATGGCTTTCCTTCCTGTTTCCTTAGTCTTTTTTTCTGGAACTGAATTTTTAATTCAACGGTTTTGAACCGTATATATTCTGGTAAGAGAGATGCAGTTGTATTTAATATAGGGTTCACAAAGATAATTTTATATCCCTTTCCCTGAATTTCCCTGACTATCCCTGACTTACAAAATAATTTTCTATGACAGTTGAGCATGTTTTCAGTTTCTCGTCAATTTTTAATTAAGACAGAGTTTATAATTTATACTACATGCAACCTTAGGTTTTCACCATTCCTACAGTCATCCATTGACTTCCTGTAACTCTTAGTTTCAATTATGAAAATGTATTATGGATACACAAATAACCCAATCAAGCAAAGTAACACCAACTTCTTTCATAAAGCTACTGAAATATAAACTATTTTTTTTTACATTACTGCTTAATTAGAAGTTAACACAGTGAACTAATACAAGACAATTCCTGTCCAAAGATTATTGCTTGCTGAATTTTTCTTCCTGCAGCATTATTATAATTCGAGGCAACTCATAGGGCAGTAATCCACATTATTCACAGTTATTAAACCATTACATGTAAAAATTCCTGTCTGTCAACCGGAATTGATTTTCCTAACGTTTATAGTACTAGGAATAGTTTCTCTGACTTTCACTGAGAAATTTTTATTTCCCTGACTTTTTAGGTTGTATGAACCATGTAGTAGCACAGTCTGTGTTTAGATAGAAAGTATTTTCATCAGTTAGCAAAAAGTGTAAACTTCAAAACGTCTTTAGCACATTCTATGTTAGTTGAGGTCTGGCTGCTACCTACTAGCAAAGTGTAGAAAACAAAGACGGAATCCTGCATCAGCAATTTATACATAGCTGTAGCAGATCCGTACGAGTTGTGCTGTTGTATGGTTCACTCTTTCTTGAGCTAATTCGACCATAATACAATTAGATACCAAAAATTCTCCAATTCAGTGTAGCTGAATTTAGCACTAGATCCTGGAATCGTCTTTTCTTATAATAAACTGCTTCTGTAATCGAAATTTGGGGACAGATATCGTGTGAACGTTTTGCTATTCCTTTAAAATCTCTTCCTTCAATCACAGAATGCATAATCAATGAAAAGGTGCACGTTCAGTTTTATCATATGGTGTTATTTATATATACATTACATTATGATTTTAATATATTAAAATATTATGGAATGTGAAGCCTGATTATTAATAAGCTTCTTGAGGAATTTAAATTATTTATGGGAAAGAAAAGAATTAATAAAGGATTTTTATGAAGCTCTTTTACAATTAGCTAGATTATATTATTAGACTTTTGATATAAGCTCTTTATGGTTCTTATTAAATATGGATGCATGTGTTTTTGCATAAATCTGCCAAAGTTCATCTCGGCTTACATTGTCATATGCCTTTTATAATTTGTGAATAATATGTGTAATTTTTTTTTTTCTTCCATAATTTGTTGTACAACAAATGAAGTGTATTTGCAAATCATAAATCGATGTTGATACAAAAATTACAATATTATAATAAAATGAACGGGGTAATAAGGAGACATTTTGCCAAACAGATGAGGACTAATGCAAAACTATAATCAAATCAAAGCGGCTCTCAGACACGGAAGTGAAATTTGGATTATAAATAACAGAAATTCGCATAAACTTGAAGTATTTCAAATGCGTTTCTTACGATCACTGTTAGGAGTTACTAGATTGAACCATCACAGGAATACGGACAGAGAAAACCTTGGAGTACCAAGTTTGATTGAGGAGATAGAAAAATACCATCGAGAATGGAAAAATTATTTGATGAAAATGGAAAGAACTAGACTCCCAAAATTGGCATTCCAGTATGCTCCAATTGGACATAGGGACCAAGGAGGACCAAAATAGCGGAGGGAGGACCAAGACCATCTGCGCTAGGTTTATCGTTACAGGCCACATGGCCTAAAAAGAACTTGTTCATGATGGTGATGATGATGATGATGATGATGATGATGATAGGTCTTACTAATAAACAGCACTTCCTTAGCTCAATTTTCAAGAGTATCTATTTTCAGGGTAGCGATTGGTCCTCAAAACGCTAACACATAGTATTATTAATGTCAAACCCGAAAATTAACTTCAGCATCTTCCTAGAGTGGGACTACAAAATTGAGAGAACATCTCTCCACCCCAAGCCACATTTTACATGAACAAATTGTGGTAATGTTTTATGCTTTCAAAATAATATACTACACGATGCGTTTTATCTGTCATAGAAATATCTTAAATACGTACATATATATAGTATTTTATATCAAATCTTTAGGGCAATCTTTGCGAAAATAAAAACAAACGAATCTTGTGAAGCAGTTTATCTTAATTCAAATATTTTCTATGTAAATATCTTGCCACACGTTGGTGCGAGAGTTTGAAGCAGCAATCTTTACTGCTTGTCGTTGATACATCAGTTTGAAGCAATATTACTTCTCGTCGATGTGAACTCCGAAGCAAAATCACACACTAATCTCAAACTATCTGAATCAACAACGCTCTCCGCCGCTTAACAATAAAATGTCTAGAAGGTTATTTGAATCTTCCCTTTTGCCATTAATAGAAGTAATGAGGATTCTCTCTCTGGGTTTGCGTGGGTGGTTTCAAAAGGATTTTTTAATTTAACGGCTTTTAATGAAGAATCTATTTTTTAACTCTTTCCACTGGCGATATTGCCAATCAATATATGTATTCTCGTATAATAAAGCAACTAATCAACAGTATCTGCAGACACAAATCAACTTTAAGATGCTCACTTTATGCCCATTGATTTTGTAAGTAATTAGATGTGAAAACAAAATGTATATCTGTCCCCTTCGACAGACTGTCCACCAACGTTCGTTGCTCTTAGGGGAGATACTAAGCGACGCGATGAAAATCCGTTGGTTTTGCTGTTCCCATCCATGAGGCTACCACCTTCTTGCTCGCTTTCTCTCCATATTTATCATTATTTATTTAAAATTATTACAATAGTTATTATTATAATTATTATTTTTAAATGTTTAATTTCTTTTTTTAAATATTTACTTTGAAAGCACCTATAAATTTTAGCTTCACTTGTGATATGTAGGGTAGATTGAGGTGGGGGGGGGGGGGTGGGGGGAGTTTCTTGAAAATCTTTGCATACATGTAAGCAGCTAAACTTAAACACCAAGTTTGATATTTAAACGGATTATTGTTTTTTAGCCGAGCTGTTAAACATACACACACGCGCACGCGCACGCGCGCATACACGAACGCACATGTGTACGTACCTCTTCCTCACCTTGTTACTTTCTCTGCCACATGTAAAGGATATTAAATATATATTACTATCAAGTCGAAACTGATAACAATTAGTGTGCTTCTTACTTATACTAAGGAAGATTCATAATTCAATACTTTTTAACTGCAAATCATTGTTATGCTTAACTACAACCCTATTATTAATTATAAAGTTCATTCAAGGAATTGTAAGCTAGAGTATTAGTAGTTATGGTCTTGAAACTAAAAGAATTTGGCAGTATTATAATCTATTTATAGGAATCTGTTATGTACTCTATCCTCCATGCAGGACCTTCCTTACATTATTTCTTGTATACTGCTGTTTAATAATGTCTTAAGGCAGAGAAGCTATTGTTTCCACCCAACAGTCGGTTGAATACAAAGTTCCCAAGATTTTCATTAAAATCCCCCACCCTAAGCTACCCATTACATTAATATTTTTCGAAAATATTTATTTTCTCAAAAACGGTTCTCACGATTTTGATTAAGATGTTTAAGATATTTTCATGGCAAGTGAATGTGAATGTATATCTTAAATTTTATGGTACCGTGCTCAGAAGTCCTCAATATTTGGATGGCTTTTGTATAACTGGTAAGCAGCAAGAGATAGACAAAATCTTAACACGCCAAAAATGTAGATCTCGTTAAAACGCATAATTTATGTCAAATATTTCTTTTCTCTTTTGAATGAACCATTCCCGGGTTATACTTTATTATTATTTGTTTGAATTTGTCAATACTTACACTTTTCTCAAATAGGAATATGTTACTCCCAGTTTATATCTCTTGGTCGTGCAAAAAGAACGGAATTTTAAAGGCATTGCATAGCAACCAGCTCTTAAAAAATTTCATTATCGCTTAAAGCCTACTGTATTCCCATATTTCCCTTGCACCTACACGAAAGTTAGCAATCAGATAATTTCTGAAAATGCCTATGTCGATGAAAATGCAGTAGATAGAGAAACAGGCATTTGCAAGAATAGTGTGTATAAGAGTGAGTATAGTTTTTATATGTATATTTGCGAACAATTTCTTCAAATTGAACTATACTAAAGGTCTGTATCGTAATAGATTACGTGATCACTTGGTGGATCTTCTAAGGCTATGCACTTCAACTCTGTCTCCAAGTATTGACAGATTTCTGAAACGTAAGCAGTAACATAAAGTCAGTAATGAACAGACATTTATCGCATATTATTTGAAAGTACTTTCGTAAATCAAACGTAACGTACATGTATACAAACCGCCACTGCAAGACAATGCACGTCCGAGTGAGTGGCACAGTCTGCATAACGTGGAAGCTTGAACATCGCTGAAATAGATGAATGCGCATCCTTCAGAATAGTTTATACAAGTGTGAGTAAAGAAAATAATTGAGCGCGCACATCAAATTTTTAAAAACACTATTTGTTTAGGAACTCTTAAATCTGTATTTTCGGTGAAATCTTGATATCGAATTTTGGGTGGAATACTATACTTCTATTTGGTATGGAAAAAGGGTAAAGATAGTCATAAAAGTACAAATATTCATATTGCTTTAGTAGTTTCTTACTCCAAGTGCAAGCGAGGAAAGTTTAACAAGTTTAGGTATCTGCTTTAATAGTTAATCTGCTGTGAATGGTCTTTGTAAGGAATAACCCTCAACAAACGCATTTATGTTATTCTCGCCGTTCAGGCCTATATATCAATAGAGACTTGACCTGTGAGGGTATCTGCCGAAATTAAATTCCTAAGATACGTCGCAGGGTAAAGAACGCTATCCCCATATACGAGTCCAATATAAAAACGTAGGGCAAGAGATGTCCAGGAAGACATCGGGGAGCAAAAGAGAGAGAGAGGGAGAGAGAGGGGGGGGGAGGGAGGGAAAGCACCTTATCATTTTCAACTCTTTACCTGTTACATACGGATTATTTTACACGATAAAAATATTAATAACGAAATCACGGGAACGTAACAACACAGGTTAGTTCTGCTGGTACCCATATGAGCTGATAAAGTCATCCTTTGAACTAACGGTGCAACTCTTTCGGCATTGTCAGTAAAATTTTTCTTTCCTGTTCTTCTTGCTCTAATAATTTTAGACACACTATTCTTGCTTATTACTTATTAATAAGGTGGTAAGACGTATAATATGATTGTTCTTCCAGTATTTCCAATAAATATTAAAAGATTCCCGCCAATTACATTGCTGCTAATTGAACTGCCAAAATTATTGATTAAATCAATAATTGTTTCAATGCACACCATAATTGGCATAATGTGCTCTTGGCATAATTTAAAACGAGTTTTTTGTTATACGTGTTATATGTGTTTTTCTTGTTATAAATTGAATATTTATTAATTAGCATTGGCTTTAACAGGAATTAATAACTTAAGAAAAGTTAAAATATTCCATTTTAAAGTTGTATCAGGCTGTGATTCAGAAAAATACGCCTAAAATCCGGCATGCTCACTTCCCAGCCTTTCTCTAGTCACTATTGTACAAAAACGCTTAATAATATTCTATCTACTTTATGTTAATCGAGATAAACGTTTGTAGAAATGGTTTTATTGTGTACTAGCTGAAATACCCGGCGTTGCTCGTGGTTTGACGATTTCATCATTACAACATTTAGACTTACGTTGGATACTATAAACAGAGTAAGTAAATAAAAAGCGGGAAAACACTATGCAAAAGCAATGTTGAACAACCACAAATACCACATAAAGAAAAGCGAGTAGAGAAAGGTATGTGAATGTAAGATGTTGCATTTCTGTCAATGATAAAGAAAATTGTACGAATTCTTTGTAGAAGAGGGAGCAGAGAAAGCCTGTGATTTTGTTTCAGAAAAAAAATTGTGTAGAGAAAATCATGTGAACGTAATGTGTTACATTTCTATTTCAGTCATAGAAAATTATATGAATTGTATGCTGAAGGGTGAATAAAGAAATGTGATCGTATTTCGTAAAAGAAAGGTGAGTAGAGAAAATGGTGTGAATGTCGTGTTGCTTTAACACCGACTTGCTAGCATCTGATATCAATATGTTTAACGCTATATAACTGCGTTATGTTTAGTCGCGGACCATATATTGCCTATCTCAAATTACTTATATCAGTCACATCTACAATCTATCGAGTTATTTTGGTGTAGTTCATTAACATCCTCTATGTATACATACATTCATATATAGATTTCCTTGAAGGTTCAAGGGGAACAGGAGAGTACAGTAGGTTTAAGCGATAGTCCAATCATTTAGGTGCTGGTTGCTGGGTGATGGCTTTGGTATTCCATTCTCTTTGCATAGCCAGGACTTAAAAAATGACATCCTTTGCGAGAAAAGTGTAAGTACTGGACAACTCAAACAAATAATAGGAAATATGTAAGAAATGGTTAATTCCACGTATTTAATATACACTGCGTGTTTTAACAGGTTAAATATTTTTGTCCAGTAAGATTTTGTCTATCTCTTACAGTTACTACTTATGAAGAGGTTATCTAGAATTAAAGAGACTATCCCCAGAAAATTTAAGATACCTATACTTTGTCATAAAATAACTTAAACATAATTAATCATAACATAATGAAAATCGTTGGAGTCCTTTTTGACAAAATCGACATTTTCCAATAATTTTACATGTATAGGATAGTTCGGAACGGGGAAATTTCCTCAAAAATCATCATGTCGCAGCCTTGGAAGACGCTGACATTAAATATCAAGATTGGTATCTAACCAACTTTTCGTTTTCAGTTATGCTGTTCAGACACAGACAGAAAGACAGACACACACAGACGCACGCACAACACATTCACACACTTCCAAACAGATTTCCGCTTAAGGACAACAAACAGATGTCGCTAGTTTTTTTCTATTGCTCAACCGCCTTCGTTCGTGGGAAAATCTTAACTCCCTCCAGTCTCAGTACAAACGTATTATTTAGATGTGGCGAATGGGTGATAGATACACACTGGTTTATGGACGAGTTCACTTTTGTATTTATGAGACATAGGTTAGCATATCTCCGAGTTCCGTGTAGTAAACATTGGAACAATACGTGATTAAGTATAATACTCCCTCGCGTTATCATCAGTGTCTTGTTTAATTCAAGGAAAGCAAGAGACGTTACCCTCACCATAAATTTGCATCACGTCACTCGCTCAGATCCTAGAAAGGCCATTCGCCATGTCTAAAATACCTCTTTACCTCTCACACTGACCTTGAGTGGAGTGATCACTGTCAAACTATCTCCGGGAGCACAGCTCACAGCTCTAATTGATTTTGAAGCCTTGTCTGCAAGCTCGAGTATCAGGATGAAATTGATGCTCTCCAGCGCACCATGCCGTAATCCCATACAGGTTGCACTCCTTTCTTGCAGTGAGCTGCTTAACTTTTGAGCTCTAGTTCAAGAGCAAGATATATCAAATTGCTTTAAAGCATTTGCTTGTGTTCAGTGCCATGAGAATCAGAGAAAGGAAGTTTGCCATTGTACTTTTATTTTTCCCTTCTTGAGCATTTTTATAATTACAATTACGACAATGTTGCACTGTTTATCAAAATAAATTTGCCATTCAATGACTGAAAGCGAGTGATCATGGAGCTGGTTTCGAAATTCGGTTATCAGGCTTTAGATTCCGGCGGGGTGAGGTTTGTTAATGTGGATTAGTCTACGCCTCCGCCTCTATGGCTTTAAGTGGACGAAGTGAAACGGGCACTGGGAGGTCGATTGACTTCAAAAAATCAATTTTTTGTTTTTAATGTTAAAAAAATATAGAATTCTTCAGCTTTAAAATTATATATATAATTATTATATATTAAAATTATATATTATATATATAACATAGGTATAGTGTTATTTGTTATAATGATGGTTGCAGTGGTAGATTTACAGTGATGGAAAAAATGGGTATAAAAGTTAGAATATGAAGGAAGCCTGTATAATATATATATATATATATATATATATATATATATATATATATATATATATATATATTTATTTATTGACTCTTAGAGGCAAAAAGGGCAGTTCAGTTGCTTCAAAATAAAGCTAGAACTAAGAAAAGGAAAAGAAAAGATGAGGAAAACTTAAGTGAGCAGGAATATGGAGCAGGCATTCTGAAAGTATGTGTAATTTGAAAAGAATGGTACTTCAGCTTTGATCGCAATTTCCCGAAACCTTGATTTTTCACACTTCAGGTACACTTTTCTCAAAAACTATAAGAGATATTGATATCAAATTTTTAGCGCTTATTTATCCATGTTTGTTGAGTACAGCCGGTTAAAGATTTTGTGAATTAGAGCTATAATGTGGAGAAAAAAAATTTAATGTTTAAAAATATTACCATATTTTTCCTATATAGAATTAAATAATTTTTATGTGCAAAATACAAACTACATAGGATTTATGTTTAACCGGCGATGTCAAGCTATGCTTTATGTTGTTCAGATAAAAATTTGGTGCCTGTAGCTTCAAAATCCTACAAGAAAAGTGTACCTGAAGTATGAGCTGTAACATTTTTTTTTCCAGGATACATAGTGTGCTCTATGCCCCTTTTGCATGGAATTCTGTGAATGTAATTTAATTATTATGTAGTAGTTAAATGTACAAATGCTTGAAGTATAATCACACCAAATTTCAATTTATTCTAATCATTAATAGCTACTATATTTAAATTTTAAATATTGGTGTAACTTAAGCTCGTGGTATTAAAAATAACCTCCCAGTGCCCTTAATGTGGATTAGTCTACGCCTCCGCCTCTATGGCTTTATGTGGACGAAGTGAAACCCAAGATGATCAGAATAATGAACTTTCGCAAGATTTCGGTTTCATTTGGTATGGCTGTTAAAAGTGTATAAATGGAACATTCCGTTGCACTCACTTTCTGAACGCTATTCTGCATGTTAGTTCTTTTTTCCGTAATTGTTTTCTCCAGTTTATCCACGATAAAAGTGCGAAGTTTTCCTACATTTTTGTCCTTTTCTATAATGAGAAATGTCTTCTACCAAATGACTACCGTATCGGAACAAGGGAAAGTAAGGTTGAAGAAGGGGATTGTTCCTCTAAGCTGCACGCTCTTATTTCACTGAAGTTTGTAAGTGCTACACTGTGGGAGTATAAGACCGCATGCTTAAAACTGTTCTTTGCTGTCAGGTTCACAAACACGGGCTCACTGCACACACATTAATTTCGGCTTTTCCAAAAAGCCTTGTGGATCCCTGTCTCTTATGGATAACGCTAGAGATAATCCACCGTCCAGAGCCGTCACTTTCACTGTTTCGTCTGTAGATGCCTGAGGAAGCTCATAAACCGGCCCTATTCATGTTAACACTCCCCTAGTATGAAGTTGTTTCATTAGGCTTTCCTTTGTGCACGGATTCTTATCACAAGAAGAACAGTAAACTAAGAGAAAAGCTTTGTGCCTCTTAAGCATTCATTTCATAGAAGAGCAAGACATGAATTCAATAAATGGACTCCATCCTCGGACAAATGTGATCAAACTACATAATTATTTATTTAAAGCAATTCTAACCCATTATGAATGAGCTCTACAAATTAGATTTCAAAATAGCGAGGATATCACAGCCAACCAGAGCGTGTAAGTGCAATAGTTGATCTGTGTCTAGCGAGTGAGATGATTCCGCGGTGAAATATGTGGTCCGCATTTGGGAGGTCGTGGGTTCGATTCCGGTGGCCGCCCTTCCTGTCCCACAGATTTTTTCGGGGGTTTCCCCGAGTCGCTAGGCGAATGCTGGAAAGGATAATTACGTCCAACAATTTTCCTGCCCTTCCATTTGGTTTCATTAATCATCTCATTCATCCTTAATGCCGTGGTTCTTTCAGGGCCGCAAGTGTCAGCGAAGGTGTTGTAAGTGCTACACTGTGGGAGTATAAGACCGCATGCTTAAAACTGTTCTTTGCTGTCAGGTTCACAAACACGGGCTCACTGCACACACATTAATTTCGGCTTTCCGAAAAAGCCTTGTAGATGGCGACCATGATGCATACAGGAACTCTTTCCGCCCCTCATTGTCCGTGGGATTCGGGTGGACCCCATGCCAAACTCCCCCTGACTTGGCCCCGAAAGACCTAAATAGTACGAGGTGTAGTCAAACTTAGAAAACCTTAGGAATTTCTGTCAATGCCTATGCCATTAGTCTGGATCTGGCAGCCCGGTGTCTCCTCTAACTTCATTCTTCCTCCCGGGAGTGTCCCCTCAGGGGCATAGCTACAATAAACCTGGCTCCAGTGTGGAAACCCCCTCCGTATCTCTGCCATTCCTATTGCTACCTGTGCCTGGAAATGAGGGATACTGTTTTTACCTTTTACATTGAGTAAAAGATGACACCTATCTCTCTGCGTCTGTAAAATCAATATTACAGAGAGGTTAATATTATATATTTCCAGCATTTGAAAATAATATCATCGATCTCAATCATAAGACTACACCAAGATCGGGCTGTTTTAAGCCCGATGGGAGGAAACTATTATATTGTGTTTTCTTTTATTATCACTAGAATGAGCAAACCAGCTCAACGTTGGCAAGAAAATAAATATCAAATAATTTGACCCCAATTATTTAATTCCCTTTCCTAAATGTGAGACTACAAAACGTGGTTAAATTATTTTTCACTTCTCTTCCTAGACGGTGAAGCCGAAATTGTGAATGTCATAATTACTGATATAATATTGCATCACATGGCGGAATTAAATAATCAGAAAGTGTTAAAATCGTTACATGTACAAAGGTACGAGATCTGGAAGGATTAGTTGTGGTTAAAATTGTCAAAAGGCACGAAATGTTACAGACAAGTCATTAGGGGAAAGTGACAGGTAGTCAGCCTGAAATAACTGGTAAGGCCAGTTTTCCTGGAAATCGCTCAGTGCAGGTGTTGAGCAGGAAAACAAGGGAGGGCCGCGGAGACTTCTTCGAAACCCGTCGTAGGGGTAATTATGAGATGAACATTGAGAGCGTCATGACGCGGAGTTTTCGCGCCATGAAATTGGAGGGGTTTTTGAGGTGACTTCTGACCGGGAGCGCACGGAGCAGGCACTTGCCCTCCAGAAGCCGGACGGAGCGGGTCAGTACACTTGTCGCCCAGATCTCTGAGTGAGCATTTCAGTCATGGGACTTGTATTCCGGATCCTCGAGCGTGAGGACACATTATATTTAACAGTAATAATCTTCGGTCTTAGTAAAGACACAGTAACGACTTAACGTTGCTAATAGCGATCGGCAAATCCCACGCATTCTTATTTTGGTGAGAATAAGTGCTCCAACGAGAGTTCTGGCTTTATTTGCAAACACTCACGCATAGCCAGAAATTAAGATCACATGCCAGAGCAGCCGGATCAGAAATAACCTGAAAGCAGCATTCCGCTTAGGATAGCGGAATTGAGGAGCGGGTAATACAGCATCAATGGTTAATAGTAGGTAAGTTATCCGATCATGTGACAATGCAAACCATCTACGAGGTGTCCCGTTGTTAATGTGTTTTTTTTTTTTCCCCTGTAGTCATTAAAGCATTTCGTAACCGCCGTTACGATTCTGATAAAGACCGCCGTTCTGATAAAGTGTTTGAATATGATTTATCACTTAACTTGAGTTTTGAAAATTGGGCGGTTAAAATTGACGTTTGCTAAACGTTATCACCGTGCGGGATTGCTCAGGCGGTAACGCCTGTGACCCGCATTCGGGAGGTCGTGGGTTGGATCCCCGTGATCGAACTTTACGGATTGCCAGGCGAAGGATTTCCATATCCTCCAATTTCCTGCGCCTTCATTTCGTTACATTAATCATTTCATTTCATCAGTCTTCCTGTTAAAACATTCAGGGTTGGAAGTGTCGGGGAGCGTTGGGATACCAACACGGCAGAGGAGAAGGTTGCCTTCTGGAAATAAAGCGGACTGGAGGTGAGACTACTGGTTTCCCGAACCTCCTCCAGGATGTTATAAGAGCGAGAGGGGAGGGGAGCCGATTTCCGAGTTCCGCGCCCCCTCTTGGGAGTACGATCCTGACCGATGGGAGAGCAACCTGGCTGTGTCAGGCTCCGGCGGGATGATTCTTCCTGGGAAAATGCCACCTGCTCTGCCGTGACAACATTCCAGTCGCCCTTAGCTTTCGGCCGAGATGATAACTCCCCCGCCGCAAGTTGTCATAGAGTCAAAAATGATTGATTTTTAGTAATTATTTTAAGTGATAATGGCAGTTCGTCCCATTGTTGACCAGCTGGCATTGTGCTGAGGCCCTCTGAGGAAGGTTTCAAGCTAAAAAGCCTTTCATCTGTCGAGAAGCCATAATGGCCTGGAATGATAATACTTGCTACCGTGGTACTTAGATAAGCGTCTTGGAGATCCAGTAGTGGTATGTATTGAGGTCGAGTGCTTTGAAATGCAACAGGGAATATAACCTGGAATCTTTAGCCATGCAATGGGGAGCTGCGGAAGTCTTTAGATCGTGCTCCAATAAATCACAAAAACATGGAGAATTCAACTACGCGAGATACAGACAATGAATTAAGAGATTAAGAACCGTGGCTATTGGCAATATTTACTATACCTCAGATTAGCAAAGCAAAATGCTTTATAAAACATTTACTAGATTGATCATTATTATACATACATTTTAAGCTCTTATTTTCACTGGGTTCTTATGAATTAAGAAGAGCCTGTTTCACATCAGTGAGAGGCTAATACAAGCTTATGCTAACTGCGTAAAATAGAAAATAATTAGCCGTTATAACGCAAGGAGTCTTTATTATTCTCGTTCAGTTTTGATTCTCAGTTTTCCAGATATTTGAATAACACTCCAGCTGTAACTGTTTTAATATGTTACATACATTAAGTGTGAAATGAAATGATTCTGTTTTGGTTAATTGCATAACAGAAGTGTTATAATTCTAATCTACTAACAACTATTGCGACGAAATGGAACTCAGCAGCACAGTAGTCCATTTAGGGCCAAGGCCTAACACCTTGCGGCTGTAACCTCACCTCTGTTCAAAATGGATGTCGTGAGTGGGGTACAGTAGTGGAGGGTAGGACGTGGTTAGCGTCCTATGTCGCTCCCGGCCAGTGAATGTGATCTTTGTAACCGGAACTGTTGCGACACTTTTTAGTATAAAGAACCAATATGACAGAAACTGCCAATGAATGAAACTAAACCATTACAAGAAGAGAGCAAACTTGCCGCCCGACAGTGGAATATCACTAGAGCAAAGGAAGTTATCAAGTTTTCAGGAAATAAAATGAGGTGGGAAAAGCGTTAAAAAAACACCTTTTCTATTTTAATAAGAATGTACCTAAATTAAATGTTTTCATTATGTACACGCAGTTAGTGCAAAAAGGAATTTTATCAGGCGTTGGTGCTAGCCTTTGTATCTTCTATAAAGTAAATTAATCTACTATAAAATGTATTAAATTTTATATCCAGTTCTGTATGATTTAACATTTTAAAGAATAAACACTGAGTTACACAACAGTTTATTGTTAAAAACAATTTTTTCTGTAGTAGAAAGCATACAAATGTTTTGTGCAGAGGACGTTCAAAACTGCAATTCTTATTTCACACGCAGCTTAACCGCAGGACTGCAATTTAAGTTTTAGGATCCGTTACGCCAAGTTTCAACAGAGCTTTGGATAAGCACTGCGCCGAGGGAAATTGTACAAACACCTAGCCATTAGAGCATAAAATCACGTTTCCTTGTTATTTATTACTGCTGATTTGCATATTCTCTCCCGTTCTGTAGATTACAAGGTAAACAAAGCTAATACAGTCACTTTACTGCGACAAAACACAGTTTTCGCGTAACTAGTATCACCGCACAAACATCTGTACGCTTTGTGTTTAGTAGTGACCAGACATTACAACAAAAATAATATTCAGTCTCAGAGGACTTCGAGAGCTTTAACATCTGTTTACTTACATACAAATTCGGCGTACGTAAGTAACTACTTTTGTATTTCACACTGTGGATAACAGGTAAATACATCATTAATTTTAAAACAGCACTGCCATTGGAGAAATCTTTACTAGTCGAACTAGTTTTTTATCAGTCTTCAATAGAAGTGCACAAACAGTAAATAAAGTGATTGCCTTCAAATTGATCGACAAAATACTGACTAATGACAGATACGATCTGCTGCTCAGCCAGTCGCTCATATGACGAAATGCAACGTATTAACGTGTAAAAAAGAGCTTGTCTTTGATCACGGTCGTTGATCAATTAAATATCTGGTAGGCACAAATAATGATGCTGCTGCTGGTGGTGGAGGTGGTGGTGGTGGTGGCGGCAGTGTCGATGACGCTGGTGGTGGTTGCGGCGGTGGCGATGACGCTGGTGATGGTGGCGGCAGTGGCGGTGACGCTGTGGTGGTGGCGGTGACGCTGTGGTGGTGGTGGTGATGACGCTGGTGGTGGTGGGGCAGTGGCGATGACGCTGGTGGTGCCGGTGGTGGCAGTGGTGGTGGTGGTGGTGGTACACGCTCTCTAGCAAATTGAAGTTACAGCATAACTCCACGAGCTTAATCTCAGCTGAACTACAGTTCACGTCACAATAAGAATAAGGAATACAGGCAGGATGGCATTTTGCAAATTTATTGGGAAACATACAAAGCTCTATTAGGTCTTGCGTTTCTAGCCAACTGAAATGTCTATACAACTGTCTACAGTCAACTTCTATTCTTGCTTAAACAGTCCTAATTTAATATTAATGACATAATTACTAATTTTAGCTCCTTGAATTAAATAATTATAAATCCAAACCAAGTTTTCAAGCTAAAGCTTCTAAATCAACACCGACAAAGCTAACTCCACGAGTGGTATCTACTGTATAATAGTAAATAAAGCCTGAAAAGAAATTAGTTATATTTTTAATTTCTGTATCTAGGATGTCAACACTGAAATCAATAAATTTCTTCTTTTGAATACCGTTTATGCGTTTCTTCTATAGCAGGTGGAAGGGAAGTCATTACATTAATTAAAACCAGCGATGGATCTCGATATTTGGAACAAATTTTGTATCTTACGTTTTTATCTCTGACCATTTCCTACGGAGATATTTTAGTTTTCTCGAAAACAACTTGGCAACACTGCAGATTGTGTAGGAGTCACTTTCCCTAGCTCAGCACAGTAACGGTGCTTCTTAAGAACACAAAAAAATACTCTGCCTTGTCCGCCTGTGTTTACTGCGTCAGTGTAGGCCAATCACAAGCGTTAGCTCCCAAAACATTAAAGCGAAAGCGCAAGTGCCACACCTGTTTACATCCACAAACCAGCTCAATTCCCTGACCAACCTCAAAGCAACGTTGCCGACCTACTGCACGTATGAAAAAGCTGCTTGGAGTATTCCTTCACATCTTTTAAGTGATTATTTCGAAACCCTGTGTGATGTCGCATAGTTACTACCAAAGCTATATCAGAATATGTTACTCTACGCATCTTACAAGTAACAAACTGTTATCTTCGTACATTCCTGTGGAATTACGCATCCAATTTGGATCAAAAACCATATATTTTTTCGAAATCGGCTAATCAAAGATCAAAATGGAATTAGACCTTTTTGTTTATAATGCTTCTATGAAGCACATATTAGAAGGAATGTAATGACTTCCCTTCCATCCTGTATATTGTTTGTTTATTGACTTTCCACTTTATAGCAGTTTGCCTTCGATTCCTGCTTTCCATAGATTCCGATCTTCCCATTGTACTTCCATACCTCTCTTCATTATGTATATATAAACACATTCCCTCATGCCATGTCCTGTTTCTTCCCCGCTTTCTTCTGCCTGGTACCACCCGATTCAAGGCTCATTTGGGCCACCGCTCCTCTGACATCCGTTGCACAAGTCTATACCACCGCAATGTCCTTTTTGATATTCTGCTGATAACATTACATTCATTTTGTGTCTAATATAGGTATTTCTGATATGTTACAGTCAGGATACTCTCACACTTCTTTGAAGTCCATCCATTTCCGTTGCCAAAATCCTTTTCTGTATCTTTCCATTTAAGTCCAAGTTTCGGACCCATATGTAAGTATTCTTTCTACTATTACCTGTATAATTTATTTATTTGTATTTCTGGAGCAGATTGCTCTTTCACAGTAGACTGTTCAGGGTTCCGATTGCCTTTCTTGCATGGTCCTCTCGATTTGTGATATCCTTTTCGCAGGTGCCAAATTTATCAATTATAGAATATAGGTACTTAAATTCTTCAACACATTTGACGTTTCTTCATATTGAGACGGATTAAAAAAGTATATCTGCTGTTACATTCATATGATCTTCTCTACCCCATCTTCTAGAAACTGCTCTTATAAAGACATTTCGTTACATTTAGATAAAAGGGAGATATAGGAAGCTGAAGCGTTATTCAAATCCTTAAAACTAGCTATCTAAATACTGACCCTGAAAATTCACTGTTTGCAGACCACAAGGAAGATACGCATGACTTCAAAAAATGTTAATGTTTGAACATTCAACCAAAATCGAAAAAGAATGCACTAGAAATCAATTAGCGTTTTAACGAGACCTCTATTTTGGTGTACTATTTCTTGCAGCCTACCAATTTTGCAAAAATATACAAAATATGTGAATATTTTGTCATACAATATCTTAAATATATGAGAAATAATTGTACTATTTTTTAGAAAATTAAAAATAATAACTGTTCCGTTCGAACGATAGCTTGTGGTGGGAGGGAATTTCTTAAACAGAATTTTATGTCACATCCTTGGAATATGCTGAACTTAAATACCGACTTCACATATACACGAACATATGGGTCTCTTCTAAAAAGTTACTTTTTATTTACGACGTTTCAAAACATGTAATTTGGGAGAAATACCAATATCGAACTTTTGGGTACAACATAACCCTGTTATACACGGTTCTTCATTTAAAACCTAACGGAGCACAGGGCGTTTCGCCTCTCCTGCGACCTTGCTCTATTCCCCCACTACCGGCTACCGTTGTGTGCGCGGCTAGTTGGTACTCTGAAAATCCACATCGCGTTCAAGAAATCCCTCATCATGATCGGAGAGTATGAGTTTGGTGTGCTGTTAGCGCTAGACGCATAATCAGTCCAATATTCTACGAGCAGACTGTAAATGCAGAGAGGTGCCGAAATGACATTTTGACCCCATTTTATCATGAATTGGCAGAAAAACGGAAATCATATGGGTGGTTTCAACAAGATTTTGCTACTGCGCATACAGCAGAGGAGTCCATGAATAAAATTAGAGAAGTGTTTGAGGGTAGAGTGATTTAGTGCTGGTGTATGGCCTTCTCGTTCCCCTGATTTAACAGTTTGTGGTGATTAATTGTGGGGTAACCCGAAAGACAAAGTTTACGAGACAAATCCTCATATATTGGAAGAACTAAAACAAAATATTAGAAATGAAATCGAAAACATTACAGTGGCCCATCATAGTCGTGTGAGTCAGAATGTGCTCTCCCGACATAATGCTTGTTTAGTCGAGAGGGGGGGGGGCGCATTTCTAGCATCTTCTATAAGGTAAGAGTATTATACATTCTTTATTCGCGGAGTTTAAGTAGGAGCAACGCCAGTTGTGACATACCCAATCACGCACAGGCGAAATGCCGTGCCCCCGTTAGGTTTTAAATGGAGAACTTCAATAGGTAAGTATAATATAGTACGGGGAATTAACGAATGCGTTTTTATAAATGAGACAATATTTTGTTGCCTTGCTTATACACGAGAACTTTTCAATCGTCAATGAATCCTTTGTTATATCTTGTCTTCGCTGTGTTCCTCCACTGTATATACAGGCATCGTCAGGGATGAATGGTTCGGTGTAAACAAACAAGAGGTCGTACGCCACTAATTGTAGGGAGGGGATGAAACTGTTTTCGCAGTGGAGGACCAAATTAAATTAAATTCTTAGATGCCTGAATGAAGCAAATGACAAGCAGTTGCATTCCAAATATATTGATATCCTTTAATTATCCTGAATATCCTGTAGGTATATTTCATCGATACTTAATATTAATATAGGTATGTATATGAATATATGTATAAATAATAATTTTTTCCCTTATAACGTTGTTTGATATTTAATAATATACCTCAGAGGTCTTATACAAATAGCAACATTTAAAAATTGCAACTCTTTCTTGTAATACTTCTTAAGATTTAAATGTATCTATATTTAGGGACGGCGTTTTCGTTCAATATATTGTCAAATGAGATGCTAGCATTTATATCGATTCACATTAATTGTTGCATTCCTAGCATAAATTTAAGAAATATGTATCTATAACTTGAATATTATTTAAATAGTTGTGAACATTTGTGAAATTTTGCAGAGAAATAGGTGATTTAATTGTTGCATTTTATGAAGTAATAGAAGTGATTGATTTTGAATCTTGGTAGTGACTACCGCAATAGATGCAGGAATTTCTCTCCACACACATTTTGTTGCACTGCGAATTTTCTTTCTCGTCATTATAATATTTAGGCACAGACTAATACCTCCAGCTCTCTTCAGTCTTGTTTCTCATTCCCTTTTTGGGGTCGTTCCAAATCCCTTGTAGCTTTAGATTTATAAAGTAGTACACATTTTGTTTATCTACATGGACACATTCGCTTAACATGATCTCTTCACCATCTCTGGCAGTCACATATTTTGTTTCATCCTATTAATATCATTGAAACGGTTTGGAATATCTTGGTCTACAATTCCATCTGTCCATCTATCCAACCAGGGAACAGATAAAATGCATTTTGTAATGCGTCTAAATATCGTTTAACTTAACTTCTCAATGTCCATGTTTCTGTCCTATAATTCAAAGCTGCTTCAAATTTTGCATTCAGGATTATTGTGTTACATCAGTGCACAGTACCACGTGACACACTCATTTATTATATTTTGAGATATTTTATTCCAAATCGGCATTCATTTTTCGGTGCATATTTTACATCTTAGACACTCTGAGAAACTTGTTATATTATAATACCTCCTCTCAACTTTACCCTTCTTGGGTGATTTTCTTCAATTATCACCATTTTTCTTCAGAAAGACCTAGAGAGCTTTCTATTTTATTACTGTATAAAGAAAGTCATTCCTTTAACCTTTACTGAGTGAAAGTGAGTTCTTTCATTTCGCTTTTTTTCTCTTTCTTTACTATATTTTCAAACATCATCTGTGCACTATATTGATCAGTCTGTTTCAGCTTTCTAATTTGTATGCAGGAGCAAATGGATAGTTGTTTAATAACCCATAAAGCTTTATGCTTGAACATAAATGTATTGTAAAGATAATGAAAACTAGGCTAGTTAACTTTATAACAAAAATAGAAATGTTTCAACAATGCTGCGTGTTTTATGATATTGCCTCTATGGACTTGATGTAGGTACATCCCCTTTACAACTATCCGAAAATTCTGCTCTTGTAATAAGTATTCCAACGAGGGTGATGAGGTTTTGCTATAAACCTTTACCCTTTGAGCGCACATACGCCATGCACCTGGCGGTAATCACTTTGATACAAAGGCTAATGCTATCAAAGACTCCATAACAAAGTTCTGCGCAGCAAACTCCGCTCATGGTTACCGGCAAACATTTTAACTGTTTTTTTCCCTTTCCCTCCTCTCGTGTCCATAATTAAACAGAGCTGCACGAAGAAGGCAGTATATTAAAGCAATGTGAAGCAGTGCGCCAATAGCGTGTTTATTGGTCAGAAAAACTGCGAGGTAACAGTGATTTCACGTACCTACTTAGTTTTATGATTACCAGGGTTTTAAAAAACCTCTGGAATATGCAAATGTAATGCTGAAAGCGCCTTAAATTCTGTTTTGTTCTGGACCTAACATCAACTTTTGATTTTTATTGAATAATAACTCCCAAAAGGAAAAACAGAGACTTTCAAGTTTTTCATGAGACACAAACGTACAATAAACACAACAGGGAAGTAATAGCACGGAATGCATGAAATTCTTTCATAAGACACGTTGGAGCAGCTAATGAAAACGTATCTTGGGCAAAGGAGGAAAAAAATTTCAAAAAAAAAAAAAATAAAATAAAATAAAAGAACTGCACTTGAATGTAGTATAGTATTAACAGTGTCACGGGAAAGTGATAACCAAGAATAGCAAAGGGTTTAATGGGAATGTAATGACTAGCAGTATTATGCTTAATACAGTTAAAAATGGTAACAAAATTTGCCAAAACTTTTTTGAACAGTCAATCTTTAATTTAAGTTTGTAGAATTTCAGCTTTCTGGTTTAATCAATAGTCACTTCTTTATGAAGAGTTTTTAAATTCCGTCGCTCGAGTTTCTAAATGCTGTTTACATGCTATATGACGTATATGCACCACTCTTTCAAACGCTTCTTCTCGTATTTTATTTTTCCTAGGTTATGCCCATTCACAATGTTCTACGATATGCAATGCTCTACTCAGACGTTTCAAACGAAATACATAAATAAATAAGGCAATCATATGGTTTTTGTAACATGTTTATAATATTGTATAGCATCTGCAACTCAATTTGACAATGTTTAGAAATTAGTTACAATTATTATATTACGCCAAAGAACATTATCTGAGGTAGAGCAGTCCAAAAATCAATATGACGGTGTCTTCTGTTACTCCTAATTTAATATGTCAATAGTCTTGTAAAAAGTGGTACTTAACCACTATTTTAAGTATTTTAAATAATCATAAACCTGGAAGTTAAAGATACTTATTCTCTCGATGGATAAAGTATACTACACAAAACTCAATCTAGTGTGCAATGCTTCTACTAGAGCAATGGACAAAGATATTAACAATTTTGGCCGAGAGCTATAGGTTTTGGAAATTTCACCTTTGTATCCCATTCAGTAGAATTATTCAAACTCAAGTACATCAAAATTAGAAAAACTCCGGACTAAGGATCTTCGATTTATCGACCTCATTCCTGAGCTTTCGCACAGCTTTAGTCTTCCATGTCCCATCCTTGAGCTATCGAGACGGGATACCCGAAAGTTCAATAAACTACCTTCACTGATTCCTGGTAAATCTTCAAAACAATCTATAATAATACCTTAAAAAGATATTGCATTTTTAATTTTTTTCAAGTTTAGTAGCCTTAACTGGAGACTTAATTGGACGGACCGAGAGAGATGGCTTAAGGTACGTGTGAAGCTTGCATTTGGGAGGTCCCGAGTTCCTTTCCTGGTGACCACCTGCTCAGATCATGGGTTTTCCGTGGTTTCCTCGGCTCTTCTACGACGACTGTTCATTTCCTGTAATCATGATTCCCTGTTATAGGGTTGGTCTCCGGTTTGTTGTGGCTGGACGGTGGTGGTGTGTTTTGTAAAGGCTGAACCGCACTGGATGCGTTCAATCTAGAACAGTTAGGGATCCCGTTCGCCCTTCAACTCTCTCCCCCTCTGTCCCTACTAGGGGTCGCGTTCGGATCAGAAAAGGTCATATTGGACTATTATTGTGCTACTCTAATGGTTAATATGCGCTTTACCTTTGATCACCAGAAACCTCTCTCGCAATACATACCTCTGCATTGTTTGTTCTCGGAAGTCGTCGACACGGTGAATAAATGAAATGGTTAAAATGAAGATCAAAAGGGCCGGGGCTCCATAGGGCTTAAGAGTTATCCGGCAATGGTCTCCTCGGGACAAAGATAAGGAAAACCCCGTATACCCTTTATCCAGATAAATCAACCTAATCAAGATTTGAACCCGCGATCTCTTCAATCCGAGGCGGGCACTCTAACACCATGCCACAGAGCTAAGCTGAATTGCAATGCTGTAATTCCATTTACTATCTTCTATCATCCAAACTATTGTAAACTTTAATTTATATCTGATAAGCATAGCCCGGTTTTTATTTGTTTCGTAATTGACATTGTTAAAGTGTATATAAATCCAAATCATGTGTCTCAGATTATGAAACTGTATATTTATTAGGTCATTGTGGTCCTTTAAGGCCATTTTTTATTTTAAGGCATTTTTTTTACACAATTTTTCGTCATTTTGTTCCCCTACGCTTCTTTATTTAGCAATTTTCTTACAGTTACAATGAGTATACCAACATAATAAATATTACTGATATTTAAATAACGTTTATGGCATTACTGAAAAACGAGTACAACTTGTTTAATGGTTAGTCTGGAAAGGATTGGGAGTGGGAGGGGTGGCCAATGCCAGAGAAGCAACACAGTTATTTACGAATTCACTACCCAAAGTAGGTACGGAACTGGTCAGTTTTCCCTTTATTTTAAGTAAAAATGTGTTCGGTAACTATTGCTATCGGCTGTGAAGTCCTCCTCTTTCGCTGTGAATTTTTTATAATCTGAGAACTCAAAAAGAGACAATGCTATAGTTATGAAACGCTTAATTTTCTGTTCAGATTCTCCAAAGAAGAATATAGAACGAATAATATTTTAAATTATTTTTCTAAATTATTTTATCACTCTTATACCTACATACATTTTTGGCTTGTCTAGTAGTTATACCCATAAGTAAATTCATTTGCAATATTTATGCACTAATTTAAATAAATTAAATAAGGAAGTGTTTGGAATTACTGTAAATTTTTCTTAAATTTTAATCATTTTTGACACCAGTGAGTAATCTATGGTGGAAAGTAGATTCAGAGTTTAAATTTTCAGACTCGAGTGATTCCAAACATGGAACTTCGGCTTGTCTAGTCGATATCACGGGAAGAAGTGTTCGATAAACCCACACGTAGAAGGGACTTGTAAACTAGTGCCCATACTACGTCCCTGCATCTTGTATAGGGCAAGAACAGTACTACAAACGCCCACAACGAGCCCTATTGACGCTGCCTGACACTAACTCAATGGATGAAGAGGTAGGGGAACGACCAACATGATAGATTAAGCCGGAATGAGATATATGGCCCAATCTCTGGATAATCACGATGATAAACGGGTATTACATGGTACCTGGATTACAAACACATTCAAACCTTTCACATAATTACAGGTTTGACGTCATATTCACCACGTATGGCACCCACAGACTATCTTCATCATTACCAATCAAATAAAGGGTTACGTGGGCGATGTGATGACCTGCTATCAAACTAAAGCTACCTTACTGAATGGATCAAATTGAATATTAATTTCATCTAATTGCGCTTATGCTTGCAATCAATCATTATTATAAAGGTATATAGATAATAAATTTGCAATCTTCTAAAATAATTAAAATACATTCGTAATTAATGAAAGTTTACAATAATTAACAATGTAACCGATTGTAATAACATGTCCTATAACTTGTCATTTCAATGCGCTTCTATAGCTTATGCAGATGGTTTCAGTAAAGTCGGACTGCGTTATTAGGAATTTTATAGTACACAATAGGCTGAGATAAAAATTAAATCGTCATAAAACGAGTTCTGCATATATTAACTGCTAAGCTTGTATATAGCTTGCGGAAAGCACGATTTATCCAGCTTGTATACTCTTGTACTATTCTATTTCCACGGGAAAATTAAGCGTTTCACTTTTGGTTTCATTCCTAATGCATCTCAAAGCTAATACCTATTGATTCTCAAAAATGGGTCTATAATTTTTTATTAAAATATGATACTTGGAATTTTCTAGGAATAACCTCTGAAGTTCTCTTCGTTCTTAATGACGTTTGTATAAATGCTAAACCGTAAGACAGGCACAGGCAGTACACTACTTTAGAGCGGTGGGCAGTAGACGGAGCCAAGAGCTTGCTTGCCGAGCAGCAATCAATGACGTCACAGCATTGCATAGCTATAGGGATTTAACATTTGGCACAGTAAAACGTTTTCATAGGCTGGCCAACAGAAAACAAACAAAAAACAAAACATTTAATATAAGCTGCAGTTTATTTTTCTTGAATTTTATAATTTATATAAGTTATTTATTCATAATTTCTGATCAGTTAGACCTTTAACTGTTGTAATTGTATTGCCTGTCTTGAGTTTTTATATTGTGAAATATAATTCGCCTGGTGAGAATAAAGTATTGGCCTGAAAAAAATCCTCCATCCGCGGTTTTATCAACCAAACGAAACCACAAACTTGCGACCTCTTGAATGTGTAGCAGGTACGCTAACACCACAATACAGAGATATGATGAATATAATATGCTGTAAATCCCATATAATTATGATGATACAAAAATCAAAGATGTTATATTTGCACGAGTAGCTGTTAGGGCCATTTCTTCTCAACAAATGTTGGTAAACCTGGTACGCCCCTTTAGGTGTAGACCTTCACCCTAATCAAGTACACAGCTTCTCTTGAATGTCTTCAATCTTATTAGATACGCTTGCCTGAACTGCAGCTAATCCCTGTTTGTCCCGCACTAAAACTTGTTCCTAAGCATTCTCCTTACTTTAAACTAAGTAAGCCATGCACATCTTCCACGTACGATCAAGATCCTCCACTTAAACTTTCCTACTCCTGTTGTCGATGTTTCAGACCACGTACCCCAAGGGCAGCTCTTCAGAATAAAAAGAGCATTCAGATCCCTGTGTGAGAAATGGATTCTTAATGGTAACTATATACCATTGTTGAACAATGATATACAATTGTATATGTGTCTTTCTGAAGTTCAAGTTTCGAAATATTGCCACTGATGAGAGACAACAGCCACAGAAACGGCTGTTTTCACCAGCAGACTCTCCTAAGTTCAATTCATTCTTTAACCTGCAGTTGGTATACATTTTGTTACAAGAGGTATCTAGTAACTTTAATTTTAATAATCTCGGCTAATACACAAAAAATCTCTTATGGTACACCGATAGTAATTTCTCTACCTGCAACAGATATTATATAGCGTTCCACTCTTAGAAGACAGTATGGAGTTAAATGGGACATCTCTGTCTCTATCTAGCGCATACAAGTTGCCATTAGCCGCGTCCTTTTCTACCCTCGCGCTGTTGCCAGATTACTAATAGCATGGTATAAATATTCATTTGTTATAAATTTCAGGTTTGAACATATTATCCTATGCAGAATTTTTTTCTCTATCAGGTTATATCCTTTTCAGAGTCATTATACATTTCTATAGGTCCAAATTTCTTCAGAAAACGTTTTTTTTCAATAGAAGTCCGATATTTGCTGTTTCTATACTCATCACGCACTAACTAACAAACTAACTGCTAGAATGCATCTATATTTTTTTCTTAGGTAGAGTAAACCATAGTGCTACTACCTGCCTACTTTGAATTCTCTATGTTTACCCAGTTAAGTGTTATAATTTTTTAAATTAAATGTTTTCGGAAAATTTTATATCTGTGCACTGCAAAAGTTACGCAGTGTGAAACTTTTTTGTTATTGAGTTTACATCAGGGAACCAGCGAGAACAAATGTTGAGGAAGGTTGGAGAAAGTTTTTAAAATAAACCAAAAGGCAGTAACCTCTTTCTTTTATCCAGTAAGGCAAACAAAAGGTATTCATCTATTCAGCGTCAGGCCTGACACAGAAAATAGTATAAGGAGCAGCACTAACATTAGTTCGAAAGAAGCCGTGTGTGTAACTGTGAGCTGTTATTGTGTTATTTGTTTAATATTTTTGTAAATATTTGTAGTTATGGAGGGGGAAGCTAGGAAGAGACGATATGTTGGTAAATTAAGAAGTAAGGAACGCCAAATAATTATGAATGTGTTAGATTATTTCTGAAGTAAAATGCGTGTAAGTAAGGCGGTAAAAGAAACAGCTAAGGCTACCGGGTGTTCAGAAGCAGTAGTGTATATGATTAAAAAGGAACTAATGAAAGGACCTCTAAGAACGCCATCGAAAAAGAAAGCAAAAAGGGCGGGACTACACAAAACGCTAGGTTAACGCAATATGACTGAATAGTGCAAGGTGGAGTTCGGCGAATTGTTCATTCTTTACAGTTTGCAAATATTCCACCCACGCTGAATATAATTTTGTCACAGTTCAACAGTGATGAGACCCTACCAAATTTCTCAAGGGCCACTCTGATTTGGGGTTCGAATATGAAAGAAAGGGTAACAAGTGCACATTAATAGAAAGAGACGATATCGATATCATCAGATGGCGACATAAATATCTAAAAAACATAAAAAGGTTTAGGGACCAGGGGAAATCAATTGTTTATACAGACGAGTCATTTGTAAATTTAGGTCATACAGTAACAAAGGCGTGGAGGGATACCAAAGTTAAAAGTGCCCGTCTCGTCAAGCAGCAATTGAAGGACTAAGTACAGGACTGAGGCCACCTCGAGTCGCTCGCGGAGAAAGATTCGCAACTAGTACATGTTGCAACACTGCGCTCCATTTAACGTGTACTGTCTTCTAAGGGTGGAACGCGTTTTAGTTGATAAACCCTCAGGCAAGTTGTTTACGAAATTTTAGGAATTGGTTCAAGAGAAAACATGTATTATATTATTTATTTAGGAATTAAGAAAGGAAATAAACTATAGCTAAAATATTCCAAAAAGTCATATAATACAATGAAAAAAATATATTAAGGAAAGTAATTTATAAAATGTCCTGAAAAATATTCTAAAAAATTGAGTGTGAAAAGATACTTTATAAACAACGCTGGAATACTAAGAATCCCTAAGAAAAGTTTTGGTGAACTTCGAAGACATGATTGCCTAAGTTTGTAAACAATATGAATACACCGAAAGATAATATTCAGTCAGTGTTATCAATACATTTGAAAGTGTAGTACAATAAAAAGAGTTTGTTGTCAGTAAATTTTGAAGTTTTATTATAAGCATATCTTCCAATTTACCATTTAAAAGACCATCGTTTCGAGCGTAGAAAGGAATCTCAATGCGACGATTGCAGCTGCACCGAGGCAAGTGACAATAAAAGGGTAAATTATGAAACTACATTCCACTTGGTGCAGAAATATTGCAAATCTACTCGCTAAAGAAGAGCAAAGCCAACAGCACAACTGCATAATTCTTTAAAATCTCGCCCTATAGCCATAACTTTTTTCACAGGCATCCCTTATATGTTATACTATTTTCACACACAAAGGGTCGCTTATATTCCATCTAACTTAATCACAAAAAATGCTTAGCAAGAAATGCTTTGAAATTTAGCTTTAAGGACTATGTATTCTTTTACGTCTGTATGCAAGATTTTGAAGAAAATTACTTCACCCTAAACTACCCTTTACATGCAGAATTTTTCGAAAATTTTGATTTTCTTGAAAATGGCTCTAACGATTTTCATTAAAATGTCATATGTTTGGGATAATTTTATGACAAATGAAATGTATATCTTGAATTTTCTGCTTACAGCTCCAGTAGTCGTATTTAGTCTCGACGACTTTTGCATAGCTGGTAAACCGTTAAAGATAGACCAATAGATATATGAGAATGCGAAACTTGGGAGTAATATTATTTATTCAGAGGTTATTTATCACAATTTAAGTGTTGAAAAAAGACATTTTTTTTCGCCTTTCAACCCCCTCCCACTAACCGGCGCAGATTAGCACTTGCCTCCCCGCTTAGATGTCACTGCATTGGAACGAGCATTATGATGCTTAAGTTTTAACACTAAAACGTAAATATAGGTCTGAAAACAAAATAATTTGTTCTTAAACACTCACCAATGTAACTTCATGGCATCTGGCATACCAAAGTAGGCTCCTCTAGTCCTGTTTTACCTACAGAAGCAATGTTAATCTCTATGCCACATGACTTGCAATATGCAAACGAATCTCCGTTTTTACTTTTGAATAACCACCCCTTTAAACAACTGGATTGTTCCCATTCGGATTTAAGTTTGTGAGTACTTAGTCTTTTTTCTTGGTCCCTCACTCATGGTCATTAAGCACTTCACACAACTTCAGCACAACGAAAACCACTACTGTGTGTACTGTAAAACGCGAAAGACACACGCTACGTGCAAAAAATAAGGTAGCAACTGTAGCTGACTCTGAACTTTGTAGCCGGTCAGAGGTCAACAAGAGCAGGTTTCCAGGTGCACAAGTCAATAGGCAGAATCTCCATCACACGACGTACTGTGTATAGAACGCAATTTGATATTTTGTTGATACCCTGATTACGAAGGAATTGTTCATCTTTATTGTTAAGTATATTTCCTCCAATTTTTTTTTGAGGGGGGGGGGAGATGTGGGGTCACTCTGGCCTTTGGTTGTCAAGGACTATTTAGCCATCGGATGACGTATTTCTGTTAAATTTACACACACGCGCGCGCGCGCACTTGCAATCTCACTAATACTTCCTGACTCTTAAGGAGATAGGGAATAACCCCTATTACAGAAAAATAAGATCCAGCAGCTTGGAATCGAACCCGGGACCTCTGGATCTGGAAGTTTGGATGCTTACCACCAAACTACAGAGGCAGTCGTTAATACATTTTCCACAGGTCTTAGAAGCAGCTCTGCAACGTTGCTAAGCAACTGAGACAACAGCTTCATCCAAAGCACCTCTTGCAGCAAGCTTACTCCCCTTGAATTTAAAAAGAAAGACCCCCCTGAGCGTTGTAGCACTTGAGGTGTCCTGGAGTTGGTAAGGGTTGTTGTTAATTACAGGCAAACCAGGTATTATTTCAAAGCTTCGGAACTCTTGAGCAAATAGCCCTCCCCACACCTTCCGTGCGGGTATTTGAATGGTAATTTCAAACCGGCTAATGAGATCTACACAAAATGAAGGACTGGAGCGTAAACTCACTAGGCACGGTCATTACAATTTACTAACAAATGTAAACTCATTTGCAGTTCACTTTACTTGCTGACACAAACAAGCACACACCATTTGCTTACATCAGCTTGTTATAACGAACATCAAATACGGTTACATATTATCATTTACAATGAAGTGTATTTTACCTGTTATACATTATTTAGTTTGGAAAAAAGTGCAGAAGTTCATGGTCTTAAATGTGGAAAATTGCATTTCAAGAATTAAACCTTCGTTTGGTCAACTTTGTACTGACAATAACGTTTACTGCATTGAATCTCGAACTTAACGGGAAAATTGCCGCCTGCCGTCCCGGGTATCTGACATGACAACTACTATCTGTTCACTAGCTCATGGGTCTTAGTGCAGTGAAGGGCAGAGGTGACACATTCCACGTGGTGTAACCCGAGTTTTGTAAACTTCCGCGCAAACGCTATTTTGCTGGTTATGTTGCCAGCTTAAGCTCAATGTGAAACCTATCTTTATATGATGATTGAAACAAACGAACCTAAAGAGCACACATTTTTGGTTTTATTGGGCCACATTGCCCCCATACATGTGAGATCTCAATCCCATAGAACTAGCTTGGGCCAAGAAAAAACAGTTAAATGTAACAGGTGACTTATCCTTACAGGAATTGCACTATATGAGCTGGAGGATAATTCACTTGAAACCGAAACAGACTGGCAGGATTTTTGAAAATTATGCAAAAGGTAGAAAATGATTGGTGGGAGAAAGAAGAAGTAGTTGAAAACATCGTTTATGTTTTATAAGCCAAATATACTACATGAACTGAAAATAACATTTAAAATCCGCTACTTTGAGCGAGTTCTTTAATTTAACCTGGCATGTACACATATGCCAAGGTTGCCACTACTATCCTAAGCCCGCCTCGGTAGCGTGATGGTTAGCGTGTCTGCCTCACGTTCAAGAGGTCGCGAGTTCGAATCTCGCTTAGGGTAAGTTATCCGGGTAAGGTTTTTTTCCGAGGTTTTCCCTACCCTGAGAACTATCCTAAGAGCACTAGAAGCACGACTCCTGCTTCAGATATCGCTGTTTACCTGACGTAATGTCTGGCTGTATTCCTGCCAGCGACCATGAGCCGGTGAACAAACTGTACGGTTCCGTGTGCCGCAGGCGTTAATAGAATTTGAGCACAAAATATTAAATAACACTGTGTATTACTCACCCCCATCATAGAATATGCTGGAAGTGCAGCGTTTGAAGGCAGCGCCGATTTCATCAAGTTCTTCCTCAGTAAGAACGCGAAGAACATAACATTACATTTACATGAAGTAAAACGAACAATAGCCTTTTGTAAGAATGGGTAAATGTCATGTGAACGTGGCACATCAGTGATTTTTTAAAAATAATGTTATCCGAGTTAAACGGCCTCTTTAAATCTAGCAATGGTAAGTCATTCTAGAACTTACACTACTGACGGCGGGAGGGGGGACTGACCACCACTGCTAACAAAATTCCTGAGCAATTTTTCAAATTAAATTAATTTTAAAATTGGGAATTACACTGTTTAACCATTTCGTTTTTACATGAATCACGTTATATCAATGGGGTAGCACTATATAACCACCTTGACATTTTATTGTTTCTCAAAAGACCAACAATGAAAACTGAAACAATTACGCAATTCAGTGGTAGAAACAGTGATTGACAATAACTATTAACTGCATGCCTTTAATAAAAGATCTGATGTATTGCACTCACATAATTTTCTCTACTCTTGTACTAACCATTGTTACAAACTCTTACTCCTATGTATATCTTCTTCCTGATAGTTGAGATAAACATTTGCAGAAATTATCTTACTGTTTATTTCCTTGTATGTGCAAGGGGAATATGAGAGCAGAGAAGACTGTGAGCGATAGTCAAATCTTTTAAAGCTTTGAGATTCCGTTCTCTTTATACGGTTAACATAGAAAAAAATGAACAACGATGTTGCATTTGACGAAAGTTTGTTTTCCGAAACTGACACAAATAACAAGGAATATCTCCGAAATGGTTCGCTCTACCAAAAAAAAAAAAAAAAAAAAAAAAAAAAAAAAAATGTATTCTGTATTCGGACATAAATTGTGTTTTAGGGAAATCTACATTTTTTGTACAGTGAAATTTTGTCTATCTCTTACGGTTTACGAGTTATTCAAAAGTCTTCCAGAGTAAAACAGGACGACATAGGCTATAGCCAGAAAATTTAAAATATACATTTCATTTGTCATAAAAATATCTTAAACATGTCATTTGAATCAAAATTGTTAGAACTATTTTCAAGAAAATAAAAATTTGCGAAAAATGTTCCAAACACACACACACACACACACACACACACACACACACACACACACACACACACACACACACACATGGACCTTGTTCTAAAAGTGCTTTTTCTGGATTCAGGGGGCCTCAAAATATATATTTCCAGTGAAATCTCGACATCGAATTTTTGGGTGGAATACAATAATTCCTCTACTTACAATTATAAATGAAAAATAGATGGTAATAGTGAGTGCTGTGCCATTTATCCTCAGATAATGTAAGTAGAAGACTGGACGGCACCCTAATGCCACCTGTCTTTCTTTTTAGAGAAAGTAAAAAATTAAAAGACAGAATATAAAAAATTACAGAAAGTGGGCATAAAGTACTCTGGCCCCTTGGTAATGCTAGGGTTAAATGCTGTCAAAAATTACGAGTTATATGGATTTATAATTTATTGTAATAAAGAAAAGCTCATATTTGACGATTTTTTACAAATTATTTCTGTGTTCAAAGCATGTAGGTCTCATAAATTATCGATATAAACTGTTTGGGGTTGAAGTTATATTCTCTTGCATTGTTGATGTATAGCAAAAGTAGAAATTGAAGAACGGACTCCACTAATTTTAAACTTTCTATGTAAACGCCAGCTGAATGTATTCCCAAATATAAGTAACTTCTTTCAATTTGTTGCTGCGAGCGGGGTACGTTTTATTCGCTGCTCCCAGTGATTAATGTTGGAGTAGTGTAGTTTTCTCAATGGCGTTCTCAATGCAGGTTTCTTCGCTTTGCGTGTCGAGATAGGCAATTATTTGTGAACTGGGAACCGAACAGGCGAGCGGTTGTACAAATAGCACAGCGTAGCATTGGAGAGGGCAAGTGTGATTGTTAATTAGCTCCGAACTTGTTATCGATTTGGCAACGGTTCTGTAATGGAGTTTGGATTTGGTGCCTCGATTTCCGATCTCGTACTGACACACGGGTGCTTGTAATCAGGAATAGATGGCCGGCTATTCAGCATTCATCACACTCAAATGTACATAGGCAGGGGCAAAAATAAAACACGAAGATGTAGATCAAATGAAACCGGAGTAATTCGAGACGTGTGCACTATATACAACATTCATGTCGAGTAAGAGAGCTTTCAAATTTTTGTAAATCGTACGCCTCAACATTTCCATTTTACTTTGTCTGCTACATATCTAGTACTAGAGAACGTACTGTATTACACCCAAAATTTCGAAATCGAAGTTTCACTGGAAATACATGTTTTGAGACCCACAGTTAGAAACAAACTTTTAGAAAAAGTCTAACTCGAAAGCGAAAAGTAGACTAGGATCAAACTTGATACTTATGTTCAGGATCTTCCAAATACACCACACGTAGATTTTCTGAAAACCCCACCACTCCAGACTACGCTTTACCTTGACCATTTCTCGATTTTTGTTTCAGTACTTACAAAAACATATGTAATGAATTTTATTAGAATACCCCATATTTAAGATATTTAAATAACAAATAAAATATATATCTGGAATTATGTGGGAATAGCCTGCGAAGTTCTCCTCATTCGGAAGGAATTGTGTGTATGCAGCTGGTAAACGGAAGGTTGTGAGGTCTCTTTAAAACTCACAATTTATTAATTTTTTTAGACATCAGCCATTTCCGAAATAGCCGTTATTATTGGTCTGAACTGTTCAAGCATTTGTTTCTCTTAAAAGTACTGTGGCTATTCGTTGCTTTTCGCGATATCAAGGAAAGAGCACGCAATTATACGGTCAGTATGCAGGAACCCGGTCCTATGCCGTGGCTCAGTGGGCTGGAGCAGTGGTATTCAACCATTTTTCTCTGTGTACCCCCAAATACAATTTTCCATTCCAACCCGAATCCCTGGGTCTAGGCCCTAGGCCTCACCCTAGAGTTATCCTTAATTCAAATTATGCATAACCATATATAACATAGATTATAAAATTTATAAATTACTAGTTGAAATACCCTGCGTTGCCCATTATTTAACGATTTTATACCTACAACATTTAGACTTAAGTTGGATACCATAAAGACCCCAAATAAACAAAATAAATAAAAGCACTACACCAAAGCACTTTGAAAAACCCCAAGTACCGTAGGAAGTAAAGCAAGTAGAGAAAATTGTGTGAATGTAAGACGCACTTCTTGTCAATTAAACAGAATATTGTATGAATTCTTTGTAAAAGCACTAGAGAAAGAAAAGCGATTGTTTGTGTAAAAGAAAGCAAGCAATCGATTTAATTATAGAATATGCTGATTGACTTTACTTTAAGATGATATTTTTATATTTCTGATATTCTTTAGTTAGCCGTCTGCATATTTTAATTAAATTCCTATTTGTTACAGGTAGTTTGGGTAAATCGGGCTATTAGTGAAAAACAACAGTTTGGAATAATTGTTTTTAATTATGAACCGATCATCATCCCATATTTATGTTTTCCCATGTGATTTACAACAGTACCAAATTTCAATTTGTATTTTGCATAACTTTTATAATTAGAACTTATATTGTGTTGTATATACTTAGTAGAAAGAGCATAAAGAATGCTGCAAAATGACCTTTTCGAACTCTGTACCTCCATTAGGACAGTTCCTAGAGCGAATTGAAAAACGCCTGTTCACACTTTCTTGGCTAGTTTTTGAAAATTTTACGTAGAAACAGTTTGAGATAAAAAAAAATTGAAATTTGGTATTTTCCTTAGTCTCAGTCTCAAATTTAGCAAAACATAAAATGGCGAAGTACAATTTGTATTTGAAGTGCGTTGATTTCACATGGAATGACCCTCACATCAATCAACTTTGACTATGTAATGGAACGAGACTGTGAAAAAGCTTATGGACAACGCCATCGAGGCGATTATCAAGGGAAACTACAAAGGAAAGTTTTTTTCCGCCCATCCCTATGATTCCAACGGCCTTACCATTCAATTTCCAACGGCTGCAATTCCTCGTGCGTCTGGTATTCGCGATGATGATCAGCAAATCGCAAGGCCAATCATTTGAAGTTTGAGGAATTAACTTGGAGCTTCCGTGTTTCAAGCATGGACAACTGTATGTCACGTATTCGCGTGTCGGAAAGGCATAATCCTTATTTACTTACGCAAGGAAAAGAAAACGAAAAACATAGCCTCGTTGTATGTTAACTGCATTTATGTCATGTAAATTAAAATATTAAATTCACTTGAATTACAAGTGCGTTTCATTTAATAACCAAACAACACTCAAACCGTACACGATGCGTCTAATATTATCGATCTCAATAAATTGGAGTTGGAAAGTTGATTAGCTTACAAATCAGTCAGTAAAGTACATTCGCGGACACTATTATTGTAGTCGACATTTAAAACAACGAAACAGCGTAGCTGTAAGATATTGTTGGGTAAACCGATAGAGTAAGCAAAATGTATTTTTGGACAAAGGGCAATTCATGCTCTCTGTCTAAAACATTTTTTGTTATTTCTAATTATTCAGGGAACATATTGCACCTACTGATTGTATGCGTACTTTAAATTCTACTATTTCTCGGTTATTTGAGATCATTCAGGAAACATGTATATTTTCAATTTTACGTATCCCTTAAAAAGCCCTGGAGGCTGGGGGTACGTACACCCCAGGTTGAATATGTCTGGCCTAGAACACTAGTTCTCATTCACAGAGTGCACCCGGGTTACGATCCGACCCTTGCAGGTGCGGATTTAAAGCCTCGGGCATAGAACCGGGACCACTCAACATCCTTAGGAACTTGATGAGCTGCAATATGTAACAATCCGCCATAAATCCCGGGATGGCTCAACATGCCTGATGTTGGTTATATCACCACTCCGTATGCTTGGATGATCCTTCTCCTCTGTGTGTACAACTGGGCGTGAAATTGGCTAATAGGCTTGGGCCCCAAACGGGATCTAACGCCACGGAATTATTATTATAGTGACTCGTATTCAAAAATATGTGATTGCATTTGCAATGAAATCTGTAATTACACTATTTAAAGGTTCTCAATTAACATGAAGTAGATAGAAAAACAACTTTTCATAAGAATATTTGCAAACTATATAAAAATAAATGAAAGCAGGGAGAGAAAGTGCGTCGAATTTAACACTTAAGAATCTTTTTATATACATACATACAAAAAGTTAAGATTGCGAAAAGAATAATTTAATATTTTATTTTTAGCGACGCTTCAATTGCCAGGATCATGTCAGTGTCGAGGCGATTTCATCACTCTGGGGTTATTTTACAAACCAGTAAATCTACTGATATGGTACTGTCACTTTAGTACACTTAAAAGCCATCGGTCTGGGCCGGGTTTGAAACCGCGACTTTGAGGTCAATAGACCAGTGTCTAACCAACTGAGTGAAAATGAAGAGAAAATATTTAGCTGATACAATCTTAAGCTAACACGTTTGTATGCTGAAAATATGTTTCACCAATAAACACAAACATCTCCAAATTACGCATGCAACTGTGCATTAAAAATATTTACAATATGCATTTGAGTATGTACAAACAATTTAAAAGCAGGGATTTGGATATTTACGAACATCAAACAATAATACACGAAGCAAGTTTAAATTGTAATGTTAAGTTAATGTATTCTCCAGTAAATAGAGAATAATATACGGAAAATATAAAACAAGCTATGCAAATAATCCCAATGAGCCTTATACCATAAAAATGTTATTTATAAGTATTTACCTATAGTCGTAATTTGAGATTTTCCTAATTAAAATACCACATACTGAAAACCAAAGCTCAACATTATAATTGGAGCAAACTTTAAAAAAGAAACAAAGAAAAAATAAGTAAAGAGAAATAAAGAAAAATTATTTTGCGTTTAATTGAGATTATTTTTGCTCCATTAATAAATCTACATTTTTGCATACTCCTTATAATTGCACAATACTATTTTAAATCTTGCACAAAATATTTGCATGAACACCATAACTAACCAGGTGCCACATCAAGCACTAATAGAACATGTTAACTGCGTAGAGTCCTAGATGAATCTACAGATAGATTTAAAAACATTTATGTCCGTAAGTCTTATACTCTGAACAATCTATATTAGCAGTTTATTGAACAGAAGTGGCCCAGTATTGCAAATCTCCTTGTTAATCGATTTGTTGTTAAAATAGTGAAAAATGCACCTTCATTGTTGATGCAATAAACATGAACTTTCTCGGTGCTTTATCTTATTTTATAGCAATTTCTAACAGTGGAATTTGATGTCGACTCGTCTCTCCTCCGCTCCACTCTCCTACTCCGACTGCTGCTTTCTGGTCTTCTGCTCCGGCTGCTCTGGCATGTGATCTTAACATCAGGGTATGCGTGAGTGTTTGCGAGTAAAACCAGAACTTCGTTGAACCACTTTTATTCTCACCAAAATAAGAAAGCGTGAGATTTGCCGATCGTTATTAAATTAGTTGAGTCGTTACCGTGTCTTTACTAAGACAGAAGATTGTTAATATTAACTATAATGCGTCCTCACACTTGAGGATCCGGAATACAAGTCCCGTAGATGATACGCTCGCCCGACGGTCTGGGCGGCACGTGTACGGCCCCGTCGAATTCTGGAGGGCAACTCCAAACGACCCTTTCTCTCCGGGTTCTCGCAGGCAAGTCTGTGCGTTATGACGCTCTCTGTACCTTTCACTTCCTAATTAGCAACAGGGTTTCGAAGAAACGACCATCCCTTGCTTTCCGGCTCACACCGGCGCTGAGCGATTTCCAGGAAAACTGGTCTTACCAGGTCTCGCTCGACTACCTGAAGCTTGCCCCTAATGACTTGTCTATACCTTTTCGTGACTTTTGACAATTTTAGTCACAACTAATATTCCCAGATCTCGTACATTTATACACGTAACAATTTTAACGTTTTCTGATTATCTAATTCCGCCATGTGGTGCAGTATTATTCCATACTTATGGCGTTCACAATTTCGGCTTCAAATTGCATTTGAATTTCAAGTTTTATTATAAACGTTTACAGTGAACATAATTTTGAATTTTATATTTATTTAAAGCAACAGCTCGATGTTGACAATCTGTTGATTTATCTCCTTTTTCTTTTGATGAAAGGTTACTGTGCTATTATGAATTAATTCTTAAACCCCATTATTTTACATTAACCTCCAATGAAGACATATTTGGGGGGGGGGGGGGGGAGTTACCCTTATTAACAAAGAGGAATACAAATTGCAGAGCATACCCGCTATGAATGTGAGAACCACTATTCTAGAACAAAAGAATTTCTCAGTGAACACAGGTCAAAGTTTATACTTAAATGGCGTGATACATTTTCGGTCTTGCATAAAAATATTCCATTATTAGAAAAATTACAATGTAAACAAACATCGAAGTTATTACTCTGTTGATTTTATATAAACGAATTTAGGAGAAACATTTTAATTAAGTTTTACTGGAATAACACACATTTTAAAGAGAGAGAATATTTGAGATAGAAGATACTCACTGTTGGGGTCATGTATCCAGCGCTTCTTCTCCCCCATTTTCTGGAGTCCCGAGCTGCTGCTACTACTGCTACTGCTGCCTCGAGACTCATCCTGTGAAAAACAATTCCCCAGTTAGAGAAACTCTTACAGAAAACCACTTTGTAGTTCCCTTCCTGCTTCAAGCAAGCATCTTGTTACATGACGGCCTCTATTGAAGGCGCTCCAGTAACAGGAGTAGGTAAGTTGTGACTGCAAGTATCAATCAACTTCAAATTTTAGAGCTACAATAATGGCAGTATCGGCTGGGAGCATAAAATACCCAAATTTGCAGCAACAGTAATTTTTGTAATAGTCCTTAACATCTAAGGCCATAACGGCAGCTTTTTACCTCTGGAACAATTGCTCAGCATCAGCAATGGTGTTAATCTTTGAGTTATATTACTTTTGGTTGTTCAGTGACGTTAAAATTCTTAATATTAAATGTTAAGCAAACATTATGATGCCTGTATCTAATCAGTGGCATAATGAAGTAAAGCATTGTGGGAACTTGTGATTGAATTACAATGGCCAACTACCGCTTACACTGCTTACAGCAATGACTAACAGAGTTCCTGTTCGAACCACGAGGAAGGGGAACTGCATCGTTGACGGAAAGAGGAAACCGGTGCGGTTGTAAAATAAACTACTAAACCGTAGTTTCTGGTTCCGCAACATTGCTTATTGAATCTGCGAGGGGAAGCTGTGGTATTAAATTATTGCTACCGTCCTGTTCTAGCAAATATATAGTGCGAGCTAGCAGTTTGCTCAGCAGTTAATTTTTTTAGGGTGTGGTAACAAGCCAAGCAACTTGGACTAACCGAGATAAATCATTGTGGCAATATATCACAACGAATTTCACGAGTAGGTGCTTTTCCCTAACATTTTAATCTCATTGGCCCAAACAAAATATTAAAAACATATTTTGCTATCTTTTATGTGTAAATGGATACACTGTTGCACAAGAAGCTGATACCGTTAGAATGTTGGGTTTATAAATTACTATGATCAAAGAAACAGTAAACAATGAAGACATGTATGTATACGGTTAGACCGTTGGCCTCCACCTAGGCGGCCCGGTTTCGATCCCAGGGAGTCGGACGTGGTATTCATGGTAGACGAAGCGGCGCCTGGGCGGGTTTTCTCTGGGTTCTCTGGTTTCCCTCGCCACTCATTTCATCAATTGCTCCATCACCACCTTTCCATTCATCCATTTCGTTACAAATGAGTTTGCCAGTAATGTTATTGATATTTCTAATGTAAATAAGGAATGCATTATTTTCAACTAGTAGCTAGATATGTTGTTGTTGTTGTAGTGTTTAACGCCCGCTTTTACTACTACGGCACCGCAGGCGGTGACACTGATGATACATGGAATGAAGATGGAGCACCGGTGGAATGAGATGGCGGGGGAAACCGGAGCACCCGGAGAAAACCCGCCCTGGCGCCGCTTCGTCCACCACGAATACCACATGCGGGTCCCTGGGATCGAACCCGGGCCGCCTAGG
The DNA here is from genome assembly GCA_030765045.1 of Tenodera sinensis. NCBI lineage: Eukaryota > Metazoa > Arthropoda > Insecta > Mantodea > Mantidae > Tenodera > Tenodera sinensis. The sequence continues at coordinate 67,177,020 of CM060965.1, read as the reverse complement.
TGGTAGGCGAGCGCGCTAAGCGCTCGGCCACGGCGCCGCCATAGCTAGATATCTTTACTAATTATTTCCCACAACAATAATTTTGTACCGATAGTTATAAATGTCAATTTTATTATCGTCATCAATGGTTCTGCGCCGCAATGTTAGTTATAACTTTATAAGATTTTTATTTTTGTACAACCTTATATAGTTTAAGTTCATGAGAATGCTTATCGATAGATTAAAACACGAAACCTGGAATATAACTGATCAGTAATGAATAAGATACTCTTACTCATTGTATACTGTACTGCCAACCATTTCCAGTTATACTGTGTTGCATGACATGTAAATGTAACTGTCCTACTGCAGTATACAGTGAAGGCATGAGCATCAACAATAACAGCACACACACCCCCCCGCCCACACAAATTATTATGAAAGCAAATACTATAACTCGTATCTTTTACAGTTTTTGACAGCAGCATAAAATTAATATTGTTTGATTGCAAAGTTCCAACATACGTACCCCCTACCTAAAAACAAGTCTGCCGACGCCCATGGTCGGGATAGGTTTTGAACTTCATGTCGTTTACATTCTCTACATTCCGCTCCATGTGCTAGGCAACCCATGACGGGAACAGCTTTAGTCGATAAGCAGGAACAAAGATTGATGTATGTATCTATAAAACTTGCGATTTTTTTCTTGCACGTTCAAAGTAAACATTCGATTTTGTAATTTGACCACGTAATTAACTACATTTTGTTAGCAAATCAGGAAAACTCACTGGTATCGCACTGGAGTTGATTCGATCAAGATAGGCGGTATTAGTTATTTTCATTCTATTATTTAGTTTGATCATGAATATAATAATAATTCAGATTGTGAACTTATGGTTGTACAGGCAACACTGTTCAATGGAAGCGAACTCTGCTAGTAACTTTAAAAGAAGAAAGTAAAACACGCCTTCAGAATGTACTCTTAATACCTTTTAAGGGGACTTAAAAGTGCACTAAATTGAATTACTAAAGATCAAAATATTACAGAAGAATTGCAGATTCTTAAGATGAATGACAAGAACAGAGGAAGGTACACATAACATGAACGCTAGATACGAGAGTGGCGAAACAAATATGGAAGAGGAGTCCATGCAGGCAGACCCAGAAAGAAGTTGCTGGAAAATAAGATGGAACAGGCAATGTACTCGATACCTATACCTTGAAACGTATAAAAAATAAAATTAAAAGATGTAAGCTGTTAATTTCCCAAACATTTGTATCAAATGCTTTTTAGAGGGAATGCATATTTATTTTATGATAAAGTTCTACTTTTAATATCATTTTCTGTTTTTTACCTCTGCAAATTTTTCGTGCATCTAACCAACAAATTAAAGACTCGATTTTTAAATGAAAACGATAATATACTCACTATTCTCTGCGCACTAGATTACTTCGGAATCGCATTTCCAGCTGTTTTTGTTTGTTTTAAAACAACGGTACTAACACACTAAGGTTTCGTCTCCTTTTCAGGGATGAAAAGAATGGTAGAGCAGGGCAATTCGAGTAACGGGGTGTAACAACAACATTTTCCACTTTAGGTAGTATCTCCCCGGGCACTTTAAGTTGCATTGCTGGTTGTAACGTCCACCACCTCTGCCAGCTGTTGTGTCCTTAGCTGCGGGCGCATGCTATACACCATTATCTCATCACTCCCGCTTAAACCTTGCCCCAATGGTATTACTCTCAGGATATCCCAGTGAACTCAATTAAATTTTGTAACAAACATATTTATTCAAGTGCTAATAAACCTTTAAGTATATAAAACTTACAAATCGTTAAACAACAATTTCAGTTTTTGCAAATTATTGAAACAAAACATCTTATGTGAAACACATGATTTTCTTTCTATCCATTGTCGAGCTCCTCTCCAAACTGTTCACGCAAATATAAATTACAGGGCCCGGGTATTTTGTTTGCATCCTAATATGAACTTGAAACAGAGTTTAATGTTCAGAGTATTTACACCGGAACAAATATTTTAAGTTTTATTGCACATAAAATGCATATTTTCTGATGTTTATGTAAATTAATATTTCGGATATTCACAAAAATTACCCCAAAAATCGCACAAAGAAAGCCTTTTTGCAATAATTTTCACACATACATAAAATGACAAAACAGCAGCAGAATTATTTTTAAAAAGTCACCATCCACTTCTTTAATGCTCAATTATACAGGCCATATGTCGCAATTCCTTGTTCGTTGGTATAACGTAGTTAATGGACAATCTAAGTTCATCGTGGATTGAACATGCCCAGAATGAAGGGTAGTGCAAGTTACCGTGTGCAACATGCTGTGTAATTTTAGGATATTTTCAGTTGTAATGGTAAAATCCTGTATTGCCAGCATATGGTCAAGCTATAATGGCAGATCAATGTTCCCGAGTAACACAACATTTATTTAGATAATGCCTTTTGGCACGTGTTTTTGACATTTTAGCACATAAAAATATTTCCCAAGTTTTTAGCACCTAAATATCTGAGCCCTAGAAATTACTTTTTCTACCACCTACCTATCCTAGGTAAGAGGAAACATTGTGTTGGACCCAAAAATTTAATTTCGAGATATCACTTCAAATGCATGTTTTGAGGCCACTTTAATAAAAAGACATGTTTTAAAAGACCCGTAAGTCCCTCTCTCCCTCTGAGCGTAGGTATAAGTGTCAATAGCCTAACTCTAAAAAAATTGTTTGATAAATACCATATATACCATACTTTTGGTATCTTCCAAAGATGTGACATGTTTTCAAAGAAATTCCCCCGCGCCGCAATATCCTTTACATGGAAAATAATAGAACTGTTTAATTATAGTCGAGTAATTATAAGGTCTATGGATCCAGAACTCACTTGAACATAATTTCACTCATTTCATTCATCGTCCCATTTGCAAACGTTAACCGAACATTACCTGCAACATCCCTATCTGAAAATTGTATTTTATTTGCTTTTGTCCTGGCTTTAATGCCCGACAACAAAGGCGTCTAGTGGTTTTAAGACGCATTTTAATGTCCACTTTTTGATATTCATACTACGATTGACTCCTAGGTGTGTATAAGCCTTTGAAATAGGTTCATAAAAGTTTGGGTAAACCTTTCTATTAGAGCAATCAGTTTTAATCAAAAGCTCTTTTGGAACAAAAATTTGTTGAGCATACGGACAATTTTGGAATCCTTCGCAATTACTATATGAACTTTTTATCATCGTCAATAATAACACATTCATGCAATTAAAACTGATAAAAGATCCTAAATCTTCACGCAAACTCTGAGTTTTAAACAAATAATTAACTCGGAAAGCGTCTTGATTTCCCCATTTTACAAAAAACATATTCATTACTTTTGTTCATAGATGCCGCGTAAAATCAGCACGCAGGGCACATGAGAGAAACTAATGGCGGGAAAAGGCAGAAGATCAAGAGAAACTACCGCAGGCTTGTAAAACCTGCAGAGCGCATGGAATATCTCTTCCGGCCTTGCTTCTTCAAGAAGAAGCATTTTCCAGTTTTTCTTGGACGCAGGGAACGACGCTGTCACAGACTTAATGCTCTACGGACGAATGGCTGGCCACTTTACGACCGCCGTATAAAACCCGCTGGCTACACAAGGGCGGACGGAGTAACTTTATTTTTGGTGTTTACTTCAAAGTGCCCACAGCCTCCAGTAGCCAAATTTATAGGCTCCCTTCCTGCTGATAACCCGCTCATAATGTATCCCGACCCTCTCCTTCTCAATAAAGGCTGACTGGACAAATGGTGTGCAACTTCTTCCTCTTTACTTGGCCGAACGATAAATTGTAAACTCTAGTGTGATGACTGTAAGGGATGTAGTGGCAATATGAACAAGGCCTCTCCATGAAAATAACCATGTCCTAACTCCAAGAACGCGGAAGATGGAGGAATAGCGGAAGCCTTGTCGCGCTCCAGAGCATGTGGCGAGAAAGTGACTCGCAGTTACATTATGACTCGCCATGCATTACGACTCTCTCCCAAGTCACGCACTCACTACCTAACAGTCTAACATTCCAACTTTTAGTTTTATTTACTTCATGTTTTAAAATCGGTGCTGAGGATTGGATTTTACCGACATTCGGAGGAATTTAACCAAAACTTATAAAACTTCAGCTTTTGGTTTAAAACTTTACAAATATTTTTGAATTTTCGCAGTGAGTGTCTTTTAAGTCTATTAATTATGTTCCAATAAATGTTTGAGACATTGAATTTTTATTCAGTTTTTACAAAGTTTTGAAACTCAAACATAACGAAAACTTTTTTCTATGCGATTATATAGAACAGAATTTAATGAATTCTAGGAAAAAGTAAAAATATAATACTTAAAATTTAAGAATACTGCTATAAAAACAGCAAAAGCAAACATTCGTAAGAAAAAGTATTTTTAGCTAATTAAATTTGGTGATATCCTTTTACGCGGTATTTCATTTCTGCATCTACAACGTTTGTACATTTTAATTGCTTAAAAGATTATATATATAACCTACCTAGAGAGAGGTTCGCTTTTAAAATCCACAAATATGAATTTCAAGCACTTCAGGGGTCCGCTGCGATTAATATTTCGCTTTAAATTCAGTTAGTGTACTACTAAGCAAGGCCGACGCTCATACAGGATTACGGGAGAGCAACTCAGTGCTAGGGAAAGGTATTTTTGAACGTCATAAATGAACCTAGTGTTCTAGAATCTAACATCATCTTCACAACGAGGGACACGAGTTAAAAAAAAAAGATGGATTATGGTCAACATTTTAGTTTAAATAAAGTCCGAGAAATAGGTAGGAGGTTAGCCGTAATGACTTAATTAGCCAATGTTTCGTACCCCCAAGAATTTGTAATTTTCCAAGGAAGAATGAGGACATGGGTGTCCACCTTCCAAGGCTCAGACCTATGGAATACAATGTTTGCATAAATGCTTTGAAACTATGCGCAGCAGTTAATTTTTCGTAACCATGCCGACAATGATCTTTACAAAACTAAATTGACTTTTCTAAAAGATCAACTTATGGGTCTAACCTGGGACTACGTTATTTACTATGATCAGGCTGGTTTAGCGATTTATGGAACAGAACTTACCAAGTAATTAACGATCGGGGTAAAATAAATTTACTAAATGTATGTAAAATACATTTGTTAACACTGTACTCGAAAAAGTTGAAAAACCCACGCAATCTACAGAAAATTATAAAACTAATAAACTGAAAAACGCCAGAGTAACTTTTGTTTCCTCAGAATATTAAGCGCTAGCATTTCCTTTCTATTAATTCGGCAGCTAAACGTGTTTAAAGTGAGTTTCTGGAGTCACGGGAGTTTTGGTTACAGCGAAAATAATAAATTGGGCGATAAAAGAACGTCGAAGCACAAGAGTATTACGAACCAAAGGGGAAGAGGCATCAAATGTCAATAGAATAGAGCAGGAAAGCTTAAGCCGTATTGGAAGATCCTACACCCTGAAGGGAAGAATGAGTCCAGAGATGATTTTAAAAGAGCAAGAAAATCCGAGGTCGACGATAAGAAGGGCGTCTACGAAGAAAGGAGACGCATTTATGTGACGACATGCTTGATTTTAGAACCAGGCGTACATTAAAAGGGAGGGTTATATATAATCTCTGAAAGAAGTCGAATGTCCTTTTGTAGTTTTTGTTGCCCATAGAAAATACATTTGCGAGAGCAAATGATCTGAGAATGCCGTAGGTCTACACTTCTAATGTAAAGAAGATATTAAAGAAACGGCTCCCCTCTTATAGACCTAGTTAGGACAAGAAAAAGTTGTGTTTATTTCAAAGTGTTATGTGTTATTTTTTCAAACCTCATTGCTTTGAGTCAGTTTTTGAAGGAGTGTTAGCTCTATAGCTTAGGAAGTAAGATAGTACACGGTTAACAGAAGTTACGTTGCAAACACGGCGTCAATCAGAACAGTACTAATACGGCACGGACATTAATAATAAAATCTAGCCCAAATAACGCGGCTGACGTCACATACCATCTGTGGTATGGGGGTCCCGAGTTCGAATCTCAGGTAGGACGAGGTATTCGGACAGGATCTTTATCCGGGGTTATTCTGAGAAGACTAATGTCGGTAACTTTAACCCCTATGGACCTCGGGCTCATTTCAGCACAATTTCACTAATTTCATTCATTCATCGTCTGATACGACATTACATTGGAGGTGGTTAATATAAAATAAAATGAACAACTCGTCTTTCTTGCATAGCCCAATCAATGTTCCTCCGTGCCCACAAATGTTTTTGTTTACATTCGCAGAAGGGAACCGCAACACACACTATTGACAATTTCATGTTGTTTTACATTAGTAGTGATAATAAGTACCCGACTTACATAATGCCCATATACATAAATCCTTTTAGGATTCAACATGTTAAAGTACCTTGGCATATATAATGCAGTAGAAGCCCCCTCTACCTAATGTGAATCAAGAGGATGTCGAATTAACGAAATGTCTACCTTTACGCAATAATAAGTCTGTTATTCACAACTCATAACATAATACTTCAAATGATATAAATGCATGTTCTACACAATATAGGAAACAGAAAAGCTAACATATCCTAATATTTATTATGTATTCATATGCTTCCCTTTGTCCAGTCTCTCCAACTAATCCAATTTAATTTCCACTGTCATGTTAACTTGTCTTTTCTTCTCGTTCAACACTTTTATTAGCACAATTTAACACAACACTAATTGAAATCTGAGAAACGATTCTGTAACTAGCTTATCAAACATTCAAATCTTCCTAACAAGAGTTTGTGCTATGTATCCAGGTTATTAGTGACAATCTGATGATTTCATGACATTAGTCTGCCGGCTGCAAATGTGCTGACTAGATATCAAAGGTCAATACAGAGTCAGCCCGTTTGTTACTGTGAGGGAGAATGCGGTAAGTTGTATATGGACTCCAATTAAAATTTACCTATACTGTTTATACCGCATAATGCATTATAGAAATTATTACAGTCAAGTTTAACGATGAAAATAAAAATTAAAATAAAAAGGTCATCGAGTTAGAGGGAATGTCAAGTTATCGAAAGTCAAACTATCGGGGTTCTACTATACTCATTATGAAACTTAATGAAAATAGAAAGCAGCGAAATAAAATTTCTAAGAAGTGTGGCTGGTGTCAATTTCTTAGACCGCCAGAGAAGTGAAAATATATAACTAGATATTTTCAATTTGAATTAATAATAACTGGTACCAACACATAACAAGAATAAATGACAACCGACTACCTAAAAAAATGTTAGATTACAAACCAAGAGGACATAGAAATGTAGGCAGACCAAGAATGTGATGGTTGAACTATATCGCCTTTGAAGACGGTGGCGGTGGTGGTGAATAACAATGCATGTAATACTACTATGTAATTTATGGCTGATTTTCAAAGGGTAGGTACCCCATTTACAGCATTCAGATCTTCGATATCCACTTAAAACTTGGTAGGATGCATACGGTACGATCGCCAAATTTAGCTACAATACGAACGCCGTATTTGCTAGGCAACTTCTCAGACACACAAGTCTGAAGCCTCTGCGGAAGTACCAGGCGGATTTAATTCTAGTTTCAGGGGCTACACAAGTGACGTCATATAGCATGTCATGACACTTTGTGATACACATCTATTATTTAAAACAAGATATAAAATAGCGCACATATTTCAACACAGATTTAAAGTACATTAAAATAATTATAAAGTTTACAGGACTTGCTCATTACGGAATAGCGGATAAGTGGCATCAGCTGCCCGCATTATGTTAATGCGAGGTCTGTTTAAATAGTATCGGAACCTAATTTTTCCCGCGCGCAGTATTGGTGGTATGGCGGATCCACTGTACAGAATGGAAGAAGAAATGTTAATACATAGGCTTTCATTTTTCCACCGCCATCGAGATGTCATTTGCTGCCTGAATGCTGCCATGTATGCTACCGTGAGGTACCGTGATTTGCATTTGTTGCATTTGGATTTCTCTCAAGATGATTGAACGAGTTGAGCAAAAATACTGAAGTATTTTTATACGTGGCGAATGAACAAAAGTTCCACAGTAACTTATCACAAGACGACACAGATTACTGTCTCTCTAACTTTCGTGCAGTGAACATCACGGGAATGCGTGTTTAAATACAGTGTTCAGCTGCATTACCAGCAGTATCTTGTTTATGAAACCGAGACATTACCCCCACCAACAATTTTCATGACGTCACTCACGTGGATCTTACCACGGTCATTCACCACGTCTAAAATACCTCTGTACTGCATCAAGTTTTCTGATGGCTTGGTGATTTACAGAGCGAAACAATTTGTACGATTCAGAAGGTGCTTACAGACGATGCTAGGGAGTAACATAAATCAAGGTGTGGTTCAGACACGGCCGCACATCGGCAGAAAGCGACCAGCATTCTGGGAGGCCACAAACCGCTCGGAGTGCCGCTGTCATTGAGAGGGTGGAACAACTGATAATGGCAGATCGTCGTTTGACCATACGAGAAATTGCCAAAGAGATTGGTATCGGCAAAGATTCCGCACACGACATTTTGCACGATGATTTGCATATGTGTCGAGCGGCTGCGAAACTTGTGTCAAAGTTACTGTCGGTGGAACAGAAAACAACTCCGACTTGCGGATGTACAGGACCTGCTGCGCACTACAAACACTGATACCGAGATTCTGAACACAGTGATAACTGGGGAAGAGTCATGGGTGTATTGCACAGTCGTCGCAATAGAAGCATCCCGGTCCCAAGGCCGAAAAAAGCGCGATAGATGCGAAGCAAAATCGATGATGCTCACAGTGTTTTTTGATATCCGTGGAATTGTGAACCACGAACAGCACCGGAAGGACAATCAGTGACACCGCTATCTACGAATTTGAGAGATATCGTATGATTCAAATATTGTCTATACACGTGAAATGTATGTCTTGAATAGAATGTTATATTCATTATGGACCACTTGCATAACTGGTAAACCGTAAGACATAGACTTAATCATACTCCACAAACAAATGTAAACCTTGTTAAAACACACACTTTATGACTGTCTAATGCATTATATTTTTGGAGTGGACTACTTCGGAGATATTCCTTGTTATTTGTACGAATTTTCCAATAAACGACTTTTCTCCTCGTTATTCATTCTTTTAACTCTTGCCCATGCAAAGAGAGTGAAACGTCGAAGTCATCACATAGGAATCGCCTCTTAAAATATTTGACTATCTCTCATGTTTACTGTGTTCCCCTATTCCCATTGTAGTTACAAGGAAATAAGACAATTTCTACAAGCGCCTATCTGTATTAACATGAAGTAGGCGAAAAAGAGTTTTTAGTGTACAAGAGTGAGCAGAGGAAGTCCTTTAAATGCACGCCCATTTTTAAGCTGTTTTAAGCTACCTGTCAGGTCACATTGTTTCACTTTTTATGTATACAAGAGCGAATTAAGGTGTAAGGCATTAACTGCTTTAACTGTTCCGAGGTTGACAACCTGTAAGATGAAACGTTCATGTAAACTCTTAGAAATGTGCATCCCTAGCTGCTATTAAATAACATACAATGGAGCATGGGTAACGTCATCTCTCTTATCAATTTCACTTGGTGCAGTGTGTCCGTGCGGTACGCGCAAGTGACCGAGATACTAAGTCAACAGGAATATGCTCTATGGACTAACGCCCGACCGCTGCAGCCCCACCTCTGCCCACTATAGGTGTCATGAATGGGATGCAATACTGGAGCTGGGACGTGATCAGTGGTCCGGTGCCTTCCGGCCGGTTATGCGGTCTTCTCCACCAGGAGCCGCTACTTCTCAATCAAGTAGCTCCTCAGTTGGCCCCTAACGAGGCTGAGTGCACCCCGGACCACGTCCCCAGCGGGGGAAAAAGTCCTCACGCCGGTAACGGTGATCGAACCCGGGTCCTCCACGCCGAAGGCAGGCGCACTTATTTAATTATACTGGCAAAGAAGGGACTAACACAGTCAACCTTGTGTTACTAGGTTTGCAGATATTATTAAAAACGTGTTTTAAAATGAAAACTTCCCTTAGAAAGAAGTGTGATGTAGAAAATAGATGCCTTGATTGTCGATCTTCTTGTGTTTACTGAAGATTTCAAAGATGAGGTGAAATAAACTGAACATTCATAAATATTCATAAATATTGAAGTATATTTTGCATAACATATTTCTATTAAGTTAAATATTGGAACTATTTGTGGTAAAATAAGTCTGTCTCAAAGAACAATATTTATAACTATGAATAATATTCTCCATATGAAATAAACAACTCGAGACAGACATTCAGGCAACGTTATCCCATAACTATGAGGCTAAGGATTTGAGTATAATATATTGTTAAGAATCAAAATAATTTTGCCAACCTAAGCGAGATTAACAAGAATACCCAAATATTTCGGGGATCTATTAAAATCAGGAATAATAATAATAATAATAATAATAATAATAATAATAATAATAATAATAATAATAATAATAATAATAATAATAATAATAATAATAATAATAATAATAATAATAATAGAATAAACTTGTGTGTATTACCAGCGCTCAAAAATGTTTAAATGAAAGCAAACGCGGAACTGAAGCCCTTGCTAAAAGTTATAACAGTCCCCAGGAGATATAATACACAGGAACAAGTAACTAACAAAATGGCACAGAAGTTATCAGGTACTGGGCATTCATGAACACATGGCAGAGAAATATAGCTTTATAAAGAACTGTAATAATGGGCGTAGGACTAGTATACTTGTTGAACCCACGCCCTTGTTTTGTTTTCTATGGACCGTTCGAATCTGTGCCAAATATGAATGTAATGCCGTTTGGCAAGCAGACCTCGTCCCCATTCCAACTCACAATTCACTGAAATGTGCATGCACGTAGTACTTTGTGTGCGCGTGTTTTGAAATTCCAATTCCCTTTAATGCAAGGCGCATAAACAATGTAAGAAAAATAAGTACAAACGCCTGTGCGCATTGCAGCAAAATTTTCGCTGCATTGTTATTTTTAAACAATGTTCCATTTAAAACTCGGGTCAGATAGGCTTCAGCGGCGTATTATTTGCTGTTAACTTAACACCCACTAAAACTTTATGAGCTGCGAGCAATATTTAACACGCCTGTATGTCCCATTACAGTTATTAAAGCGTTAAAAATGAAGGTAGTTGGCCCTATACAGGGTATATCTAAACAATGTTCTCAAATCTGCGGGTCCAACACTAGCAGCTGTCTTATTAGACCTGAGTCCAAGAGTTTCAGTTGCATTGATAATTTAACTCCAGCGTTTCTCATCCAATGAACCAGCATATCGATATAAACTGACCAAAGAGGCCCTGAAAATAAAAGCCATAAAAAGTACAATTTTTTCTAATCCTAGCCTCATATTAACAAATTAGGATTATGCGTAGGTGCACAGCGGTTACAAAATATGTGGATATGTAATTATTTACTTCAGTAAAATTTAGACAAAAGTATCGGAAATACATTATCATGTTTATTTCTCAAGACGGATTTTTTTAAACAAGTATAAATAAAAGCAAAGTAATGCATGTAATAAAAGGGACAGAAAAAGAGTAAATGTAGAATGGAGAAGAGAAACCAAGGAACAAATTGAGAACTTTGAATATTTAGGGACAGTCTACAATTCAAAAGGAAAATAGGTACAGAGATAAATCATAGAATAAATAAGGCAAACCAAGTCTATTACCAAACCAATCAAACACTAATAGAAAAAGAAAAAAAAAAGGGGGGGGGGGAATTAACGATACAAAAAATGTGAATAGATAACACAGTATAGCTCCCAACAGTTCTTTATGGCTCAGAAAAGTGGACAGTTTTATCGAAACACGAAAGTAGACAAGTACAGAAATGAAGCATTTTTTGGAAATGTCTGGGGAAAACCAGAAGAAACAGGATAAGAAACTTCTTTCTTGGCTTCCGCTATGGGCTGCGTTTTGTTAGCTGTTTGAATCAGTTTACTACAGTTCGATGAAGTTTGCAGACGTCCAATGAAGAAGCCGAACGTAGTTTAAGACGAAATGTCGACATGATTATGTAGAGAAAATAGTGAATAAGAAAGAAAAGACTTTGAGGGAACTAAACAACTAACTAGGGATGGGACAAAATATAGGTTGACTGAGGAAACCCCACGCTCGAAAGGGCATAACGAAGAGAAAAAGAAGAAGGAAAACCATCCAGCGATTTTCCAAATGATCCTCCAAGATTTCCCGGGAGTTAGTATAGTAATATTTGATATTATAGTTTTCAAAATGCTACTATAGAGATGAAAGTTACATTTACTAGAATCATAAATACCGGGATACCTTAAGACTGTCTTACAAGGGAAGAACTATCAATGTCTTCATGCCGAAATCTCCCACAAATTTCGATTTAATAAAAAGACAGCCTACCAAATCATGCATTACATCAGAAAAATCAACAATTCCATTAATTGATTGAATTTGATTACACTATAATCTAATGGCTATGTTGGGACCAGGAGCGGAGAGTGAATCGTGCGAAGTACTCGTGCGGTTTCTCCCCACTCCAAGGCATAGATGCTCGTTTTATTGCTGACAAAATCCGGCGTTGATGTAGACATCCTGCAGTTAAACCTAATATCCAAGGATCGGCACTGCGTTTTTGAAAAGGGATGACAAATATTGCAGCATTTTAATTCTGAATTAAAAGGACTAGGTACTTATAATAAGTGAAGAAAACCAAAATGAATCAATTAACAGTATATCTTTACTGAAAAGTTCTCTTAAGACTATAATACCAAGATGTAAAATAATTTTGAGAATCAGAGTGTTTATTAGTCGAGTAACTTAACTAATAAAATATTTGAAAATAGATTCTCACTATTTGTCTTTGAATTTGCATTAATGTATGAAAAAAGTTTCCGGAAGTTGTGCAAATTAAAATCAGCACGGTGCATTATGGAGACAGTAAGCGATAAAAAGTTTCTGGCGGCTATAAAATTGCAGGAGAGTTGCAGTCTCTATGTATAAAAATAAGACATAAAAATCTGAGTGTGTTTACTGCGCCAGCATTTGTTTGGAATGTGGCCGTTTTGGCAAAGCAATGAACTCCAAACGATTGTCTTCGCGTCGATCCGGCGCCGAATGTGCTCGGTACAATGTAGTGGGGAAATCTCGTTTGCAGACAATGATTGCCGCCAGATTGCCAACCTTCCTCATTCCACTTTGTGTTTATTTTCTCTGGGGGTTTGTTTTCCTGAGGAGTGGTACTCTCATGTTTCACTCCACAACACAAAGAAATGGAGAACCATAATATGCTGCCGTATATAAACAAAAGAGCACAGCAGGTAGTCTAAATCTGAATGGATTAGAAATCCAAGCACACTGCAATAGAGCATTCCCAAAGGTACATTATTATGCGCGCATACAATGAAACGATATCAACGGCGTGTGTGAAGGGAATTGTTGACAACAGGTGACAGGCACATCGGCCGTGTTTAATACAGATGAGGCACTAGTCGTCTTTCGTGGGTAAATATGAACCATAGGTAAGTATTTTTGAAATACACAACAGTACTTAGGTTTATATTATTGTTGATGATATTATTACTATTATTATTATTATTATTATTATTATTATTATTATTATTATTATTATTATTATTATTATTATTATTATTATTATTATTATTATTATTATTATTATTATTATTATTCTTATTATTATTACATCACTGAGCTTTTTGTGCTTTATTTCTCAAATTAGAATCTAGTTTATACTGTCCACAACATTTAAACATTATGCCCCATTGCTTGTAGCTAACCAGAGGAATTGTCCTATCTTGGTATTCCTAGTCCCTGTGTAAGTAATCATTAACCTGAAAGGATTTTTGGAAGTCATCTGCCATTCTCTGGAGGTGTTTCAATAAGTCTCTCATGTACATCAGTATCTATTTCTAATGTTTTCATTTCTCCATGTAAACAGTCGCATATTTGAAGAATATAACCTCTACAATTTCGTTTAATCTGTTCAATGTCCAGTTTACTCCTCTTTGATGCAACGTTTAGTTTATACGCCAATGCCCCTCAAACAAAAATAAGAACTGAAAGAGTTTCACAAGCATGGAAGGGGAGAAATTCATTAAAGTATACGATCTTAAATGTTTTCTTAAATATCACAACGTAGTTCTCTTGCACTCTATAGTTTTTAGTTTTCCTTGAAAGCAGGCTTCTCCTTTAATCATTTGCTGTACTACTAGCAATGAAATGACAAATATGATACAACAAAATACAAGTTTCTGCTAACTTTTACATTGCAAAATAGTTAATGTATCTTATTTTACCTTCCCAATATAGCATACTACTGCATTTATTAGTTGGCATATGCTGCCAACGATAGCCAACTGGCACGGCTTTGGCCTATTCCCTTGCCCCTCCAATAGCTCTACCATGCTGCCCGTCCATGCCAAATATGGAGTGGCACAATTTCATAGAATACCAATATAATTGTGCTGCAAATTACAACTTGTCGCTTTTTTCACTTCTGTGGTTTTCTGTTGCTGGGCAAACCATTTCATTGCACTTCGAAAAATGGTATGCCTGACTATTCGGAGTATGCAATTTCAGATACGTATTTATTTTCTTTCGAAAACTAGTGTCATGGCACGGAGGCGTTACCACCTGAGCTGCTCTAGGGAAGGACTTCTGAGAGCTTATTTATAAGTGCAGAGCAAAGCTGTGATCGTTCTATCATTCGTTATAACAAAATGTGATACTAGATTCACATGACATTCTCTATCCATTCTTTATAAACTATTCGTGTGAAAAAGTATGCCATCTCCTTTATATTGAGACAAACGTTTACAGAACAAGTTTTATTACACATTTCGCTCCATGTACAAGACTTACAGGAGGCTAAGGTAACAGTGAAATGAAAGTATTTGAAAATCCAAACTGTTACACGAATATATAGTAAATATATGAATGACACAAAAATTGTTTTGTATAAATAATGTGTTTTAACCACACACATTTTTTCGCTGTAAGATGTGGCCATATATTGTGGTTTACAAACTGTACAAAATTGTACACATTTTATTTCAAATAAAGATGAAAAAATTATTTTGTTGTTTAACGACGCTGCCAATTGTCAAATCACACCAGCGTCGTCGGTGTGCTGGAATTTCGTCCCGTAGGAGTTCTTTTACATGCCAGTAAATCTACTGACATGCAGCTGTCGTTTTTAAGCACACTTAAAAACCATTGATCTGGGCGATCGATCGGGTGGGCGAGTGAGTCAGTGAGCGAGTCAGTGAGTCAGTCAGCGTGTCAGTCAGTGAGCCAATGAGTGAGTCAGTAAGTCGGTGATTGAGCGAGCGAGTCAGTGCAGCTTAGGGCCCATCGACAACAAGGTCATTTCTGCCCGAGCAAAGAAAGAGAAAATGATATTCTACAGAAAGGAAAACATCAGTTTGAGACAAATAGAATAGTTAATGTGAAGTTTTAGCAACATAACATACTTGAAGATAACATTTTAACACACAACATATCATTCGTTTGATAAAGTACGTGCTGAAATCATTATAATGATCTTTCAGACAAGATAACAATACAAAGTCAGAAAGAAGCATTTGGAGACCGTATAAAATTGCCCATTTGCTTCGTGTGTGGTGTACTAGCTATTTTGAAGCGTTTGTTATCTTTCAGACTACGAAACAATCGAAAGTGTTCCAGCTTCAATAAAACAAAGGAAAGATTCCGGTAAATTTGACGAGCGTAGGGGGAATACAATGAAAACGCAAGGTGCATTAGTCTCAGCCCCTTTCTTCTTTGTATTCCATTCGAATTTTATCTTCTCGAGTTTCGCTTACTCACAGAGGGGACAAGCAATTCTTTCGTAAGCTTCAGAAACAACAAGAATTCCTCATTCGTCCTCCGATTAGTTTCTATTTCCATTCAAAAAAAAAAAGAATAAAATAGTTAACTACGAGTTGGGAAAAGAGGTCAGGAGAAAGGGAGA
The DNA here is from genome assembly GCA_030765045.1 of Tenodera sinensis. Taxonomy (NCBI): domain Eukaryota; kingdom Metazoa; phylum Arthropoda; class Insecta; order Mantodea; family Mantidae; genus Tenodera; species Tenodera sinensis. The sequence goes on along the minus strand of CM060965.1, from coordinate 67,160,963 downwards.
AACCAGAACAAAGGGAGCATGATATATAAACTGGCAACAGTACTAGCATGTTTCTACTTTATGAAACTGTTTTCACATTTTCCTTAAGCCTTTTGTCATGGCACGCAAGTTATATTTAGCCCAAAGCGGGCCCTTGCAAAAGCTGACAAAGGGAAGACTCCTGCATTACAGGGTAAACAATGTGGAGGCAGACGTGTGCTAATTCAGGCGTCCACACTCTAGCCTGACCTTTAAGGCATCCCCCTGGTCTTACACTACCGGGTTCGAGATCATCCCTTCTCATCCACGTCTCAGTCAAGTGCAGGTGCGGTTAAGTGTGCTTTTGTGTGTGTGTGTGTGTGTGTGTGTGTGTGTGTGTGTGTGCGTGTGTGTTAGGAAAAGAGAGGAGAGAGAGAGAGAGAGAGAGAGAGAGAGAGAGAGAGAGAGAGAGAGAGAGAACAGCAAAACCGTACAACTTGGAGAAATGTTGAAAATGTTCGATTTTTTTTTTTTTTTTTTAATTTTTATTATTCTAACTTGTAATTTTATGCTATGGAACTGTTGTTAATATAAACATTTTTAGTCACAAATGGTTATTTAATCGATCCTGTATCATCTAGTTTACATAGTACAATGAACTTTAAACATCCTTATTCCGATTTCCTATTTTCCCCAGCATTTTTCATGCTTAAAAATGCTCGTTGGACCACAGTTTCCAATTATTAGCTTGACGTTTTTAGAAAGTTCAAAGAATTGCGATTCAAACATTGTTGTGCATTAGTTAAAATATTAAGTAGTTCAGTTAAATCGATATTATTTTACAAAACTCACAGCCAAATTTCAATCAAATTTATACAAAATTATTTTCTTTTAAATTAATTAAAATTAAGAATAATTTCTTTATGTTGACTAAAATTAACTGTTAATGAGCGATACCATACACCGAAGGGTCCAAGAAGCACTTCATATTACATCAGAAAGTGATTAATTATGTTGTGAATAATAAAATAGTATCTTAACAACGGTTTGGCATTGCTGGATAAATGTTTTGTGCATTCTATGTTTTTGTTCCGAGTATACAGTGAAAAGATCAAAGGAATGAAACAAAGCTGTATATTTTTAGATTTTCAGACACATTACCTTAAAAACCAAAATTCGAATAGATACTAACCTTTGAATTTTGGTGCAGCATCTCACAATGCAAGATGGATATTTTCACCAAATTCATCCCCTACAAAATATACTTTATCAGAAAATTGAAATACATGTTTAGGATAGTAGAAGAATAAAATGCATATCTTCAATTTGTTTGTAAATTGCGTGCGAAGTCTGCCTCATGCTCACTGAACAACGTACCATTCCATAAAACTGGGAAATCGCAAATAAATAAACAAAAAACTTGCCAGGTGGAGATTAAAATATACGTTGTCTGTTTTTTCCTAGTATAAGTTGTTCTCGAAATATTTTTTGTATATCCACATTTTCCCAAGTGTATGCATGTCATCTGATCTAACCTTTTTGAAATGTCCCCTTCGCAAGAGACATTACTACGCACACCAAAGTACTGATTTTATTCTGACCATCTTAAACACTCGATTTAAAAGTCTGAGGTGTTTCACCCACGTGACTCTCCACTCTTGTACTAACCATTCTTACAAACTCTTATTCCTCTATCTTCATGTTAGTTGAAATAAATATTTGCAGAAATCTTATTGCTTAATTCCTTGTTGGTGCGAGGGGAATATAGGAATACAGTAGGCTTTGAGCGATAGTCAAATCTTTCAAAGCTTTGAGATTCCGTTCTCTTTGCACGGCTAAGGAAAAAAAAAACTGCATAAACGATCTTCCAAAATAACAAGGAATATCTCCGATGTGGTTCACTCCACAAACAAATTTTGGGCATAAATTATGTGCTTTAGCAAGATCTAAATTTTTTGTGCAGTAAGATTGCTCTGTCTCTTACTTTACCAGTTATTCAAAATTCAAAATATACATCATATTTGCTATAAAAGTATCTCACACGTGGCATTTTAATCAAAATCTAATAGAGACATTTTCCATGAAAAGGACACTTAAGATTGGAGTTTTCTTCAAAATCTTCATGTCGCATCCTTGAAATATATTAAACTTAAAATACCAACTTTGATTTTTATCAACTTTTGAGTTATGCTGTTCACAGACACTACACACGCGCACACGTTTTTCTAGCAATGCTTTCTTTCTTTCTTTTTTTCCCCTCTCTCTCCCATTCAAGGGGACTCTTAAACATATATTTCCGGTGAAATCTCGACATCCAATATTTGGTTGGAATACAATACTTCCCCTACTTACTATACGTAGTAGAGAACGTAAAACATGGTTTCATACTTTGCGACGATTCTTCGAAGCACATCGGCAATTGTGAAAATGAGGTTTTATATGTATGCATTGTCCATAAAATTTTCGTATACGCTTCTTGAATTTTGTGGCAATAAGTTATTAGTAACACACAGAAATTTCCAGCGGTGTAAGTTACATCGCACTGTCATTCGTGATAATGTGTCCTCTGGGTGCAAAACAGGATTTAGTACATATTTAGAGCAGATTTGCAAAACGCAATTTTCTCTCTTGCCATCACAATAAGACATAAAAAGGTTTAGGGACCAGGGGAAATCAGTTGTTTATACAGACGAGTCATTTGTAAATTTAGGTCATACGGTAACAAAGGCATGGAGGGATACCAAAGTTAAAAGTGCCCATCTCGTCAAGCAGCAATTGAAGGACTAAGTACAGGACTCTGGTCACCTCGGGGTCGCGCGCGGAGAAAGATTCGCAACTAGTACATGTTGCAACACTGCACTCCATTTAACGTGTACTGTCTTTTAAGGGTGAAACGCGCTTTAGTTATAAACACTTTTCTATCGCATTAAAAATTAAAACATTATAAATAAACAGTGTAACCCTACGCAAACTTGTACACTTCTTTGTGCAATCGGAGCTGTACTGTTCCTCACGGTGATCGGTTAAAATATACGATTAGTGGCAACGAAAACTTAGTGAACTTTCTTGAACATTAATTCTTTCGAACTTCTGTAAATAAATAGAAAATTAAAATAAACTTATCTTAACCTTAAAAAAATAAATAAATAAACAAATAAATAAATAAAGAAATAAAAAGATAAATTAAAAATAAAAAAAAAACGAATAATAAACTGATACTTCGATTTTATTTATTTTTCGTACCACTTCTACCATAACCGTCTTTGAGTGTAATTTACATAGATAGCATAGAGTCTAATTTCTATTTGTGACTAGTGATTGTACGCTGTTAGTTCACCTGTGCGTTAAGCTGTTTGCTCTACTTAAAGTGCTGTGTTATCGCGTTTGATCATGTGATATTCTTATTTTTTCTACATGGAACTATTTAGAGCCACATGGAACTGGCCACTTAGTGCGTTTCTCCACAAATATTGCTTATGACGCCGAACATTTGTCCACATTAACGTTATCTCTTCCCTTACTTCAACAACCTTCAGTGAGCAACTGCCAACAGTATTCTTTTACTGCTTCCATTTGTTCTGTTCCCGAGGCTTGCTCCAGGGTGACGCAATCGCAGCATGCGACCGCTGCTGATCTGCTCCATTCGACTGCAGCGTAGAAACGCAACTTCGCCGCTTCTCAGTCTTCGCCCGGAGCTGCTGCCGCTGCTTCTTCTCTTCTCCAGAAATATCTGGTAGATTGACCCTCCGTGCATAACAGATTATGCTGCTTTGGAAATCATGGAGGACTCCGAAACACAAGCTGTATCCACCGACGCACCCAGCGTTAAAATTCCACCCATTTTCCTGCTTGATGTCAACAATTAGCAACAGATTTAGCCGACCTACGTTCTCATACCTCTTCTAACCTCACACCTCAACAACGTGGAACTGTGTTAAAGACCACCAACATTGCGGATTACCGTTCGGTCACCAAGTTTTTTCATACTTTTCAATATTTTGTCATTTAACGACGCTGCCAATTGCCAGGATTACTTCAACGTCGCCGGTGTGCCTTAATTACGCTCTTGATGCACTTACCTTTTACTTTAATAACGTCAGACTCCAACCAGATATTCTTGATGTCGCTCTAATAAACAACTTTACGTAACCCCTCCTCCTGCACGTTCTGCTTGAAATGGACTCCGGTCATTGTGCCATTCTTGCAACCTTTCATGTGGATAGAATCTACTCTACATACGCTCCTTGCTTGATACAGGGGAACGTAGACTGGGATCAGTTTTAGCATCACCTCAACCAGCAGCTCTACCCACACCTTCCTTTGACACAGAAACAGGATGTTGATATGGCTATCTCATTTCACCACCATCGTGCCTGCGTCTATTCCATCGGCTGTCACTGTCTCCCGGCGTGACGACCACTGCCCACCATTTTATGAAACACTACCTCAGACGATTGTTTCAGCTGCTGAGAGAGAAGAATCTTATCCGTCGTTGCTGGCAACTGCACCGTTAACCTAGCAGCGTCATAGATTGAACCAGTTGACGCGGAAGGTTAAGCGTACGCTGGATGAATACCACTATTCTTCGTATCAGCGCCATCTGACCAACATTTCCCCACTAGACAGCAGTCTCTGGAACGAAACCACCCGCAATCTGCGGAATCACATCTGATACCAGCTCTCCGCTGCACTGGTTGCCACTACACCAGTGACAAAGAAAAGTGCAAGCTTTTTGCTGACTATTTTGAGACGGCCCTTACACTCAACCCAGTCGCTGATGCTGTTCATAAATTCGCTATAGAGGACCAACCACTTTTTCCTCCGAGTGTTCCTGTGTCCATAAAGTTTACTTCACCAAACGAGATTCGTCGACTATTGCGCACACTGGAATCCGAAAAGCCTTCTGGTCAGGGCCGTATTCCCAATATTGCTCTTAAAAATCCTTCTCGCAAAGCCCATACCTTTCTCGCCTCTATTTAACGCTCTCCTCCGCTTGGGTTAATTTCCTACCTACTGAAAACATGTCAATATCATACCTCTGCACAAGCCCGGAAAACCTGCACATCAGCCTTCCGGTTATAGCCCAATAAGTCTTCTACCGGCCCTGTTCAAAATTTTTGAGAAGCTTGTGAATATCCGCATTTGCACATATTTATCCGCCTCCTCAGTGCTACCACCATTTCAATTTGGCTTTCGCCAACGGCATTCTCGATGCACCAGCTTCTTTGCATTACCGAGCACATTGCTCAAGCGTTCGAGAGGAAACAGCATAGCCTAGCTGCTATCTTAGATTTCAGTCAAGCTTTTGACACCTTGGTCCGTTGCTTAAACTTCATAATATTGGTCTTCCTGATTGTCTATATCAGTTAATTTACAATCTCCTACTGGATCGCAGTTTCTCCGTCACTTTAGGTTCAGACGTTCCTCCTCTAGACCCGTCCTTGCTGGTATACCTCAGGGTTCCGTCTTAGGACCTACCCTTTTTAACATCTACATCTCAGACATTCCTCTCCTGCAGTTTGTCAGTGAGCCCATGTACGCCAGCGACACAGGCTTGTTTACTTCCCATGAAGATATTCACGTAGCTGCCAATCATCTTCAAACTGTTCTGGATTCTTTATATCCATGGCGCATCGCTCTCAATCACAGTACATGCGAAATGATGCTTTTCAGTCTCCGGCGACGCGCACCTCCTGTACCTGTTTTGCTAGATAATATCCACATGCCCTGGAAACGCAAGGACGACACAGTGAAATATCTAGGAGTACTGTTTGGCAGCCGACTTATCTGGAAGGCTCTTATCAACAGTAAACTCAACTTGGCTTATTCCCAACTTTCCAAGTTTTATCCTCTGATTAACCGTAAATGTTCTCTGAATCGTGGTACAGTTCTTTAACGTTACATCTCCGTACTTCGTCCTCTTCTCACCTGTGCCTTTCCTGTGAGGGGTGGCGCAGCTTTTCGTAAAATTGTGGCCTTGTAGTCTTTTAAGAATACAGTTTTACGATTCGCACTTCATGCTCCCTGGTTTGTTTGCAACACTCAGCTACACCGTGAACTTGGAATTCTTTCCGTAACGGACTTCATTCGTCATCAGGCTCATGACCTTTTTGTTCGTCTTCACCAGCTCCCAGGTGCGGTTTTCTTCTTCTTGGGCCATAGGTCTCAGGCCTTCAAACCTCATCCGCAGTCGTCAGACACAAGATCTGTTGCTACCAACTGACAACCTGTCGGACACCACAGAAGAGGATTGAGATCTTCTACAATATTCTCAACAGGTACTTGTTCCAGAGGGACCAGTAGTGGTTGACCTCAATACTGTTACAGAATCCTTGTTATTATTTCGTATGTTCGCTGTATTTAATTTTATTTCTCTAATTCTCACTTATTTGATAGAGCTGCAGTGCTGATCGATAATAAAGGAAAAAACTACAAAAAAAAATCATTTTCTAAGTAAGGTATGTTATATGTCAGGGATTATAAAATCGTTTAAGCAATTTTTCCGTGAAAAGCTGCGCCACATAAAGCTAAAAATGAGGGTTTTGCTTCAGGGTAGCATTATACACGTTAATATCAATTACATTTACCCAAAATCGAACATTATGGTAACACTTGGTTTGCCGTTTGATTATATGGATGTATAGTCCACGCTTTAAAGTTTAGAGATCATTTTTAAGCATGCTAAACGTAAGTAATAATTTAAATAATAATCATTTTATCACCCTTGTACTCCAACGCATTGTAATGAGCATAATCTATATGCAGATTATTAATACCTAGATAATGAAGTTGGTATAATTAGCCAAGAAAATCAATACGTGCTGTTCAAATGGTAATCCCTTGTAACCAATGTGCCATTATGTGATGCCCAGAGCTTTCAAAGGCACAAAGATGGTTTATTGGAAAATGTGCCAAACGTCAACATATGTTTACATATATTTTTCTATATGAAATATTTAGTACTCAAAATTCAAACAAAATAATCCTATCACAAGAGACAAGTCAGCTTTTCTTTTCTTCTTTTTCTTAATAATGGTAAAATATTTGTCATCCTGGAGCAGGTCTTTTGAACTTAAGTTTTCATAAATAAAGTGATGGAAATAACAATCATATTGGAAAGTTAAACTAACTTTGGAAAATTAATTTCATGGTTTCACATTTCATTCCTTAATGATGTTTAAATATTTGTCATTATGTAACAGGCCTGATGATGGCTTCTCAAGTCAAATTTTGCTAACTGCCTAATCAGTAACAGATTCTCTTAACTTGGTTTTCACAAATAAAGTGGTGGAAGCAACATTTATATTGGTAAGTCACCTAATTAGTTTGAAAAATGTTGGGCTCCAAACACGGATCCTGAGCTTTCGTATCGATATTCTACCACTGGAATAGCGTAAGTAAACACTGAAACGCGCATAACCTTCTATATTTCGATTGCCTCACTAGGGTAGCGTATGTGTACGGAAAGCCAAAGATACATTGTCATACATGCTGGCCATGGGAATAAAACTTTGCAATCCAATTGAACCTTCCAACCTCATCCTACTGACAGCCGTGTGAAAGAAAAATTGTCAGAAAAAATTAAACTTAGTGGTGCGAGAGTTGCTGGCACTCTAGAATTTAAATTACTTCTGGTATTGCTAGTCACCTCAGCAAAACAAAGGAACTACACTTGAACCTGGTTTACGCGAATATCATGGGGAAGAGGGAATATTACACATGAAATTATGATAATGCAGCATATTTTTTTTTAAAAAAAGCGTTACAGTGAGCCTCCAGGGTATAATCTTGAAAATAACAAAGATATGTACGAAGAAAACATTATTTTGAACATTAGTCCTTCTTGAAAGAAATCAGTTAATTTGGCTTGTTTCGCTCTTGCATAAAGTGCATACACCTGATTTTGTTACTGCGGACTAGGGAACGGGGTTTTAGTAAGTAAACATTGGAATGAATTAACAGCATGGAGTATAGAGCCAGCAGGTAGCATGGGGGCTGTACTGCCTTCCACTCTACTTGTTTACAAGAGCACATCAAGGTCACCGGCGTTTCCACTTCCCGTTGTAGATGCACGGTTAACTTGATGCATTTTGTACTAAAACCCCGCTCCCTGCTGATAACTGTATATAGCGTGGTATAAACAATTCCTTAATCTGAAGAAATTTCGGTATTGGTTTTGCGTGGATTAAGTTCCACTTCCCGTAAATTTTACTTTCTGATCTAGTATATAAGATTTCCTTTTTCTGTTGTCCATGGCTGATTAAAAGCAGTTAAAAACTGAAAGAAAAAACTGTGTTAAGCAGTAAACTCCAGATACTGAACATTTTTTATTTTCACTTCTCGTTTGTTGCTACGCTATTGTCACACCAAAAGCCGCCGGCTCTACCAGCAAATTCTTTGCCATTCGCCATTGTTTGGCCCAAATGACCCAGCTGTCGACGGGCCCTTAAACTCCACACTCCACTCCCTTCGCCATTGTTGTTTAAATCTGCCTGGATAGACCTGTTCTCTACTTGGGATGCAAAATCTTGAAAGGACCTTGGAAGTAAAAAGTAGTTATAAATTGCGTTTACCGATGTTAAAATACATATCTGTTTCGAATTGTAAGATCATGTACACAGTTGCTATTAAAATGTATAGTTGATCAGGTTTTTTTGAGTGTTGTCCTGAGTAGAATTAATCTTAGGAAACCAGCGTACACTTTGCTTGGAGTACCAAAGCGTAATTTCAAAATGGGCCGTGCTCGACGAGGATGTGCGGGAGTTATATGCTTAAACCGTCCCTACAGAGAAAATGTCTACGAAAATGACATTTGCTCCATAGACTTTTGAGAAAAACCGGAAATCTATGAGTCTCTATCCTACTTGTTCATGTCTTAAATTGGTTTAGTACTATCTGGTCCTCAAGGATGGCATTTGAATAATTGCAGTGTTGTCTTGATAATTCTATTGATACATCGATAGCACGAAATTTATCTCTTATTTGCAGGGATGCCTTTTTTCTTTGCAAAGCTTTAATAAAATAGACGAGACGACCAGGACGTACTCTAAAATGAAATTCTTCGATTTAAAATGAATATATGAACCTCCTACCTCGGGCCACTGAGCTCTTAGCAGTGGGAAGTAGTCCGTATATAGCGACACATTCATATCCTTCAACCAATTTTGGCAATGCTTCACCATAAGGAAGAAATGGGCACTTCAGGCTTAAAGATTCTACAACAAAACGACTGCTCAGCAGTAATTAAATGTCAGAGTCAAATATGAGGAGGATGTAACTATTCTAAGCTACTTCTTTCACCGCTTAAATAACTATAAAAGCTAAGTAAAAACATAAAAAATAATACTAGTGTTAACAATAAAAGTGAGGAAATTTATTACAAAATCATTCTCCTGACTTCGTCTGTTTTTGCAATGTAGCTTGTTGAATTTGCTAGTCCCGTACATTGACAGTAACATTTAATGAGCTAAGTTAACGGTCGACTATGCTTCCTTAAGCAACATACGGTTTCATTAGCAAATGTTGGGACTATGCGGTATTTCCTTGACAATGACTGCGGCGACGGTCGGTTCGCTAAACAGCTAACCGCGAATCTCACGCAACACCGAACAACAAATAAATGCTGGCGGCACATCGACGGGCTGTCAGCGGGTTCCCCCAGGAAACGGTTGTCCACGTCCTTGTTTGTTCCCATATTGGCTTTCATAACGCATGAGTACACGCAGTGCCATGGAAAAGGGATTTCTCCCTCTACCTGCAGCACCTCAGAGACCTACAGCAATATCATCATGTTACAACTTTATTGTATAACTCCGTCTTTTCCTCCTGTCTCCTCCTACGCGCCCTTCATAACTTTCCTGCTTTATTCTTCTTGCGAGTTCGTTTTCGCTACTAGCACAGGGAATGTGCGTAGTACTTTCTAAACCGTTAGCTAAAGTGTAGCTGGTTTTCATACATTTACACAGGTACAGGATTTTCCGTGGTCTGGGGTAGTATGCTAGCCTCTATTATCCGTGTCAAGTCTTCTGCATATGGCAGTAGCCAATAGGAACGCGCTACCACGTAGCCACATCGTGTGCTTGTGCGTGAAATAGATAGACATAGCATGTAGCATGTGCGTAGCGTAAGAATAGCGTTTTGCTGTGCATTTTAGAGAGCTATTAAGTGGAACTGTAGATCAAAAGTAAAAATTTGGCTAATCAATTAAACTAAATATATGGCAACAGAAATGGGTTGATTTATTCCACGCGCTATAGCAGTTAGCTCTTGGCACTTTTTAAAATCAAGTTTGCACCTTTTTCGTCCTTTTGAGTTCCTTCGAAAAAACGGATACACCCTATAAAATACCTGTGCTTAACTACGTAAAACATTGTAATTGTTTCCTCTTCTATCACTAATACAATCATTTGCTTTACTTAGCGGCATGTTACATTATCTCCTTGGTCAGAGTAATTAGGGGTGTTAAGAGAAAGGGGGATGCGTAAAGATACACTTACTCAGAAAGGTTATTCACTCCTCTGTTAACAGCTGTGTCTGCTTCAGTTCTGACAAAGTACACGTAAATATAATTGCGTATAAATACGGAACGACTGGAGCTAAAAATTGCGCTTTTTTCGTAAATACTTCCACAACCATTCTGTTTATATCTAACATAAGTGTTAAGCTTATAATGAACTATTAATGTCCGAGCGTTAATCAAGTAATTACTAAGAGAGACGAAGTTAGTTTTGACTTGGCAACGCTGCAGACCTGTCATTCGCTACAGCCGTGGAGCCTCTGAAGATCATATGCACGAGGTTTGACGAGGACCGTAGCCCCGGGGTCGCAGGTTCAAAGCTGGTGGAGTGCGAGGAGTTTTATCAGGTGTGAGGAAGAGCATTATATGAAATGCATGCGAAATCCATAAATGGAAAGGCGATGACGGAGCAGTTGGTGTAACGAATGGCGGGGAAACCGGAGAACCGGGGTAAAACTCCCAGACGCCGCCACTTCGTCCACCACGAACACCACATGCGGATTCCTCAAATTACAAGGGAAAGTAGGTTAAAAACCAAGAATCTGCGCGCTAATAACGATGTTCTTTCGATTACCTTCTCCGCCTTTCCCAAACGATGATTCAACAAGTTTCAGTATTCTGCACAAAACTAAACTGATTGTAATTCTGTAAATGCCAGAAATCCCCTGCCGTTTCTCGAGCTGCCTTTATGCATAACACACGCACACACAGCCTACGTGCTAGCGTTTAAACACCCAGGTCAAATAAACACACAGAATCGCTAATGGATAAGTATATCACACCCAAGTGAACCTTGGTTGCATTTCCAGCATTCAATGGCTTAACTGTATGACATTGCGAAGTAGGTAAGTCGTTGGTAACACCTCTATAATCCTTAGGTACCTACACAAGGAGTGTCCCTGAACACCTAATGTATATACTTTTATGTACTGCAGAGTGCTAGGACAAATTTGTCTTTCTCTTTCGGTAGGTGCATGCACGGCCACGTTTCTTAGTTGAAGAACAAATCAAGCGCCAAAGCTTAAAGACAGGGGGTTGAACTATCATTAATATAGGTAATACTCCAAATAAGGCTCTTATACCACAAACTGCAGTAAACGATTTCATAATAAAGGAGCAATTTGATTCTGACAATTCCACAATCTGTGAAAATCATTGGTCATCCCTTAGATTACAGCCTATAACACTTTAAAAGCTCTAATGTGTACATTCACATGGTTTTCTCTACCCACTATCGCCAATCTATATCTATAGTTTCCACAACTATGACCACGAAAGCATATTATTACTTTCTTTACTACGGATAGTAAGTAGAGGAAGTATTGTATTCCACCCAAAAATTCAATGTGGAGATTTCACCGGAAATATATATTTTGCGGCTCCCTCAATAAAAATAAACACCTTTAGAAAAACATCCCTGTGTAGGTCTCTCTCTGTCTGTCTCTCTCTCTCTCTCTCTCTCTCTGTGTGTGTGTGTGTGTGTGTGTGTGTGTGTGTGTGTGTGTGTGTGTGTGTGTGTGTGTGTGTGTGTGTGTACAGCATAGCTCAAAAACGAAAAATTGATTAAAAACTAAAATTGTCACTTAAGTTTTCAAGGATGATAACACAAAGATTTTGAAGAAACTTCTTTCACCCTAAACTACCTTTTACATGGAAAATATTCCGAACATTTTAATTTTCTCGAAAATGGCTCCAACGATTTTGATTTTAATGCCATATGTTTAAGATATTTTTATGACAAATGAAATGTATATTTTGAATTTTCTCGCAATAGCCCATGTAGTCCTGTTTACTCTTGATGACTTTTGCATAACTGGTAAACCGTAAGAGATAGACCAAATCTTACTATACAATAGATGTAGATCTTGCTAAAACACAATTTATATCCAAATACTTTTTTTGTAGAGTGAACCATTTCGGAGATATTCCTTGTAATTTGTGTGTTTTGGAGAACTTATACAGGGTGACTACAAATGATTCATCGGGTTTTGGATGAGTGTATTTCACAAAGTATTACATACAAAATAATGAATGATACATTGTATGAAAAAGCACATTTTCAAGTTCCTTACATATTATTACAAATGTTCTATGTGCTCTCCTCGTGTTACACGACACACACATCTATGCAGAAGTCAAGTTCAACCCATACACGTTCTAGCATGTCCCTGTCGATGTTCGCCAGCACAGAAGTGATGCGATCCTAGAGTTCAGCCAATGTGGTCGGCAAAAGTGGTACGTACACATTATCTTTCACATATCCCCAAAGAAACAAGTCACAAACTGTAAGGTCAGGAGACCTTGGGAGCCACCTAAAGAGTGCCAAATCATCCTGAGCACATCGCCCGATCCATCTGTTTGGAAGTTCCTCGTTCAGATGGCGAAGCACTTCTCTATGCCAATGAGGCGGAGCTCCGTCCTGTTGGAATATGAAGTGCGGCATAACAGCTATCAGTCTGGGAAACATCCAGTTTTGTAGTATGTGTAGGTACGTCATACCCATCACATTTTTCCAGGAAAAAAGGAGGGCCCGTAAATGTTGCTACGAGACACAGCACAGAAGACATTAATCTTAGGAGAATCTCTTTCTATCTCCATTGTAACATTGGGATTTACCGTGTCCTATATGTGGATGTTGTGACGATTCACTTTACCGCTCCGTTGATTAGTTGCTATTTTTAAACTGTTGTCGCCCTGCCATTTAGCAAGTTACATCCAAATCTGCAATGGGATAAACAAATCTTTGAAGTATGCTCTTTCAATTGTTTATTAGTACAAATGGGTGGGCATTACATCTTGGAAGCTTTGAAAAATAATAAACTTAAATATCTGGTTTGGTATTTATCAGACATTTCTTTTTAAGTTATGCTGTTAACACGCGCATGCTTAGTGAAAAAAACGTAAGACTAAAAATATTACTCTTCATAATGAACTTTGCAAGTATTTTAGCGTGAACGTCTTTACATTAATTATTATAGATATTGACTTGGAGAGCATTGCTATTTATTTCGGGGTTTAATGACATTTAAGAATATTAACGCAGTTTCTGTATGTTAAATGCAACGCAGATGGACGTGTTTATCGAGTTTTAATCAAGGTTTCGTCAATATTTAACAAGCCAAACCACCTTTCATTCTATGTGGGCCCTCTCCATCCCCTACCTGAGGCTCGGTAGAACACCAGCGATACTTCCAGGTTAGCCTACCTCCAGCATTGAAAACTGGCTCGAACTAGATATGTCAAATTTCAAAATCCGGTATTGACTAAAACTAAGGATTAGCACAAATCTTTTAAGTAGCTATCTGTCGTGCTTTCAGAAATGATGTCACCCAAGTATAACCCCTGTGTCTGCAGTTGGCTTTGTCTTGACGGCATAAGGCATAAACCAAAATGAAAACATAATGCTGTGCTGAGTGCTCGATCGTTCGAAGGAGATCGGCGTCATCGCACTGGGATTTCTGCGTCACATTTTCTGGTATATTTAAGATATTTCATTGTCCGGAGGTAAACGGCCTGTGGAATTTTATATAACGCTTGGAGTGCCTCATGTCGCTATGCAAATTTGCGTGCATGGGAACGTGTCGCCCACCCACACTATTTCGGCAAAAGCTTCTTCTTTCACATTTTGTATTCATGAGGGTTTCTTATCTTGGTAGCACCCCTAGAATTTCACGGCTCAAAAATACGGCCTAAATAAACTTCTTTTGCCAAATGCTGCGCTGTAACATCTTTATTACCTATTACTTATTTAAGAATACCCTGGTTAGCCCTGTTGGAGCTGGCTCATATTTCTTTATATTATTCTAGATTTTTTTTCTTTTTTATGTCAGAGGTTTGACACACATTCCTCGGACTAACATGGGAGACTCATTGCTGGAGAACGCTTGATCTGTGGGAGGCTGTGTTTTTAAGGAACAGAGCCTCTTTACTTAAAATAAAAACATATATTCTGGCTATTGTAGATTTTTTTTTCATAACAACTTGTTTAGAGATTGATGAAAATGAGTGTTGTTGAACACTTGACCCATACTAGATTTTTCTTCCCTCGATAGCTTTCATAGAGATCATTAGAGTACATTTAATCGTATATAAGTTTTCCATTAGAGAAAAAAAATAATTGATATGTAATGTAAAAATCACCTGATGTCCCTACCAAAACTAATAATATCCACCTGTAACATACAAAAATAGACAAATTGAAAATTAAATATTGATTTGGTGCAATATTACTATTACCGGCTTTTTTCATATTACACCTATTTGAAAATAAAGTGCGTTAAAATGCTTTATAAAACAGCACTGTTTACTCTGCTGGAGTTTAGTTAGTTTACAAAAGAGCCAGGTGTGGAACATAAGTTGAAAAGGCAAACCAGATTTGAAAAGCCACTAGTGTCAAGAGTTGACTTCGGATTTTTCCTTCTGGTGTCACATTCTGTAGCTTGATTTCGTTCGCTATCTCATTTAGTATTTGACATTCATGAATCCATTTTCTGATCTCTGATCTCATCTCTGGTTCCATTTCCAACGAAAGCTGTTGTCTCGCTCGCGATGGCATTCCGATCCTTTTTCAAATACCATTGTGACAACACGGTGTTTTCTAGTCTGTTGAATCTACGCCTTGTAATCCTTGTGTCTCTTTTCTGACATTTCGGGACTGGGACTTAGATAATATTGTAGTATAGTGCGTTTAACCAGGCTTGTAGACCATGTTGTAACAGGATAAACTTCTCCAGCTGTGGCAGTCATATTCAGTCTGGCGTTCGTAAATTCCTTCTCAGAGATTCCCAAAAGTCTAGAAGAGTTTTTCCTGTTAGACTGTGGCCCATAAGCGCGAAAAAGGCACCTCACTATGTATATCAGAGGCTCCGAAGTCCAGAAAATATTGTGGAGGCTCAGTAACTGAGAACTGGAATTGCAAATTAATTATTATAATTATTACTGAAACCACCAGAGCCTGTCCCATGCCTGATTAGGAAATGGTGAAGGAAAGAACTAATAATCTCCCTAAAAAGCCAAGATTCAGCTGGACCTCCTGATAGCAACCTAAACAGGACACTTCTTAGCGGAACGTGGAATATAAATTTGATACGGAATAAGTTGGTTGAACCACTAGAGGAAATTGCACGATTAAATCAGACATAATAGTACGTAACTTAAATGGTTGAATAAGATAAGTATAAACAACTGAACTACTTAAATGGTTGAATAAGATAGGTATAAACAACTGAACTCATATGGGTACATCAGGAGACTGCCCGGGGAAAGAATACCCAGAAAAGTCTGTAAATAATGTTCACTTGGGAGATGAGGTAGGGATAGACTCTGAAATACCTGGATGCAGCAAATAAGCCTTGGATGAAAGCAAAAGAACCGACGAAAGAGGAATGGAATTACAGACATTAGTGAAGAAGTAAAATAAAACTTGAGGAACAGAAAGATATGTAAACATTGTAATCCTATATACATAGACAAAGCACATATTGCATATGATAATTCAAAACATTAGATTCAGTAGAGTCGCGGTTTTACGAGCCCGGACTAACCGAGTTCCCGTTTTACGAAGTGTGCGCTTAAAATTGTTAAACGTCACGGAAAAGCAAGAAATTTTGTCCATAGAGCATGGCGACCTCAGCCTTGCACAGCTAGCTCAAAGATTGACAGATGAAATAATCATGAAAACAACGTTGTCGAACGGATCAACACACACAATTGGTAGTGACCAGTCGTGTGGACAGAGTTGTATTTTTCTTGTGAATATGAGGCAAAGCAATATATTTAATTTGTAAGAGTAGCATTAATGTCTTAAGAGTACAACATTAAAAGACATAAGACCAAACATGGAAAGAAAAAAAAGAAAAAAAAAAATACGATCAATTCAGCGGACAAATGAGCGAAGAGAAGGCACGTGATTTAAAAAGAGCTCTAACTTCTGAACAAGTTCTTGTTAAGAAAGTTAATGATGATTCTGATTCAGTAGGGAAGGCAAGTTATGTTGCTCCCCAGATATTAAACAAAAGAGAGAACCTGTTCAATGATGAATTAGTGAAAGAAGGCTTGGAAAGGGTTGCAGACATATTATTTTTTTATAAGAAATCCTTCATTGCTAAAGTAAGTCAAGTAAGCAGAAAAGTTGAAGACACACAGCTAACATTGAACAAAATCTGAAGAAGAGATGTGAATTTAAGTGGTTTTCGTTAGCTATTGATGAGAGCACGGATATTTCCGGCTCTGTCCAGCTCTGCATATTTATTCGTGGCATTGACAGCAGTTTTAATGTGACAAGAAATTTTGTCTCTAAGCCCAATGAAATACACAAATAAAGGGGTGTATATTTATCGAAAAGTCACGCAGGCATTTAGTAAATTTGAACTGCTAGATAAGTTGATTAACATTTCAACATACTGAGTTCCATTTATGATTGGTAAAAGCAACGGATATTTGTCCTTTGTGAAAAAGGCTGTGTTGATTTTGATCACGAGATTATTGCAACTCAGAGACAAAATATCACAAGTTTCAATGTAATTTCTCAAACATGAATATTTACACGTAATAAAACACGAAACTATACTTCTTTTTCCTGTCTTGTAAAGTAAAAGGGAACAATAGATTGAAATAAGAAACTGTCGTTAAATACGAGACGAGGGGCAATCTTACGTTAAATTCTTATCAAACCATAAACAATCTTGATCATCTAGCTGCTGCATTTGACTTGCCTTGAAACGTGATTGATTTATATTTTAAAGCTAACTGTCCGTGCTCTGAACAGTTGCCCGTATTACTCCCTATGACCTTTTGAGATTTATCCAAAAAATGAAAGCTGGTATTACAATACGTTATGGTTTCAAAATGCCTCCTTTCCCACGAGTATTTTCGGAAACTAATATCCGTATATCTTCAGGAAACGCACCGTATTGTTCCCTCATATCCATTCATACAGATTACACTATGATTTACCGTGATGTCGATTCTCAATAGCTTCTACTAGATGGGATGAATTTCAGCCATACATTAAAGTCTTCAGTTTCAAGAAATATGGTCCAATTATTTTTGTAAAATGTTTCGCTGGAAGTTTCCACTCAGCACAAGCCGTTACTCAGCTGAATAAATACTAGAGCGACATCTTCATGTCTTACAACCTGTACTTATGCACCTTAAATAACGTTTTTCATTTACTTATTTGAAAGAAGAATAACAATTACGTTTGTCCAGACTAATCTCAGTTATAACTGACTGCTTTATTTTATCCAAGCATTTTCATCACCCTAATATCTAGTTTATTCCTCCTTTATTTATGTTGAGCAATACATCGCACTTTTGAACACTCTTGTATTCCTCTTATTTTCTTCGTTTCTTTTTATTTTATGCTAGATAATTTATAGAGCAAAACGACCTTCAAAGCTCAAGTTCTTTATTTTCTATCATTAATTTACTTCATTTTCCCCTAAAGAGTAAGCTATTTTATATTGTTAGCTATTATTATTATTATTATTATTATTATTATTATTATTATTATTATTATTATTATTATTATTATTATTATTATTATTATTATTATTATTATTATTATTATTATTATTATTATTATTATTATTATTATTATTATTATCATCATTATCATTATTATTATTATCATCATCATTATCATTAATATTATTATCACCATTATTGTCATTATCATTATTATTATCACCATTATTGTCATTATCATTATTATCATCATCATTATTGTCATCATCATTATTATCATCATCATTATTGTCATCATCATTATTGTCATTATTATTATTATTATTATTATTATTATTATTATTATTATTATTATTATTATTATTATTATTATTATTATTATTATTATTATTATTATTATTATTATTATTATTATTATATAAACGCCTTTGAAGGAATGAAGGAATTCAGTTTTACACAACTAAACACTGAGAATCGAGCTGCACTGATAATTTGATGTTGCTTAAAAACTAATTAAATGATCCCTCCCCCATCTCCTCGTTCGTTGATTTGTGTTATTCCCACGATCTCTATCACGATTCGATTAGGCAGCGAGAAAATATGCATTTGTCCGAACAATCCGTTTGACGCTGCTATGACCCCACATAGTCAGTTGCTGTTAACGAACATTAATTTCAGATTTCTGCCTGGAACAAGAACTAGTAAAGTTGTGCTGGTGCCTGTATTTTGCTATGAAATTTGGAACGTTGTGGACTGTTTGAGTCCTACTTTATATTCGTTGTTAGTCACAATTTAATGAGATTTATATTTAAACGTGGTTTTTATGAACTTTTGACAAGAAATTTTCTGAATTTTGTGTTCTTTTCTTTAATGTTTATTTATAAAGAATTAGAAATATTCAAATATTAGGGCATCCCGCTCCTTATTGGAGTTACCTAATTTCGGTTAGATTCTAAAATGTACCTTATTTACAGACTGTTTTGTCATTTCCTCTTATATAAATACGTAAGCTTTCATTTCCAACGAAAAGAGCCAAAATAAAACGTCTACAAGTTATGTTGTACGGAATTGTCGCCTTAATGTAAAGCTGGTTTTTTTTAACGAACTGCCTCCATAGAACCTATACCTTCCTATAGCTATGCCCTATAAAATTATATATGTCACTAAATGAAGCTACAGCGCTGCTCAACAATCCTGTATAATGCAACAGGTACTTCTATAGTACATGCCAATTTCCCTCCCTTTGTAAACAAAACACATCCAACAAATCTACAGCGCTGGGAGATTAGCGTCACAACCTCCGCCTACTTTTCTGCACGGGGGGCCGTGGAATTCCCCGCTCTATTGTGGGATTTACAAGAAAGACGAGTGAACACAAAGTGCTGCGGAGCCTGGAACAACCCATTATCATAATATTTCTTCGTGGAAAAATAGTGCATCCATCAAAATCTCTGCACAAATTGGGGAGAAAACAGAATAATGCTAATGTATGGAAACGAGTGTCTCCCTCAAATGAGCCGAGTGGTCAGACCATTCGCTTCTCACCAAAGCGGCCCGGGTTCGATCCCAGGCAACCGCATGTGGCACTTGTGATGGATGAAGCGGCGCTAGGGCGAGTTTCCTCCGGGTTCTCCGGTTTCCGCCATCACCTCATTCCATGTATCATTAGTGTCACTGCCTGCGGTGCCGTATGTAGTAAAAGCGAGCGTTAAACACTACAAAAAAAAAAAAAATCCCTTAAATGGTGTAAAGACCGCTGAGTCAGTGAAAATTCTCATAGCCGCAACAACCACTGACAAGAGTTTCACTCCCACATTATAGCCTTGCTGTGTAACATACTTTATCTAGGTGCTCTGGGAAATTAAGGAGAAATTAATAGCCTTATGCCGGCAATATTACATCTGCTAAATTCATGACCAAATATTTCAGAAAATATTTAAAGTATCAGACTAATATAATTATGGCATGCAGATGTGCAGTGATCTACTTTTATACAAAAAGTTTATTATGGACAATCAATTAAACTATATGTTGATTAAAATGTATCAGCAATGTTTATTGTAAAAAAATAACTAGCCTTGTTATTAATACTAAATAAATCCACAACAATAGTTACGAGGTTGTTTATATCAACAGCAATTTTGCTATATATTTTTATTTATCTAGAGAAATCAAAATTCGAATGGAATGACTGTTTAACTGCTAAAAACATGTAACGATTACTACAAGAAATAAATACAATGGCATATTAGCCTAAATTAATTAATCAAAATGCTTCAACATGCTGTTTGTTTCTCTTTGCGTTGTTTGCCCCTATTCTGTTTTTATGAAGTTAACTTTGAATATTTATGTGGAAAATAAATGGCAATCTCAAATGGTTCAACAGATGCTAGGGAGCTAATAAAAGCAAACAAATGCTACGGAGAAGATAAAAACATGGTGTAAGCAGCGTGATTCGTTGAAACACGTTTTATAGCGTGTTGTGGTCCAAAGTGGTATGACTATGATGTCATGCAATGAATCGATGAATCTGCTGCCAATGAGATCTTCTTAGGGGTCGGTCTGGAGGGCTCAGTTGGTTTGGTGCTGGCCTGCTGATCCCAAGTAAACGTGAGCGGGTATGAGGATAAACATACCAGTTAAGTTGACTGATAAATTTAATTGAGGTTATTAATGATATATTTGAAACGAATTGCCGACTGTTAGATAGTAAAGTACTAATATTTTTTAATCTTACCGAGAGAAACTGTTGAAACATTAAACCTTCCAACTTCTGATATGTCAATACTTAACGGTTTACAAAAGAACTGTTTTCGGAATAACAATAACCACAAATTGGACTGCGATTAGGAAGTGCCAAAATCACAAACTTTTCCCCTTCAAACCTGTGTAACAGCTATCTTTAAAACTGTTGTTACACGCTAGCACATTGGAACGTTTTTGCTAAACTAACATAAAGTTGTCCGGAATCAATGAAATGATAATCTCACTTTTTCTATTTTGGTGCTTGGATCACTGTTGCTAATCCAGTCCAATTGCCGCGAGTTGAAAAATGCTAACTGGAAGGATCCCTGGCGGCAACCGGCTAATCTGTATAACCGAGAGAGATATCGGCGCCACGGACGGCCGATAATAGATCAATGTAAATACTCCTGTTATATTGTAAAACACGAAGGAAAAGACGCAAATTTTAGAAATACACGCTATTTTATGTAAGTCCTCCTATGATGTTACTATCCTCACCAACATTCAAACTTTACGTTTCAGGTTTGAAACTTTTTATGTGACGATGAAACGGATCATACGAAAGGATTACTTGCTAAATTCTGAGAATTTCATTCCTACTTTAATTTTCAGAATTTGTCTACGTGAATATTTGCGCCTCTTATTTCGGAACATAACTGATACACCTCTAGCTAATGGCTTTCTTGATTTCATTGTGCTTAGCTCTAAGCTTTATAGTAATTGCCTTACTTTGACACAAAACTCGCTAATGACTATTTCTCATGATAAAAAGTCTTGCTTACTTACATTAGGCATTGACTTTTTTATTTATCGCACTTATCTCTCAATATTTTCTTTATTAAGTTATAAATCTTACCCGTTAATAATTCCGGTAATGTAATACTTAGCAGAAGTGGAACAATAATCCTAATCCTCTATGTCTAAGAGTTCCTGAGAAAACGGGCCATTTATACCAAAAAATGACCCTCATAGAAAAAAATATTCAAAGCAAATATCGAGAAATCAAACTCGTATAAACAGGACATTTGTTTTTCTATAACACGTAATGTAATGAACAAATATTGCATCAATATTTCGTTTGCAAACCAATAGTTTTGGTTACGAAGAGCAATATGCTTTAAGGTTGATTAGTGGCTCTAAGAATGCGTGCAACACACAAGTTATACGTGTTTTAATCTCACCTTAAACATTCTTTCACATCCTACAACATTCCCATTCGGTGGAGGTTTTTTATTTGAATAGTGCCTTAGAGGCAAACCTCACACCTCCTACTGTGCCTCCAACACAGTAGAAGCCCATAAATGGATTTTTCCTCCACTTGGGAAAAAAGTGTTTATTTTGCCCAGAGCGCGGTAGGATTGTTGGGAGGGGTAAGCCAGCGCGGGCAGTCTCGCGATAACAAATGTCGTGGTCACCCTCACCAAACTAACAGCAAATGCAGGAATCAGTCATTGTTCATTATTTCCGTTATTTATAACTTACACTTGCATAGACAAATAAATAAGAAAGGAAGTTCAAACACGTTTAATTGTAAATTAATCCTTGTTCTGTAATTTCCAATACGTTCGTTGTTTATTTTAATGTGTAACTGAGTTCGAAGCAAGGTTAATGACCACAGACTACTTAAGCCAAGAAGTCACCATTCAAGTGTGAAAACGAGGAAGTACACTGGGTAATCTATACTGACAGGCGTTGTTCATTTCGCGTCTGAATTATGACCACGCAGAAAACATCAGGTAGTAAACTATGTGATGTGTTTTTGCGGAAACTTAGATGAATAAAGGAAAAACAGCTAACAAACTGAAATGGATACACATTTAGCTCCGAATTTTCAAATTAACTAGCTTGACCACATAGAAGCAGCCATACTTAATACTATTTCTAGGAAAAACTTTCTCCTGAAGGATGAGCTCAAATTTATCAAAACGTGTAAGTTATTTTGTTTCTGTAAAATGGTGCAGAATTCATAGCAAAAAATTACAGATGGAGAGCTATTTTTAAAAACACAGTTAAAATATAGATATGTGTTGTGCCCACAGTAACCCAATACATATAGCAAATTAAAGAGGAAATTACAATTAATAAGGCTGCACAAAAAACTAAAATTTTAGTACCAAT
The DNA here is from genome assembly GCA_030765045.1 of Tenodera sinensis. Lineage (NCBI taxonomy): Eukaryota > Metazoa > Arthropoda > Insecta > Mantodea > Mantidae > Tenodera > Tenodera sinensis. Next base: position 67,138,159 of record CM060965.1, on the reverse strand, counting down.
ATTCGCCATTTAGTCTCTCCTTAAACGAGCTGTATTAGTGCAATCAAGAAAAGTAATGGATATACTACAGCTGACACAAAATTGAATGAAGGTGGCAAAAGGGGTTGGTCAACACAAAATCCAATCAGCGGTTTGCCAGTAAACTGGCTGTGAAGCTGGTATATAAATATCATTTGAACCCAAAAAATTATTTACGCAACGTTGCGTCTGTCTACCATAATTATTATTTTGACTTCCCGTTTTTCTGATACTATTTGTTTTACCGCTGTTTTTCTCGAACTTCCCACCCGGCGCTTTTTTGTGAGCTCTGCAATTCCATATAATATAAGAAAACTGTAACTTAAATTCTTCGGGTAATTTTGGATTTGATGAATAAGTCATACATTGCCAAGAGTCACTCTGAAGTAAAAAATGGAATTTTGAAAACTACGCAAGGCCAAAATAGCAAATGAAAGTATTAATATCCTGTGGTTTCACTGCTAGCTTACAAGGAAAAAAGTGTGAAACGTAACCCCAGAGAGGGTGAGAGAAACGGGGATCGAAAGAAAGAGAGCAACAGAGGTACATGAAAGCCTCCCCATTTAATGCAAAGAGGTACTGCAGTTACAAATATTTTTCACAGTAATGTTTATACTTGAGAATAGCGTAGAATAATTAATGTGAATATTTAGAAATTGGCTACAAATTTACACAAAACGTCTGAAGGAAGAACTTAATTTGAACCTTGAGAAAAATAACATATCAATAAATGCTAGTATGAAGTTTTTGCTGCCTCAAACATTAAATGTCGGCCTGAAAAGTATCCAAATAAGCTGTAAATAAATAGGTTAATAATGATAATTGCTCTTTAACCCAAGGTCGTGTGTTGTATAATCATTATTTATTAATTCCCTGTTTGTCTCCATTCGCGTTAATTTAAATGAAATAATTACGGCAATTGGTTTTTGAAATGCACACCGTAGTTCGTTGACCATTAGTAAATGTTTTGTTCACTTTCTCTTAGAATATAACATTGGGAACCCGTGTGTTACAAACGCATATCTTTTGTAAATGAAACCTAGTGGGTTATAGATATAGGACTGTAACCATCTATATATATATATATATATATATATATATATAATAATAATAATAATAATAATAATAATAATAATAATAATAATAATAATAATAATAATAATAAATTTAATTGTATATCTTTATCTTATGTAGTTAACTAAAAATAATTGGAATACACCTCCATATGTATTTATTATTAAAACCCTTTTTTATTTCTTTCCATATAGGTTATTATACCCTATATAAATTTAAGTGTTAATTTATACGCATAATATAATATAAGTCTTCCTTGATATATTCTTAATAGAAGATAAGAAATATATTTGAATTATGTCCTTATTATACTACAAATCTACTCTAATATTATTTTATGTAACTTAAGCCCAAAGAAATTAATCACAAACTTTAATTTCAGTCCAGCAAAATAAAAATTTCTTTAAACTACAAAATTCATATCTAGTAAAATGCCTGATTAAAAGGGTTATCGTGATAGGATAAATCATGTAATTATTATTACTTTTACTATTTTCTTTCCTCTTTACATTCAACAGAATTAAACTGTTTCCTAAAATATCAAAAATTTTTGTGCAGCTTACACCAAAATGTAGGGAAGTAAGCTAAATTTAAGCTAATGGGTTCATACCCCATCTATAGAGTTTTATCTCTCTTCCCTAATAACTCCCTACAAATGTATAAACCAAACAAGAATATAAAACTGATCAACATTAATATGCATTTCTAATGTACTTTATAGTGATTTATACACAACATTTATATTAGAGAATATAATGTATGCTCAATGTCATAGTCATGTTACTCTCCTTATGACTAAGTTTGCTATAGCCAGCGGGATGACTCAAGCGATAACGTCTGTGGCCCGAATTCGGCAGGTCGCCGGTTCGCCCCCCATGGTTTCCCTTGCTCGCCAGGTACAAGCTGGGAATTACTTCGATATCCTCCGAATTCCCTGCCCTTCCATTTCGTGAGATAAATAATTTCATTTCACCCTTTCATCCAGTTAGGCTTCTTTCAGGGTTCGAGGCGTCTGCGAGCGTCGCGGAAGCAGCCCCCCAGACTGGAAGGGGACTGGTTCCCGCCCCCGCCCCCGCCCCCTCTGTACGAAACAAGTCCGAGGAAGCGGGGAGTCGGTTTCCGAGTCCCGCGTCCTCCTTGGAAGTACTAACCCGAGGAGTGGGAGAGGAGCCGGGCTGAGCCAACCTCCACCAGGATGATTTCCGTCAAAAGCATAGGTGTAAGACATCCCTTTCAGTCGAGGTGCCTAGTCCCGCTCCGCAAGTTGCCCGTGATTAAAGCCTACTGCAGGGTGTCCCCTTAGAAACCAAAGTTTTATACGAAATATTTATGGGGATCCAAACACGCTACGGTTTAATTTGATAGAAGCTTATCGGGCTCAGGCTTAACAAAAAGTCAAACAAAGCAATTTATTGCTTTATTTCCATCACTGAAGTATAATTAATTTGAGATACACATGTATGTAGATATTTCCTGAGCAGCACAATCACGGCAGTTTCCATTGGAATTACGTCTCTTTGACAAATAAATCTGGGTCCAGTGACACCTCCAGCGTCAAACAGTAATGCAGCTGCGGTATCGATACAGTAATGAGAGGTTAGTAACAATTTGGGAACATTCCAGAAGGGCAACGGCAGAAGGGCGTGCGCCTTTTGTTGTCATCTTTTAAAGGGGCCAAACAGAGAGAATGAAAATCAATGTGAATATTGCAGCCATTTCCTGCTTCATCCAGTTTAGGCCATTATTGATCTGTTCCGAGCTAAAACTGGTGGCTCCATCTTTATCCTAATCGATCTGATCTCGCCTGCTTTGAATATCTAAAACCGGACATTCGTGACCTCGCATAATCTCTCATGCTGACACAAAATAGCACTAATCAATTGTCATTTTCCTCCTGCTTACACATAGTAAGTAGAAGAAATAATGTATAAGAACAAAAACATTTATATCCACATTTCACCAGTTATACATGTTTCGAGGCCTAGTGAGAAACATCTGATGTTTTGCACTCACATGACTTTCTCTACTCTTGTACTAACCATTCTTACAAACTCTTATTCCTATATCTTCTTTCTTGTTAGTTGAGACAAACATTTGTACAAATTATCTTATTGCTTATTTCGTTGTAGGTGCAAAGGGAATGTTAGAATATAGTAGGCTTTGTGCGATAGTCAAATGTTTGAGATTCTGTTGTCTTTGCACACTTGACACATAAAAAAAATGAACAGCGATGACCATTTCACGAAAGTTCTTTTTCTGAAACTCACACACATAACAAGGTATATCTCCGAAATGGTTCACCCTACAAGAAAATTTATTGAGACATAATTTGTGTATTTTAGCAAGGTCTACATTTTTTGTATAGTATGATTTGGTCTATCTCTAACGGTTTACCAGTTATGCAAAAGTCGTCCAGAGTAAATACGACTACAGGGGCTATAGCCAGAAAATTCAAGATATACATTTCATTTGTCATAAAAATATCTCAAACATATGACATTTTAATAAAAATCGTTAGAGCCATTTTCAAGAAAATAAAAATTTTCGAAATTTTTTCCATGTAAAGGGTAGTTTAGGGTGGGGCTATTTTCTTCAAAATCTTCGTGTCACATCCTTGAAAGATATTAAACTCAAATACCAACTTTGGTTCTTAACCGACTTTTCGTTTTTGAGTTATGCTGTCCACAGACTGACAGACTGACACACAGACACACACACACGGACCTTTTTCTAAAAATGCTTTTTTTTTTTTTTTGGATTCAGGGGGCCTCAAAACATGTATTTCCGGTGAAATCTCGACATCGAATTTTTGGGTGGAATACAATACTTCCCCTACTTACCAGTAGAGAAAGTAAAAATGTGATGTGTTGCACTCGCATGACTTTCTCAACACTTGTACTAACCTGTCCTATAAAGGATTATTCCTCTATCTTCGTCGTGTTAATTGAGATTTGCAGAGCAAGCGTTATTAAGCTTAATCCCTGGCGGTGAGCTAGGAATATCCTGGAAATGGTTAACTCCAAAACCTAAATTGTGTGCTTTAACTCGATCTACAATACGTTACAATTGTGGATCGATGGGCAAAGATTTATGGCTCAGAGGGAGAATAAATTTATTGCAGGAGCGAGAGCACTGGACAACGGAGGTCAAAAGCAAAGATACCAAGAATTAGAGGGAAGGTTTCATTGCACATAGTGTAACATTAACACTAAAGAAGATATCTGATAATAAACAAATCAAAGCGAATATGTAAATAGAGTTAAAGTGACAGTTTTAGGCGTTTGAAAGAGCACAAGAACACAGACTGAATGAAAGTGTGAAAATATATGCCGTAGAGGAGAGACTATTGAACTTCAACCAGGACCAGTGGTCCCTAGATCTGATACCTAGTAAATCTATACTGCTCTTCCTCCAACTTGGAGAAACAAACATGTGTTGCATTTAATCGGGTTTCATTTTTCTTTTTCGTATATAACATTTGCCGTTTAATTTAATTTAATTTCAATTAATTTCATTATTACATAACGTTTTAAGGTGCAGGTTGTTGAAATATCAGTATCGAATTATTGGATGAAAGGCAATACTTCCTCTATTTACTGTATGTATTAAATAAACTTAATTTGTGTTTTTACTTTTCTACTACGCATAGTACTAGAGAAAAATTCGATATCGGGATTTCACCGAAACTATAAGTATATGTTTTGAGGCTCCTTGAATCCATAAAAAGAATTTTTAGAAAAAGTCCGTGTGTGTGTCTGCGTGTCTATGTGTCACTCTACGGACAGCATAACTCAAAAACGAAAAGTCGGTTAAAAACCAAAGTTGGTATTTAAGTTCAATGTCTTTCAAGGATGCGACACGAAGATTTTGAAGAAAATAGCTCTTTACATGGAAAATGGCTCTAATGCTACTGATTAAAATCACACGTTTAAGATATTTTTATGACAAATGAAATACATATTTTGAATTTTCTGGCTATAGCCTATGTAGACCTATTTACTCTGGATGGATTTTGAATAACTCGCAAACCGTATCAGATAGACAAAATCTTAGCATACAAAAATGTAGATCACACGATTAATGTCCGAACAGATTTTTTTTTTTTTTTTTTTTTTGCAGAGTGAACCATTTCGAGATACTCCTTGTTATTTGTGTCAGTTTCGGAAAACTTAAACTTTCGTCAAATGCAACATCGTTGTTCATTTTTTTATATGTTAACCATGCAAAGAGAGCGAAATCTCAAAGCTTTGAAAGAATAGACTATCGCACAAAGCCCACTTACTCCCATATTCTCTTTGCAACAAGGAAATAAAAGATAATTTCTGCAAATGTTTACCTCGACTAACATGAAGAAAATAGAACACGAGTATGTAAAAATAGTTAGCACAAGAGTAGAGAAAGTCATGTGAGTGTCACAGATTATTTTTTCTGTAGGCTGCTACTTCTACACACAATGTACTTTCCATTTTCCATTCAGAGCTGGGGTTTTAAAAAAAAACCCATACGTCTACTCTCCCTCTGTTAACAGGCCAGAGTATTTATTATGACTAGCTATATCATTTAGTAGATTAGATTTTTGTATCTTCTATATATTAGTTAACTTGTGAACCAGACTGTGATACTTTAATGGCGGACCAGGGCAATTTCCCTATTTGAAAAGAATGGATAAATAGTACGACCCCAATTTATAACTTGTAGTTCAGGAAAATTTGTGGTTCACCGATTCGTGTAACGTTTGGGTTGTTAATCATTTAGATATTAAATTTACGTTTGTTTTATCGCCATGTACAAATATCACATCAATAAATAGTTGGAAACATTTTGTAATTTACTGCATTAATGTAGCCAATCTACCACCACGTCGAAACCTTTTTTTATGAGGCAATAAAACAGGCTTGTCTCCCAAACCTCTATCAGGCTCCAAAATTTGTTACTCTTGGCAGCCAGTTGAGAAATATATGTTTCTCGTTATATATGGAAAGAGCGAACGTCAGCTCAGTTTAGAACGGGTGCGTGAACTGAAAAATGATGGTAGGCAAGGCAACAGGCAATATAAACCCAGAGCAAATCCTCTGGGACTGGTTGCCGAGATTGATCCGACTGAGTTCACTGACTGCTACAGGTCGTTCGTTCGTCCAACTTGTCCGGCTCTACGCCTTGATGCATGGGCAAATTCAAATACACTGCTGCTGCGCGGGAAGTCCACGCTGCAGGCGCTTCATGTAAACAATAGGAAGCCGCATTCATTTTTATGACCTGGCAGCAGTTGGCAGAACTCTGTGCCAACAAGGTGATACATACCACAGTTGCTTGTATGCAGCACAACGACAACACAACTGCCGAACAGCTATAAAAGGAAACAGTAAAAGACAAAATGTACAAAATAACAGTGCAGATATGATTCGGTGGTTGCATGAAAGTGCACTATTCACACATAGCAAACATTTTCACCATCTCCGTCAGCTATCTACAGTAGGTAGAGAAAGTATTGCCTTCCACCCAGTACAGTACTATGTGTTGCACTAATATGGCTTAATCTAGTCTTGTACTATTATTACAACCTCTTATTCCTCTATCTTCATGTTAGTTCACATAAACACTTGCAGAAATTGTCTTACTGGCGATTTTCTTACAGATGTAAGAGGAATATGGGAATACGTAGGCTTTGAGCGATAGTCAAATCTTTTGAAGTCTTCAAGTTCTGTTTTCTTTGCAAACCCAAACAGATAAAAAAAGAGAATAACGACCTTCCGTTCGCGAAAAATATAATTACTGCAAAACTCGCACAAATAATGAATATCTCTCAAATTAATTCAATCAACAAAAAACTGCATATAGGCATAACGTGTGTTTTAACGAGATCTAATTTTATATAGGAAGATTTGGTCTATCTCTTACAGTTTACCAGTTATACAAAGGTCATCCGAGTAAACAGGGCTACATAGGCTATAACCAGAAAATTAAAAATATACATTTAATTTATCATAAACGTATATTAAACATAAGGGATTTTAAACAAAATCGTTAGATCCATTTTTGAGAAAATCAAAATTTTGGACAAATTTTCCCTGCAAAGGGTGGCGGCATTTTCTTCAAAATCTTCGTGTCGCAGGATATTACACATAATAACACTTTGGCTTTTAACGGACTTTTCGTTTTTGAGTTATGCTGTTCGCAGACAGACACGCGCGCGTGAGGACCTTTTTCCAAAGATATATATATATTTGATTCAACGAGCCTCAAAATATATTTCCGGTCAAATCTCGACATTGAATTTTTGGGTAGAATACAATACTTCCCCTACTTACTATACGTAGTAGAGAAATTAAAAAAATCACTGTTTGAAAAAGGTCTCGCTCTCTCTCTCTCTCTCTCTCTCTCTCTCTCTCTCTCTCTCTCTGTGTGTGTGTGTGTGTGTGTGTGTGTGTGTGTGTGTGTGTGTGTGTGTGTGTGTGTGTGTGTGTGTGTGTGTGTGTGTGTGTGTGTGTGTCAAGAGCATAACCCAAAAACGAAATGTCCATAACTACCAAACTTCGTATTTGTGTTCAGGATATTGCAGAGATGCTTGCCGAAGACTTCCAAGAAAATGTCTGCCCAAACTACCATATATATGGAACATTTTTGAAATTTTCGATTTTCTCAAAACTGGCCATGACGATTTTAATTATACTAGCTAATGTCTAATATCCTTATTTCAATTAATTGTTGTGGTATTAACCATTTCCGATATAACGGTTATTTCTTGTGATTTGTAATGCTTGTCATTTTTAATTTCTCTACTACTACTCACAGTCAAAAGATGCAGTGTATTTCACTCAACATTCCTTTCCGATATTTCAACGCAAATATAGATGGGAAATACAACGCAATAATTATGATTACGGTGCCAACTGGAATTAAAGTCTTCAGTAGACTTGCTACAATATACGAGTATGGTTGAATTAACAGATTTGCAATGAGGCGTAGCTCTTTTGTGTTCAGAAGTCTCCTTTTTCGTCTCATTCTTCGGAACTTTTTATCATAGTAGTCTTGAGGCAGCGCCGTGGCCGAGCTGTTAGACCGTTCGTCTATCACTGAGATGGCCCGGGTTCAATCCCAGGGACCAGCATTTGGTATTTCTGGTGGACGAAGCGGCGTCTAGGCAGGTTGTCTCCGGGTTCTTCGGTTTCCTCCGCCACTCATTCCACCAAGTGCTCTAACCACGTTTCCATTCACCAACTTCGCCTAAATTTCATATCATCATCCTCACCCTCATACCTGGTGCTGGGCTGACCACCCGCTTCCAGGTCTTCACTCTGTCCGGTCCATAGGTTCGTCTGCTACCCGAAAGGCATCTGACCTAGGCACAGACTTGTAAGTCCTGCATGCGGGGAAGGTAATCAGATAAAGAAAGTCTTGCTCCTACAATTGAATTTTTGAGACTCTGAATCCACAAAGAACATTTTTTAGAAAATGCCTGGGTGTGTGTGTTTGTGGGTGTGTCTGTTAAATTCAAAACTTGTATTTATGTGCAGGTCTTCCATGGATACGATAGGAACATTTTCAAAAACATCCCTCACCCCAAAATACCCTTTACATGGGATATTTTTTGAAGAGCTACATCTTCTAAAAATGACTATTTTTATGTTTAACACACTTTCGGATAAATGAAATGTACCTTCTGGATTTTCTGGAAAGAGCCTGCGAAGTCTTCATTCTGAATGACTTTTGAAAAGAGAACAGAGTCTCAAACCATTACATAGCGACCTACTTTTAAAATATTTTTGAATAAGGCTTACTGCATTGCTCTAATCCTTGGAAAGGAAATAGGCACTAAACTATTTCTGCACATGTTTACCTCACTTAGTATGAAAAAAATATAAGAACAAGCATTTGTAAGAGCAAATAGAGACAATGTGCCAAAATGCTAAATCAGATCTTTTAAAATTTAAAAGCACAATAGTTATTCGGTTGTTTCTAGCGAGCATGAAAACTCTAAGCCAACTTATAGCGAGCTAGCATAAAGAAAACATGATTCATCCCCCTTGTGTGTTTAACGAAAAGTTTAATGAAACTTTTTCTGCAAAGGTTAATCTCCATTGCAATGAAATAGTAAAACAAGATTTCATAAGAATGGTCTGTAGAAGTTATATCACAATGACGAAAATAGGTAGAGAAAGTCATGCGAATACGGCAACATCTTTTAGTGCTCTTTCTGCTACTGGAAAAGTTGTCATATGTCATTCAATGTAACAAATTCATCTTACCTAACCAAGCAAGTAAGAACAACCAGAATCACCTCAAAAATATTTTACCTTCGACAAAATCGTTTCGTTTCAACCTACGCTTCAGTTCCCCGTCTTATCCGATGCTATCGCATTTATTGGACTGAATTACAAAGCGCGGGCTAGCGAACTCTTCTAATGTCAAATGTCAAAACTCCCTTCCACTACAGAATGGCGTCTGCCAAGGTGTGTGGGAGTATCCTGGAAACGAACGAGGGCAACTGGGAAACGGGGGACGAGAAGAGAGAATCTTGCAGATCCCTAAATCTTTTTGTCGCTCCCTACTGCTAACGAGGAACATTATAAGGGTCAGAGTCTCTCGTGCTGGGCTCTTGGAGTCTTACAAAGGCTTAGCGTTTTCTCACAACTCTTGATTAGTTTTTCCTGCAAAGTCCACACTGCATACTTCTTCAAACACCCTGTTCAGAGCCTTGACTGACGACCTGATTCAATCTTAGCCAGCTCCTTTATGCATAAAGTTGGTGTTTATACAGCTCTGCTGCCATAATGAGGCTCTTCAGATTTATTATTATTATTATTATTATTATTATTATTATTATTATTATTATTATTATTATTATTATTATTATTATTATTATTATTATTATTATTATTATTATTATTATTATTATTATTATTATTATTATTATTATTATTATTATTATTATTATTATTATTATTATTATTATTATTAGGTAGTTTATGCCAAAATTGTGAAATAATGAACTCCTGATCAAAATTGACGTTATTCCAGTTTTTTATTGATTTTTTAATTTGCCAAGCAAAGTCGCCCAAGTTACGTAAATATGACTAGTCTAAAGGCAAGTAACGTAAGCCGTGACACAATATCTCATCCGGGCCAAGGTCTATCGCCCGACCGCTGCGTCCCCTACCTCTACTTACCACAGGCGTCATGAGTGGGATGTAGTACTGGAGGTGGGATGTGTTCAGCGCTCCGGTCCCTCCCGGCCTGTTATGTGCTCTTCTCGACCCGGGGCCGCTACTTTTCAATCAAGCAACTCCTCAATTGACCTCTCAGGGCCATAACGAGACTGAGTGTACCCCGGACCCAAAAGGCAAGTATCTGATTGAAAATAGGAAATATCAATTGAGTTAATATACAGATGAATCAGCTATAGTCCACCACAAATGTTTCTGACATGAGGGATCCTGCTGCTGCGCTCTATTCCAGAATTGAGATTTAGAATAGCCCTTTTAAATGCAATTCCCATTCAAATTGAACAATGTTCAAAAAGTTCTTCTAACACACAGTTACAATATTTCAAATAGAACAATAGCTATTGATTTGAAAAAAAAAAAAAAAAAAAACAGGGGATATAGAGGTATAAAAGACGTTTTATTCCCCGAACATTGTAATTCAACTATTACGATACTATATTTTTGTTGTAAGAAGACCTTAATGGTGTCTGTGAGGCTGGCTTGCTAGTCAATAGGAGTCGGCCAGCATTGTCTGTTTATGAGAGGAAAATTCTTTTTTCTTTTCGTAATTAAAGATATGCGTAGATGCGAGTGTCCCCAAAGCGCAGTGATAGCGTGCCTGTCTCTGGCGCTGGGGATTCGTGTTCGATTCCCGGTACCGTCGTGGGGGTTTTTCCCCGCTGGGAGGTCTGGTCGGGGCTCCAGCCTCATCATGCCAATTAAGTAGTTATCCTGATGGAAAGCCAAGTTGTCCCTTCGGTAGATGGAATCGGTGCGCTGACCCTCGTCACTCCCGTCCTGCACTCCGCCGTGACCTTGACTGCGGCTGGAGGACGCAGTGGTGGAGCGATAACTACAAATGTCACAAACATGTGACAATGTCTTTATTGTACACGCTCATAATTAGTCGCAGTAAACAACTAACACCTTTTCTAAGTTTTCCATTGAGAAACTGTATCGCTTGTCAGATAAGATCATCTTATAAGCCAAAACTGAGCGTTCCACATCAACTGATGTCACCGGAGTACATATGTTTAAATGTTGGTATTAGACACAAGGGAACAGCACATTTATGTTCGGGTTCTCTGACAGACAGGATGTCAGCAATTGTACGGAGAACTGTCAGTCCCGGCTTATTTTAAAGCATTGATTTGAGTTTTTCAGAAACTTTTTCACCAGCATGACCAGGAACGAAGATGATTTTATCTTCTATCAATCCCAGTTGCGCGCTCTGGAAGATTAATAGTGGGGACCAGAAATACACAGTGTGATTTAATGAATACAATATCATGGGCAATTGTTAGGTTCTGCGGAAGTTCTTTAACTGAAGTAATGCTCACTGCATCCTCCCCCAGTTTTGAAAATAATGTTCTTAATGTCCTCCAAATGCTTGCTGTAATATTCTACGTTCCCCAGCGGGTAAGAATAGGTTCTGGTGGAAGTGGAACATTGGGAATCTCTCGAAATAACAGGATCCTTGGAGGTGCTTTAATAGAAACCTTTGTAATTGTGAAAACCAACGTATTTACTTGTGGTTATTCAGCAAACGCGGTTCATGACATGGACAAGGCAAGTAATATGGAACAAGGCAGGGTAAAATACTTCAAGCAATTTAATGGCAGAAATCATGAGGAGGTTGCATCGTGTAGATTACTAGCACTTTATTTTCATCGTTTCATCTAAATTTTTCAGTCAGGGAAGACAGCCCTTGTGGAGTTTGAATCACGGACCTCCCAAATGCAAGCCTCACACATTATCGCGCAGCTATCTCACTCAGTTTATCAGGATAAACATTTATATGCATTTAAGCCAAGAAAGTAATTAAGGGCATACATTTTAACTATGTTCGTCGCAACACTATGCTATCATACGAAGCAAAGTTCGAAGCTTAGGATCTCCACAAACCAAAGGCGAAGTGTAGTTTTATGACCAAAATTCCCCTGCATCACTTGGAAATGTTCGTGAACGGCAAAAGTCTTCTGTTATACTGTTTCATAACCATGGGGGAAGCCTTGCTGAAACGCAGCTTATAGGTAATTCCCGTCCCCATATTGAACGGGTTCATGTGACGAATAGTTTAGCTAATCAAAACGTCACCTAATTGAAGTGGAATGCGAACGCGACCAGAGGCGCGAAATGTCATCCAATGAAAAGACAAAGGGAATTTGGAGCGGAATAAATAAATAATGAGAGTAAAGTAACTATTAGCGTCTGCCTTGTAGCGAGTGTCTCATGAATCCGAGTGCTAGCATTCGCCCGAGAAACAATGTGAAGTATGGAAACAATAGATGTAAATATTGAATTATGTAGCGAAGTAGTGTGAAGTTAAATACTTAGCTATCTACTTTGCAATATGTCACAGTGCGTAATATGGTGCACGCTGAAATTAGGCAAATTGTTTGCCAGAAATCTGAATCAAAGTAATATAATGTTTAAGAGTTCAGCATTCCTTTTAATAGTTATTTAAATTCGTAAACAAATTCACTGTTAATCTGCATTAGTTCTGGTTCTTCATACCATCTTAGATCTACACAGTCCATTGTTCTCATAATGAAACAAAGAAGGAAAAAACTAAGAATTGGTGAAAATACACATCAATTAATTAAATGTTGAAAATACGGTTCTATAAGCACCATTCTTAATTGAAAGTCTTAGTGGGGGGGGGGGCAGGTCAGAAACATTAACACTCTGTAATTCGAAATTTCGATATAGTATGCCTGATTAAAAATTGGGCAGTACTGTAGTTCGACTAAGGACTGTGATATAAATTCAAAAAGAAATTTGTATTTAATAGAATATTTAAAAAGTTTTAATGCGGAAAGGAAATCAGTGCATACGATTATTACGCAAAAGTATAGTTCTAATTTTCTTAAGGGAAGGACTGAGGGACTATTGCTATAAGGCTCGCTATTATTCAACATTGTAAAAGTTAAAGAAAGCCAACATCACTGATTTTAGCTAATCACTTCATTCTTTTTCTTCTTCAAAATAGTGGTCAATGAAATTTAGTACCTGGAGAATCCACTGTTTCAAATTTGTGGTAGAATAGCAGTTTCGAACCACAATATTTGCACACAAGCATACTGCTTTGAAAATTATTTATTAATAATAACAACAATAATAATATAATAATATTAATGATGATAATAATAATAATAATAATAATAATAATAATAATAATAATAATAATAATAATAATAATAATAATAATAATAATAATAATAATAATAATAATAATAATAATAATAATAATAATAATAATAATAATAATAATAATAATAATAATAATAATAATAATAATAATGCCTAACAGCTTTTTCCTGAACGTGTTGCAGGAAAGTTGCCGAACTATCTGTCAACAGACATGGATATGCAAGCTTGTAATAGAAAAAGAAATGTCCTCTGTGAGCCATGAAGAAAAACCGTGAAAGATTTCAGTAACATGCTTTCTGCCGAGTATGGCACTGCATGGTGAAAAGAATTTGGTGTTGCGTTGAAGTGAGGAAAAGTGATTGGATGCAATACGTGACAAAGAACGGAATGCGTTAAACGTGCAAACATATGAAATATAGATTCAGGGGGACGAAGTAAGAACAATACTGAAAATATTAGGAAGAGGTTAAAGAAATTGACTGAAAAAGTTATGGGCACAGATGCACTCCTTATAATTGTCACCACTAAGCACTCACTATTTTATATGAAAATTGTGTGAAATTCCTATGAATAGGCTATGCGTTGAGAAATAATGGCTGATGTAATTAAGTGTTTAAAGTTTTAAAAGCTATGTAATCGATAATGGCAAAGTGCTACAATATTTAGCAACCCGGTGCATTACTTCCTTAGAGCTATGGACGAAAGATATGCTCTTATTTTCTGCCCTGCGTTTTAGAGTGCACATTCCTGAAGACAGAGACAGGGGGTTGTAGTGCAGAATGTTTGTGTCTGAGAACAAAAGTTGTAAGTGAAATAAACCCGCCTTGCCTTCCTCTGCTGGGACCCCGGTTATTGATCCGGCACAAACACCCAACTCCACCAATATTTCCTCGTAGCCGTAGTGTAAACCTCACGTGACCTATTTCTAGAAAACAAGGTGTGGCACCAGGGCGCTCTCACACACAACCTGTCCCATGTCCTTCAGCGCAACAAAGACGCAAGATAGTTACTCCATTGTTATCCAACACGATTCCTTTGTTAACGAGAAATCATCCAGCCAGCCGTGGACGATGGTCACGATGTGTAAGAGCCACCGCACAGCCATACCTACTCAGCGCATAGCGTGCCTCATTTGTTTGATTTCTGAATTACTTTCGTTAAGCGCCCCTGCCTACTGGACTTCCCGAAAGTTCAATACGTATATACCGATAAAACCGTTAAATCAACACCACTAACACAATTATACCTTTCATTGCGGCCCTTTATATATGTCCCTGGGCTACTGCACAATTTTAACCTCTTATTGCTTCCAAGTCCAGTTTTTGTTTTAGGAGATCAGAAATGTGTGAAGGTGTCGTATTAACTGCGAAAATATTAACATTTCAGAAATTTAGTACGTTTGTTGCTGTAACTGACTAGCTTTGAGAATTAGTATCTGAAATATGAATGCAAATATACCTACATTTAGCCCAAACATGCAGAAGTGCGTGTTTAAATATGTGCCTTAAAGATATGTCTTTTTGAGCAATCATTAGCAATGAAACATAACATACTCAATATTTTAGTTACAAAGATAAACACTTTCACTAGTTATTCCTAACTACTCTTTCTTATCACCAGAAATACTGTGTTCACCAGCTCATGGCCTTAAGGGAATGAAAGGGAGAGGAGAGACATTTCACGTAGTGTAATCTGAGTTCTGAAAACTTCCTCGCAAAAGTTGCTATTGGTTACGTTGCAAACTTAAGTCCAATGTTGTTCCCACTATGTTTACTTGGGGTGATTTCTCTTAATTTCACTAGCGTTATATCAGAAGTAAACACAAAGGAGTGTATAATCGCTCCACCGTTAGATCCGCACTTGATGTAAACACAAGCCATCAACAACGAACTCGCAATACGCCGAAACCAAAGCACACCATAAAATATAGTACCTTAATTACCGGCATTTATCTGTGAGTTTTCAAGATGTACGATAACCCTGGTAAAGACTACTTAAATGTAACGTGATATTTCTAAAATTCCTGAGTAAATATCGTTCTGTCGCAACATAAATACGAGGTATGAGTCCACGTGGTGTTTGTTTTGTGATAGTCGCAGGTGATAATATCAGGTTATCGCGGAGGGATACAAGGTGCGGATCTAAGGCTGGATGGAGTATAGAAATACATGAACTCCTGTGCTGTGAAATCTGCTATGATATTGCAAATGCAAAACAAAGGGATTCAGACTGACAGTTTTATGCGTAAAACAGGTTTTTTAGGATGATTGAAACAAACCTAAAGAGCTTTTTAAAGCGGACGCATTTTTGGTTTCATTAGGCCACACTGTTGTTCGCTTGCTCCATACATGTCTGATCTCATTTCCATAGAACTAGCCTGGACCAAGGTAAAACGAATAGTTAAAGAAGTGTAACAGGTAACTTAAAGGAATTGCACCATATAACGCTCGAGGGCATATCACTTTTAGCACAATTTTTAAAAAACTGTAGAAAAGGTAGAAAATGATCAATGGCAGAAGGACAGAGTAGTTGAAAACATCGTTTACATTTTATAAGTTAAGCATACTGCACGAACTGAAAATAACATTTAATTTCTGCTATTTTGAGTGACTTCTTTGCTTTAATCTAGCGTGGATACACATTCCAAGGTTGGCACTATTATCGCAAGTGCAACCAGAAGCACAAATCCAGCTTCAGATATCACTGTGTACCTGGAATTATTTACTGACGTACTGACCATGAGCTAGTGAACAAACTATTAATTCTCAAGTAGTTGGCATCAAGTTAGCTACACTCAAACCTCCATCGATACATAGATCGTACACAACAGCAGCCATGAGTCACTGTCCGGTAAAACGCGCTCTCATAATTGGCCTACGCACGCCAACAGACAAAAAGGGATACCGGTGGTTTGTTACAGCTTGAAGTGCCATTAACATTTCGACTTCATCTCCTTTTGTTCTGGCCTTGGTGTTTAAGTTCCTATCTGTGCTTATTTAGCAACCTCCACAAATATGACTAGGACATACAATAATTTTTTCCATATTTTCGGCTCTAACATATTCCTTCTGTGCGCCAAAAATGTACTTCTGAGCGTGAAATACCGTTTAAATATCACACGAAGTGATTGAACAAACTCCAAATAGGACAATAAACTAAAAGTGTTAATGTCCATGTACTTATCAGAATCTTGAAATACTTTCCTAATTTCTCTTAGATCTGCAAGCCCATTATTCTTTTTAAAGACTTCACCAACGTTTTCCACTTGCCGTGTCTACACTTTCAATGGTAACATCAAACTCTCCCTCGACTACTTCTTGCTTGACCTTTCTTTTGACACCCTAATTACTTGCTCGCACTATCTTGAACAAACGCACAATAAATGAAAGAGACAAAGAGAATAAGCAAAGACGACATTTACTCGTTTCTCGTACAACATTGTCAACATTACCACGACAACGCCCCGACAGCACTCTCGCCAGTAACACGGGTTTTATCGAAGTTCAGAAAACTTCAAATGATCTGTGGTAAAAAAATGTACAAAGTATGCACAAAATATGCTCATATCCAATATACCGATATCGCACAAACTGACACATATCGTCGTACTTTGATATGGAACATACAATTACTACGTTTACTAAGAGATACATTTCAAATGTGCATTTGCAAATATTTCTGAACACTAGCGATTACATAGAAACGCCTCATTATGCCGCTGCTCAACCATTCAGTAACGGAAATTTGTGTTTCAAACCTTAACAAAGTTTTCTTTACTTTTAAATGAATGTGAATGAAAATATTGCACCCTTTATGCTCTTTCTGTTCGCTTTATCTTTCACTGCATTCTCTGCCGTGAATTTTATGATAGTGTAAGATGGATATATTTTGTTCTATTGAAACATGACTAAGTCTGCGAAAATGCGACAAAATTAGCTTCATCCACAATGGACTGCTGAATATATTTTATGTCAAACGCTGTCAAAATTGGACTTCTTATAACTACTTCCTATGTACTGTAATGTGCATAGGAATTTAAGTCCCTTGGCAGCCCGCGCCGTAGCCGAGTGGTTAGACCATTCGCTTCTCACCAAAGCGGCCCAAGTTTGAGCCCAGGTAACCGCAAGTGAGATTTGTGGTGGACGAAGCGGCGCTGGGGTGGGTTTCCTCCGGGTTCTCCGGTTTGCCCCGCCATCTCATTCCACCGGTGCTCCATCTTCATTACATGTACCATCAGTATGACCGCCTGCGGTGCCGTATGTAGTAAAAGCGGGCGATAAACGCTACCTTTCGGCACACGCTATACACCAAGTTATCTACACGGCTTCGTTATACAGAACTGGAGACCTATTCCATGTTTACTCAGCGTAACAGCAAAACCACAAGTTTGTATTCACTCAGAAACACGGTTATCGAGCCAATTGATGACGATTATTAGTATCATGTGCTATGATATAGGTTTAAGCTACAAACCACCAGGGACTTAGTACCGCTGCCGCTACTTGCGTACTGGGATGCTATCCTTGGCAATTTGATTTGCCCATAACATTTAACACAAATAAAATGGATATAATTATTATTTGCTAATGACTAGATAATATTAGACACCACGTCGCTTTAAAATCTTTGAAACTGAATATGTTAACGCTATATGGAAGTAGTATTGCGAAAAACAAAAATTATGATTATAAACGAAGATGTCTTTTTCTTTTCTAATATCTTTACGAAAAACTGTATTTGAAATCAACGAATAACACTGTCAGAAGCCTTATGCAAAGTTTGTTTTACCACATTCAGTCACACAGCGTGCTGCATATACCTACATATCGTGCATCGAGTTGGATTAATTAAGGTAGTAAGTGCTTTGAAAAATTGGAAAAATTGATGTTTCAACCGACGTTCCTTCCACAGACTTTACCGCTTTAATTGAAGGCTAGGACAACCTACGCTTAAGGCAGTTGCAGCTAAATACACCAAAGTAACAGAAGAAGGGAGCGCAACACTCCAAGGTTTGATTGGGTTCTGTTGAAACCACTTGCACTTAATGTTGTTTGTTTATATTTTCTAAGTTTCAAATAAACTAATAATTTTACAAATTTGAAGTTCTGGATACTTTTATTATACATAATTCGCTAAATCGCCGTTTACTTTTACTTATTTCTAGCTGAGTTCATTACAAATCAAATTAAAATAGTAACAATAAATACTGCAAAAATGAAGACTGTTGTAACAAACTATTCCTATAAAAGATAAATAACAAATCTAAAATATGCAAAGTAAGCGTTTAACGCTGTAATTCAGCCTTGCTGTTTTTACTATCTTCTTTTGCCTCTACCATTGTGTGCTGCGGGTGGCCGGACTGTACGGCGACATTGTGCTAATCGTAATGCAAAGAGAACCTAAGAATGAACTCGAAGATGGCCAAGACATCAATTCTCCACCGGCTTCAATCCTGATGTAACATACATTGTATTTCTCTTGTAATTTTCTCTTCTTACACTGTGCTATCTTCTCTAGTCACAACAACAACTCAGCATTTGGTGCGGTGTTAAAAGAAGAAAGAAAGAACAGAAAGGGCCTAATTGGAGTTGTCGGGAATTAGGTATTTCAGTGTGCGCGTGGGAATCAGGTACGTAGAATTCTTCTTCTTCCAGCAGCCATGGTCGCTGATTTGTTAAGAAAATAGGTGAGCAGGAGATTTTATCTGGGTCGTTCCAGCTGGGGAAGTGAAATGTAGTTACAGAACACATACCAAACGTAGGTTTCTTTCTCTTTACTTTTTCTTTCTTTTACCTTACTTTTTGTTCTTACACATGTTGACCCCTTCTCACCCCCGTCCTACTCACAAGTTTCTCAGTTTTCTCTCGATTGTGTCCAGACAGCGTCTACGTCCAATTCCTAGTTCTGTTCCCCTTCGTGCCTAGCGTGTGATTAGAGCGTGTTTTATTGGTTTCTTCTCTTTCTCTTCTTTTTAACTTGCCTTAACAATTTTCATATGGTGATGTCCTGTCTCCGAAACTTTAGATCTTTCTTTATTCCACTGATAATTCACTTCACTTTTTTATTGTTGCTAGACGCGAATTTATTCTCATTAATTGGCGCGGGTTTCCGCTTCACACTGCCAAGCCCGTAATTCAATCGGTAGATACTTTTTCTATAACCAAGATTATTCCCTATCTTTTCCACAGTCTGGAAGTGTGACTGTATGTGTGAAATATAATGTATACGATCCAAGAAAAACCAATGTACACGAGTTAACTTCATTCTGATAGGCAAAATCACCACGGAGTTAAAAGTGGAGTATAAATTGAACATTGCATTACTAGCCAGAGCATACATTAGAAATTAGGTCGATAGTCCCTGAAACTTTACCAGATATCTCAAATATCTCTATGTATGGCTTACCACAAAAGAACGGAGAATGTTAGTCTGATAATAGGAAATATCCATAGGAGTATTCGTATATAAAGAACGTTGGGACGGGAATGCGGATATGTATAACACAGAACTGCATTGCATATTGTTATTTGTGTTAACTATAAGAAAGGTAAAGTTATTCGTTTTTACTTTCTCTACTGGTAAGTAGGGGAAGTATTGTATTCCACCCAAAAATTCGATGTCGAGATTTCACCGCAAATGTTTTGAGGCCCCCTGAATCCAAAAAAAGCATTTTTAGAAAAATGTCCGTGTGTGTGTCTGTGTGTCAGTCTGTCACACTGTGGACAGCATAACTCAAAAACGAAAGGTCGGTTAAAAACCAAAGTTGGTATTTAAGTTTAATATCTTTCAAGGATGCGACACGAAAATTTTGAAGAAAATAGCCCCACCCTAAACTACCCTTTACATGGAAAATTTTTCGAAAATTTTGATTTTGTTGAAAATGTCTGTAACGATTTTGATTAAAATGTCATATGTTTGAGATATTTTGATGACAAATGAAATGTATATCTTGAGTTTTCTGGCTATAGCCCCTGTAGTCGTATTTACTCTGGACGACTTTTGCATAACTGGTAAACCGTTAGAGATAGATCAAATTATGCTGTACAGAAAATGTAGATCTTGCTAAAATACACAATTTATGTCTCAATACATTTTCTTGTGGGTTGAACCATTTCGGAAATATTCCTTGTTATGTGTGTGAGTTTCGGAAAACTTAGAACTTTCGTGAAATGAATCATTGCTGTTCATTTTTTATATGTCATGTGTGCAAAGACAACAGAATCTCAAACACTTGACTATCGCACAAACATTCCCTTTGCACCAACAAGGAAATAAGCAATAAGATAATTTGTACAAATGTTTGTCTCAGCTAACAAGAAAGAAGATATAGGAATAAGAGTTTGTAAGAATGGTTAGTACAAGAGTAGAGAAAGTCATGTGAGTGCAACACATCAGATTTTTATTATTTATTCATGCCAACAAACTTACTGTTGGTGTTTTTAAACACACAAGCCGTGTGTGGGTAATGTTTGAGAGGTAGAATCGGAACGGAAAAATTCAATGCCACAGCTGGGATTCGGAGGTTCTGTGGTTCAAATTCCAGCTGTGGCACTGAAGTTTTACATTTCCTATTGTACTCCTCAAACAGTGTTATCCGTTGGAAGTGTCTATCATTATCTTAGTTGCACAGCTGTGTGCGTCCAGAAAATTCTTTGATATCATTGCAAGATGTATGACAGTGAGAACTGGCAACGCAAAACGATCCTGTTTTGGATGACAGCGGATACTTGATTTTATGCTACAAGCCGGTTGAGTATCAACTTAACGAGTGCCTCTGTTTTCTGGGGCTTAGCATTCTAATCAAATCCAGAGCTCCCGGATTCGATTCCTGACTGGAGGGTGGAAGTTTTTGGTCAGCCAGGATTATTCCTCCCTAGAGTCTAGAGCAGGCCTGTCGAACATCACTCCGAGGGTGTGAAGAGAGGAGTCCACCCCTCCTTAACTGCAGTAGCACGCGCTAGTAGAACCGGTTTTCGCTTTGTTTTTCTCGTTCTCCGATTTGAAGGGAGGGAAAATAGGGGGATATTTTCACACCTGGTAAGTGCTGTTTGACACGCCTGGCCTAGAGTCCGGAAGTGTGACAGTGTGACTGTGTGTGAGAATTTAATGTAATAACCAAAAGTAATACAAGCCCAAAGATCTTCAGCACACATTATGGACCCTCACGCTGGCTAGCGCTACTCGCCTGGGTTCCAATTCGCCCATAGAGCACTCCCATTTCATCCCTTTCTATCGAGGCCTGATAGACAATACCCTCAACAATTAGCTCAGTGTGGAACCCCCTCCATCCATACTCTATTTCTCTCTCTACAAGGCGAGATAACATTATCGCTGTTGAGCAATTGTTCCACAGGTAAAAAGTTACCAATATGACCTTAGGTGTTAAAGGTGGCATATAAATGAACATTTAAAGAAAATAAAACTAAGTGAATAGGTTGTGAACACAAATATAAGAAGGGTCTTCCCGCTCCCTTCAATTGCTTGCTAAGGGCCGTGATAACGGAAACGAGAAGAAAGATAAGTTAGAATTAAAACAAATAGCCAAAGTAGGATAACTTATCGTTCTAACAGTTCACTGCACACTCTAGTGCATCGTACTGTATATTTTATTATCATTAGACAAAGAATTCTGCTTATTTTGGGACAGTCAAATAAAAACGTCATACGCAAAAATGCATTTAGCATTCATTTCCTCTTCCCTTAACTGCCAAAGAATTTATCCTAATGACGGATAAGCCTTTAGTTTAGTCCCGAAGGTTCTTAATATATTCATAATGATACTGAATCACAAATGGAACCCCGATCCGTATCCAGCTGATATCAATGTTTCTTCATATCACCAAAAGCGTAAAAATTGCAAATCTAAAGACACCAATGGAAGCGTATTAACTATTCAACAGGATCAAATCCAAACCCATATAAACAATTCGAATGACAATTATACAACATTGCAAACCTTTGGATTATTTGCATACAATCATTTCAGAATTTCGCTGTAAAACCCATAATTATCGTTCTCCAAGACTAGAAAAATTGCCATGCAACTGTCTTACACATAGAGGCATTTGTAGACATTTATTTGAAGAAGTTCAAGATGTATACAATTACTGTGAATCCACTAGCACCTCAAAGATTCTACAAAAATGGATATGCCTGACTTATTTTCCAGTAGGGTAAATCGTTGTACATATAAGGTATAACGGAGATTAATCTGAGGGTAGCAAATTTTCTGATACTTTCTGATAAATTTTCACTGGATTGTATTCATATCTACCGTTAAATATGTTAGAAACTATACATACTAAATTAATAAAGATATGCTTTATAATACATGTATTTTATAACAATCCTCTGCCACTGCAGTCCTACTAGCCTAGGACTGCGAACTTCAGTGCCGATCTCACACCCACGTATCGCAACAGAGGTGAGCGATCATCCAAGTGATACGTGGAGGCCACGGAGCCAGCATCACACATCCGCCACTCCTAATGTTGGCTTTCTTGGTCAGGATCGCTGCCTATCGCAGCTCCCCAATTTCCTCACGAGGCTGAATGGGCACGGTCCTATATCCGGAACTTAAAAGCCGTACCTCCATGGGTGGGACTGATCCTTAGCGGGGAATCAGAGCGCCATAGTGTAGGACAATAAGCGTGATTATTACTTCTAAACTTAGAATGCATAAGAAGTAGAAAACATTTTATAAATTAATTGTATATATGGACTGTGTCCAAAATGTTCAAACAACTCTTGTTGTAAAAACATTAACACTAAAACTCTGTTAAGATTTGATTACTCGCTTTATTTTATTTTAAGTAATACATATACACATGCACTTATTCAAGTAAAATTCAAATTATACACTTTCTGCCAAATTAATGCTCAAAAACCCTTAAAAATAATTAGTTACACATATTACCGTAGTGAAGCTCTGTATTCAAGTAACATCATATCATTGCTGCTTTAACTCGCGCATGATATTAACATTTAACATGATTAATTGGCAGACAAATTGTCTTTTAATAGCGTCTAAGCAGCTCTTTAATAAACTGCACCAGACAATAGCGATGTCTAGATTCCTGATTAAAACCTCCTCGGAGGAAATTAAATTCCCTTCACTTGCAAGTAAAATAGAACGCTTTGTATGGTTAACAAAGCTACTAGAACATGCTTAGTGATTTTCCTCCCTAGTTTCAAGCATGCACGGTTGGTACAGAGAGTATGAATGCGAAATATAACAGTATTTTATTAGAAACTACAGTAAAATATTGGGTTTTAAATTCCACAACCCAAGCAATTTTTCATTTTGGTAGGCCACGCGGTTCCCATCTGCTGTTTCAGCAGCAATAAAATATGGAACGCTGACCAGAAAGAATCCTCGTGCATTTTACTGCGGTGGACACAAAATATTTTCAATATTTTAATTTTCAAAAGCTGCTGAATCCTGTGTAGCCATTTGTTTTATTTCCTTTCAGGTGAATTCACTTCTTTGCTGACAAATTTTAGTGCAATAGAACAATGATTATATTTTTCCATCGTTTACCATCATAATGGTAGGGGGTGCGATTCATCTTTAATTGGAGAGATGTTTCTGAAAAAGTTGTAAAGTAGTATCTACTAATACTACTAATTTGTGGCAGCGCACCGACTGCTACTAAGTTACTGTTCTCTAATGAACAGATAAAATATGAAAAAATGAAGATTCTAAGACATGATAAATCAAATCATGTTATATATTTAATACAATATTAGTGTAGTTTTAAGAGCAAATAGCAACGACCTATAAAAATCATCGAATGATGGAATTTAGCCCCTTATTTCATCTGTTTAACACATATTGCAGGGTCCTGTGGCTAGGAACGTACACCAAGTATTGGAATGAGAACATTCAGAGAACTGAAGTTAGGATACGTGGTAAATCCAATTGAACAGAACGCTACTGTCTCACTGTTCAAGATCTTGACGAGTGTTCTTATTCTGCGTCATGGTTTTGGACTTTGGTCTGCTCATCTTTTCTTCGGTTTTCCTTTGTTTCTTGTGCATTTGGGTTTATA
Source organism: Tenodera sinensis (assembly GCA_030765045.1). Lineage (NCBI taxonomy): Eukaryota > Metazoa > Arthropoda > Insecta > Mantodea > Mantidae > Tenodera > Tenodera sinensis. Next base: position 67,113,660 of record CM060965.1, on the reverse strand, counting down.
ATTTATGGCTACTTTAGGAATTCTGTTATTACTCATCCTTTGAACATGTTTTTTCCATTGATTTCTATTCTTAGCAGCATTATTTACTTATTCTCTTTCAATCCGGTGTTCATGACTGCCGACGCTGTTTTCTGCTTTGTTCTGCTTTTAATTTTTAATTTTGTTTCCTGATTTGTTGACGGTGTTTTTGGTCCTTATAGTATACTCCGCTATTATTCTTACAAATTTCATTTCTGATGTCTCTATTCTTGTACTATATCTTTTTGTTACTGTCCGTGTTTTTGACCCATAGATCAGTGTTGGCACTGTCATAGAAATCTAATATAATTTAACTATGGAGTTTTTAGGGGCTTTATTTTTAATGTTCTTTTTAACGTGCCTGTTATGTAGTTGTGTTTACTTAATTTTTCTATGGCACAGCTTCTCCCTGCTACGAGACGTTACATCCTAGATACTTAAAGTGTGATACCTAGTCAATTATATTGACGAGTGTTATTATATTTTGTGGATGAGAAACAACTTCCTCAACAGCTGAGGTACTTAAAGGCTGGGAGTTAGGTCCTGAGAATAAAGCGCTGAAGATATCGGCACAATGTTACCCGGAGATTTCATAACTACTGGAATCTGCACGCTTTTTTCCAACGTTGCAGGCGTTACAAATTGGTGGAGCTGTAGATAACGTGCCTGTATTTACATAATACATAGTCTGAATTTCATATCAGATGTGTGTGCAAGAGAGAGAGATTGTGATTGTAAGTGTTGTCTATGAATATTTGTGAGCTTAGGCTGTCACGGCCGGCGTCTATCCAGTAAAATGAGTTTTCGGGCTTAAGCCGGAAAACGTCATCTTGCTGGATATGAATATTTTTGATATGCATTTGATGCATTCTATACCAATGTAACTTGATTAAATGGATACATAAATAGCTATAAAACGACTCGCGAGCACGAATTATTTAAGAAAGTTCCGTATTACGGTCGGGGTGGGGTTACGATCTCTATTCCGTTAGCTTGCACATATCACGCTGTAAAAGGCGTCAACGCTCTGTTAATCTACACTCACCATGTCTCCCAATTCCAACACTGATGGGTTCAATACTACAATATTGAGGTACGGGATTTATCATGAATGATGAATGATCGACACACAAATGCACACGCAAATGCACACGCACGCACACACAAGTATGGCCTAACCAATTGCTTTAAACAAAGCATATACGCGCGTAAGATACAGTTTAAAAAATAAATTATCTGACATCTTGTTTTCCTTTATTATTGAATTTTATTTAAATAAGCTCTAAACGAAAGCATAATATTTATTATACTAGCGAAATTTTATGGACAATTTTTTAGATGATATTCTCGGGAATATAATTTCACTGCATAACAGACAAAAGGAACAGGCGACTTTTGGTGCTAGAATGTAGATATTCTTTTAATAATTAACATGAAGAAAAAAGTGTTAATTGATAATTTTCAAATACCTCACGCTCGTTGCAGAAAGAGCAGAGGATAGAGAGATGCAGTGGTGGAGAGAATGAGCGGGAAAGTGAAGATATAGGGTATAGGTGATAGGTGAAAATAATAAAATTGAGTTTTTATTTACGTACGCGTATTAAAAGCTATGGCCATAAGCGTTCCATTATCTATAGGGCGTGAAAGGCCACTTAATTTTGCTCAGAGGCCTCTATCACGCTTGAGATTCTTTTACGAGCCGTAAATGTACGGCGGAACCACCGGCTTTACTTCCCTTCCGAAGGAAGTAACGCTAAGGATGTTTACGCACGAAAAAAGTTTTACGCCCAAATCCCTCCACCGGATTTGAATACAGGACCTGCAAACCAGAGATCTGCATGTTACCACCTCTAGACAACGGGGGCTGACAAATAGGTGAACAAGTGGAAGAATCTCCACATAAATTTACTAATAAGCGGGAATTGGGCACATTCTTTCTCTTTACATCTGCTGATATGACATCTGCCCACCGTTAAGCAGAGTCTACATAGAATGCATCATTACTGGGCGAAAAGTAGGTGGAGGCAAATCTGCCACTCCTCTTTCGCAAGTTTGGTATTTAACCGACGTTTTATTTTTGAGTTAGGTTCATCATATACTCTCAAACAGACAAACACACACACACACACACACACACACACACACACACACACACACACACACACACACAGAGAGAGAGAGAGAGAGAGAGAGCGAGATATCTTATGATAAAAGTTCTTTTTCTATTCAGAGAGTCTAAAAACATGTATTTTCGTGAAATATCTTATCCAATGTTTGTGTAGAACGCAATGCCTCCCCTACTTACTTTACGTTGTAGAGAAAGTAAAACTAAAAAAGAAGCGGTTTCATTGAGCTTTATTTTATTTCCTATGTGAGTGCAACATGAAGAGCTGGTTATTTCAAACAATCTGACTTAAATAACCAAATCATAGTATTATAGTTTGACTCCGAAAATAAGTCAGCCTAAAAGTAATACACATTTCTGTAGTGACGGCTTTAATTTTCAAAATATAATGTCGTATCAAACTTTCGTTCCCGTGCCAAAGGCTCTACATGACAGCGGTTTTCTTCCTGACTGAAATTAAAACGTACACTTCCGATGAAGCGCGCATTTTCGCATCAGTTAACATGACGTGATGGTAATGCGTTTCTGCCTTAAAGATTTGTTCTATTCACTCTATCTTGCAAGGTGAATTTATTTTTACCTGAAATTTTCTGCAAGATTAATCACTGTCTAAAGAGATTCACAGCGGAGCACATTCAGGGAATTGAGAAAAGTTTGAAACCATTACTGCGTATGTTCGCCTCGGGAGATTTACGACAGAAAGGTGCAAACGCTTAAATGTTCCAGCGGCCCTTTGTGTATGCGGCTTTCACAGTAGCTGAACAGCGCAATTCAATAAATCATTACATTTTTGATAACACCTGCTACTCCTCTTTACAAAGAATGTGACACTGACATCTCCCCTTGTCTGACACCGCTACATCACCCTTTCAACAGAGAGTTATCCATCAGTCGCAGTACGTACTGGAAAACCATTGACGTCGGTTACCTCTGAAATCGGTACTGCTGAAGGATGTAGCATTTAATTCTTAACTGAATTTGAAACAAATAAATTTTAATTACTACCTGATAATCAAATTCGCATCACTCATATTTTCAGGTATCGAAATTGATAGTTTAATTAGCAGTGCCTCATATCTGCTTGTTCCTTACCCCATTAGCTGATTCTGACGCACTATCCAAGCGTAACATGCGAACAGTAAATTTCAGGGTTTCTTGTGTTGTCTGGCACGGTGGGGATTCCAGCACGACAGTCGATGTGGATCATACTCCGGGAGGAAGGATAATCTGAAATTACGCTACAGGCGGCCAGGACGCATCACAGACAGCACTACTACGGTGGGTCCCTAACAGGCACAGGCAGTTCCTCAACCCGATAAAGTTCCAGATCGCCACAGAGAGCACGTAACCAGCCAGGTCTGGCTGATCAATTAGTGCTCCTGGCGAGTGGCCAGCCGACCATAATGCCTTCCCTCAGCCGAACACCGCATTTCCAAGGCGCACCTTCCACCGCAGCGCATCCTACCGACGACCCGCTGACTGTTACAACCTGGAAAGACCGGATATAGAGAGAATGAAATAAATGAAATGAGTGGGAGTCATTCGGGGGGATGTGAGGTAAATATCCTCCCCATCATTCGCCTGAGTGACCCCAGAAAAAAACCCAAGGTCAGGAAAATCGGCCGCGGGAATCGAACCCCCGACCTTCCGAATGCGGGCCACAGACGTTACTGCCTGAGCCATCCCGCTTGGTTGAAATTTCAATGTGGGAATGCACAACAGCAAAGTTAGGTTTCCATGTGGAGGGCACCGCATTCAACATCTAAGAAAGATGCGACACGAAGATTTTCAAACCTTTACATAGAAGATTGAGTTTGTCAAAAAAGGCTGAAACAATTTTAATAAACATACCATATATTTAAGACATTTTGATTGAAACATACATGTTGAATTTTCTGGGAGTAGTCTCGGAAGTCTTCATTAGGGATGACTTTTGCATTACTGGTAAATAAATTTTCGAGATATTACTTGTTATTCATTTGAATTTTTGAACACGTTTTAAATAAGAGATATTACTAGACTATGACAAAAAATACCGCGATGCAACAAATGGCAATAAATAAACATGTTCTAAAAGGTAGTGCTAAAGACGTTATGAATTGAATTCAAAGGAGAACACTGCTGATAGAGCTACTGCAATTAATGAACGGCAGGTATTTATATGGATCTATGAGCAAACATTTATTCAAAGAGATACCTAAACTCATTCTAAATATCCCTTTGATGCTTATCAATGTAATCAAAGCCATGTTAATAAATAATATACTTTTAAAAGTTTCCTATCCAAATGGAATAATTAGCAGCAACAGTCATGGCAACAAAATAAATAGTTCATACTGAGAATAGAGGAAATAACATCCCTAAAGTGGAGCAAACTGTAATGGATATCCGCTATTAACGATGATTAAATATAATATAGCCTTCTTTACTGTTCCTGCGTTTTTGCGATATTCTACAGCTCCCCGACAAGGAATATTAATTATAGTGCAGGTAGTAAATGTAACGTTTTGTTTTTACAAACCTCTCGCTTAAATATGTTTAATCTTTAAAACATATAAATAAGAGACAAAAAGTACCAACTATGAAAAACATTGATAGCCTCTGTTGCTTATAAATGTTGGATGAGCTTATTAACACTATATGTAATATCTGTTTAAAATAAAGAAGAATTATTTTATACTTCCCTTGCAAAATTTTACACTTTAAGTCATAGCATATTTCGCGGAAGGAATAACTGGTGTCCACATAAGCGTATAATATTTTTATCATACTTCATTATTCCATGTACCGTCGACATTTCTGGGCTGTGTGCCTTAAAAACGTTTCCTTAGCGAATTTCTATCACAAAACGGGTTTATAAGTTTAACCGAAGCTTCTTCAAGAATTTGGCAATTTAAAACTTTAACGTACATAGAAGAGTCTTTAAGGCACCCATTAGGGATGCAATAAAGCTACCTTAGCTCGCCCGTCTGGGAGCGGGAAGCGAGGAAAGGAAAAAAAGAAAAAGTAAAAAAAAAAAAAAAAAAAAAAAAAAAAAGAAAAAGCATGTCGCTAATATCGAGGCCACGATCGATCCATCGCGACGCCGTTATCGACCTCAGCACATCCCGTGACGGCGACTTAGCATCAATCACCGACGCTAATGCCGACACCCTTATGTCTTGTTCACAAGCTGCAAGGCTTCAGCTTGGTGCCAAATGGCTTTTCTGACGCTCTCACACCGCAAAATGTCCCATTCGGTGGTAAAATCCCGAGAACTGCGATTATCTCGAAATAAAAGCCAGCATTATATCTGAAAGCCACGCTAAAATGAGTACTATACACTTAGCTGTAGAAAACTATATGCTGTTGTCGACACCATTTCCAATATGCAAGCATCATCCATTATCGTGCAAAAAGTGGTTTCCCAAACCGCGTTTCGTACAACTCCAGCACAGCAAAATCTTCTGCACTGTGATCGTATTGAGACATTATTTTAATTTATAATAACCACGTTACCTCGCAAATAAAACAAAACGTTGAGCATTGGTATTCGCATTCACACATTTAAATATAATTACTCATCAAAATTAGTTATATCATTAATGAAACACTTGAACCAATTTTTCGAAATGAAAGTAATGTACAACATATTTTGAAATAAAAAAAAAAAAATATATATAACGTGTTATTCAATAGAAACAACTAAACAACCTACTATATATTTATAATATCAAATTTGAGGTTGAGTCTTTAAAATTGTGCTTTCCGTCTTTGTTTTATTCTTGAAATTGCCACTCATACGTATCATACTATTTCTGATGTAGATCAACGTTTGATTTTAATCCTGACGAGAGCAGAAATGTTTGTTTCACATTAACCATATTGACACAAAAGAAAACACATATTGCACTGCTATTTGCACTAATAGACAACGGATTTGTATGCAAATGCATGTTTTGTTTGTTTTAATTTGTGAAATTGAATTAAATGTTGCAATATGTCTTATCGTTTGTACTTCTATGTGACGTTTTATAGTGTATATAATAGTTGCATATTTCCGACTGTGTTTAATATATGATCATATTTCCAGGAATCGAGCATGTAATACACGCATTTTTAGATATTTCAATTTAAAGTTCCTCAAAGAGGTTCAGATTAAACTTTAGAGTGAACTCCTGTAAACTATACAGGAAGATTGAGGGATAAATTGTGCGGTGTTTTAGAGAGAAGTACTAATATTAAAGTTGTGTTTTGTAGAGAAATTTCTGAAGAAGTTTCACTGGAATTAATATGCGCTTTCAAATTTTGCCCATTAACATTCTCTAGAATATGTAAAACTCCTTCCTTAAAACTTGTACTAAATGCTAAACGTCAAACCTGTATAGGTTTATATTGAACATTTGAAGAAAATTAACATTATGAATTCAAAATCACATTACAATAACCAAGATGTATAAGTTCCAAAAGGACAAACGTGTTTTTGACTATAATTTATTGGTAATTAGAAATCGTCCATACAGCCAACGACAACTAGAATAAGAAAAACAATTTCATATAAATTTACAAGAACTTGCATTCTTTAAACATTTAAGTAAATTAATCTCGAAAATCTAAATTTAAACATTGATTGATATTTAACTGTTTTAAAAATGTTGTCATTATAAGGTACACATTAACATTTTGAGCTGCAAGTAAGCGATCAACATTACATGGAAGATGAACTTCTGAACTTACTATCTGATCTTGGAAATGTATTGCTGTGCAATGTTTCTTCCTTGCAAAGAATATGTGGACACAATCTTCTGTGCATCACAGTAATCACAGAAAGGAGACTATATTGATTCTATAAAGATGTTTAGAAGCAACCATGATTGCATTTTAAGCGACTATAGTTAGTTTCCTTGACGCTTTTGTATACTCATGCCATTGCTTTTAGGGTACATTAGGATGTAATTGACTCAAATATTTGCCCTTCATTAGTGCTGAATTTTTCCACCATTTATTCCAGATTCTTTTACTTTATTTTTACCAACATCCATTGAAAATCTGTACGGATACATTTGACTAGATATAGCTGCAAATTTTGCTAAATTGACTACAATTACATTTCTATTGATACCTGACTGGGCTCTAACCCACACCAATATTGCAAGCTTTTCCTTCGCTCTTAATTGTTGTATTATATTTAGTATGGCAAATGCATAAGGATCAATGATAATTACTGAATTTCAATGCGTACTTAGTGCATATTTTACATGTAGTTTAGGGTATACAACTTTGATCTCTATTGATAAGGAAAGTTAGTTCTGTGCTAAAGAAAACCACATATAGAATTATTTAAAGAAAGTAATAAATTTGCGACCCAAAGGTTGAGCATTCTGCTCTTGACCTGACAGCAGTTTAGCGTGTTGTGGAATAAAAATAGAACGAAGGGGGCTTCATGTTTTGTTTTATATAATGTTTGTTCTTTGTTTAGTATATTTAGTACCATTGTTCACACGAAAGAATAAATAAACATGGTAACGAGACAAGATTTTACTCTAATTTCTTTATACATGCCAATACTCTATTGATCACCCAACATAGCTATTGTTATAATATACTCGTAAAATGGTTTAAGTAAAACTAAAGCCATTCAAACATAAAACGGGTCAGCCATTTCTAAAAGCACAAATTCATTCGGAATATAAAGTCAACGGAGATGCCATCTTGCAGAAGATACTGAACTATCATTTTACTGCTTAAAACGGGCCCCAATGCCCTAGTTGTCGACGGGCTCTTAAACTGCACTCAATCACTGCTTATATCTTCTAAACGTCGTTTTTAGTAGTACATAAATAACTACTTTTAATGAAAATATTGCTAAGTGGGTTTAACAAGTTGGGGAATGGACAGCTGAAATGTTTCTGGGCGTAGACGGCTGGAAATCGAAGCTAATGTGCATAAGAGAGCTTGTAACTTTAATGAAACTCTCGAGATCCCCGATTTAATAATTATTTCCCAGACGACAAGAATATAAAGTGGATGCAAAATCCACTTCTCAACCGAAATAAACCTCGTTACTCATGCTAAATGAAAATATGGAGATTTCATCTACAGCAAAACAATGAAACATATATACAGAAAGATAAATATCAAGTTTTTGTGATTTCATTTATTTGTCGTTTCTTAATTGAGGTACCACTTCTTTCAAAGTAATGTTTTCGACTGCATCGCTGTATCACTTTCAAATAAAACTGATACACTTTATGCGAAAAGATTTCTAAAATTTTATTTGATCCACTAAAATATAATTCGAAGTTACTTTGATATGCTCAAACAAATAAAGATGCCTCTATTCATTCGAAAAAGTGGACGACATGCGAAGCGACTAATTTGCTGCATAAGCATAGAATACCCATTAGTTTCTATTTTTTCAGCACACTTTATGTAACTACGTCAAATGTTCAATAGATGACATGACAGTGTCAGCACATGTCGGGCAGACAGGACAAATGAAACAACAGTTCTTTGTTACAGAATTATTGAAATTTCCTAATTATGAAATAGCTAACATTTTGAGCAATTTTAAAACTGGTAGATGTTGGTGTTTAGAGATAATTACTGACTTTCAGTATTGCAATGTTGTAACTTTTAAAATGCTGTATAGTTAACATTTTGTATTTCAGTTGCACAAGGTTGCAGTTTGTAAACTTTAAAATCGTGTAGTCTGTAGAACGTGTTTGGCCAATAAGAGCAGATAGGATTTTTTCAAAGGGAGTTTCGAATGCATTCGCTTCAATTTTTGATGACCATTACGAAGGAGGAACCATATGCAACTCAGGAAGAACTCATAGAGGGTAATGGAGATTTGGTGATACTATATCCCTAAAGTGTGCCTTGTGAATGAACCCTCTATTATAGTAGAATAAAGTGAAGGATACCTAATATCAAAGTAAATCAATGGTTTGTGTACAAACAAGAGCTATTTTTAACCCAACGTGTACGCTCTAGCAGATCTTATGAATTATGATGCTGTTGCTTTTGGTATGGTAAGCATGCTCTTTTCCGAATCCAGAGGTTCGGGATTCGATTCCCAGTTGCGGGGTGGGAATTGTATTCCCCGTCCTTCCTAGAGTACGGAAGTGCAAATGTGTATATGAGAGAGAGAGAGAGGAGAGAGAGAGAGAGAGAATTTTTAAAAGCAGAAATCTACAATAATAGACAAATCAAATAATGCTACAATTTGCTAGCACCTTTGTTCGTAGTCGATCAGACGGTATGATCTTAAATAAGAGGTGCCAAAATGTGACACGGCGGGTTATTCTCCTCTTTTCTCCCTACCACTCGCTTTGGCTTAGTGGCGTGGCGTGCAGGGTAAAGGTGATATGGGATTGGCTAATACGATACGTCTGCACCCCTTTGAGTTTCACAAAATAAAGAAGTCGGTGTCGGGCGTTAACCTGTCCCGTTACAAACTACAATCGGAATACTCCCCAGCATTCTTTCTTGCCCACGTATCTATTACATCACCAGCGATGGGTAACTAGGAAGGGGAAATGTAACCACCCTCAATGACACCACTGCCTTAAATGCATTAGTTGGAAATAGAGAGCAGCATCCCCTGCCTCCAATGGTAGGATGACGACGAGAATGTGGGTGGAAGGGGACCTACAAGGTTGCCTTGGACAACGTGCCACTTTGGGTCTTGGGAATACTTCAAATGTGCTAGTCAGAGATGACGGCCTATATAACGGCCTTAAGCTTACCCCTTCATTACCAGCAGGAGAACCGCGAACTTAACCATACAGCTACCCCGGCGCCCTAATCGAGATGTAAAATAAACATTTGTATGTCATCTTTAACATCAGCTTTGCTGCCCAGTGATCCCCTTGGCTGTATTTAGACATCTCAAATCTTTCAACACTGGCAGACAGCATAAGTTAATGGTCCAAGCCCGTTATAGTGATCGTAGTATTTGACAAGTTACACACATACTGTTGCTAATAGTGACATAGTGCAGCTTTAAAAGTCACACACACTCGCAGTAACGGATCTTTGCTTCACAGTTCGAAAGCATCATTTCGAGCATATACTATTGCGGATTTGCGTCCTTAGGACTGCAGGTTGTGTTGATCGATGCCTTCTGTGCCTTTTGCCTAGAACTGAGGAAGTGATGCTATGTTACTTGTTTATTTTCTTTGTGCCATGTATCTATGGTAGAGGAATCATTGCATCCGGAATTATGGTATTGATACTTCATGTTTGAAAACGATCAAATGAATAGCAATGCCTATGAAACTAAGCAACTTTTAAAATACAAGATGAGGTTACGTGGTAAAACGGTCTTTATTTTCTCGAAAAATGAGTCCGGGTTAGTGGCATGTGAACTAAAACATCCCCAGAAATAGCCTATTTACGCTTAGCCATGCTCAGTAATATCAAGAGATGCATGAAATCTTAGTACAGGAGAAACGTATATATCAAACAATAGTGATTTGTCAAATAATTGTTTGCAATACTTATTATTTTACCTAATATAGTACTTCCTATTAATTTACTTTTCTCAAATGTACAGTAGGATGCTTTGAAACGTTCGATGAGTTTTTACTTATTAACTCCTGCAAAGAGCTTGTAATATGATACAGTTATGTATAAACTTAGGCTTTCACGGCCGGTGTCCTGACTATTAGCTATGTTTAGTTCTTTCGGGCTTGTAGGTCGTGGTCTAGAAGGTATTGTAGATACCAATGTTTCGCCAAGTACTGCGCTTGGCATCATCAGGGTAAGACGATCCATTGCCTTCTAGACCACGGCCTACAAACCCCAAAGAACTAAACATACCTAATAGTCATAATACAGTTAGCTGTTTGAACCTAAAATACCTGCAATTCCGTGGTATACAATTGAGATTGATTCCTAAGCATTATATATCGTGAGATAAATGGACAGAAGCGTAGCTTTTCAGGAATAAATTAATTTCTCGTAAATAAAAATGGAACGGTAAGCAGTTTAACGCCCTCTACAATTCTTGTATATAACGAAGTTCAATTTACCTGGAACATTTGGATCACGTTAGAAAAACCCAATGCCACATCTAGAACTCAAATGATAGATCTTCGGCTTGTTGTGCCAATACGCTTCCGCTGAGCTACCGAAGCTGAGTCCTTGAGAGTGCATATGAAACCGCGTATTTATCTATCCCAAAATACTTTATTTGAAAACAGTTAGTCGTATATGTCTCAATATTTAACAGTGAAGTTTTTATATCAGTATTTAATAGTATAAAAGGTGTTGGGAGTATCAGCCTGCAGTCTTTAATGGCAATATCTTGACGTTAAGCTAAAACATAGCTTCATCTACCATTTTGCTACTATAGTGCATAGTTGAATAAATAAAACTGTTGTTGAATGAGTGATTATAAATATGTAACCACTCCATCGTTAATTTCTGCAATTAGCAAAGAGAGGTAGAAATTTAAAAGATGAGTTATTCCTGTATTTTCTATTTGTTGCTAAAATCAATTAGTTGTTTAGCCACAAATAATATTAAATAATTGGATTCCAGTGTGCCTATTGGAACAGATAAGTGCACATATGTTTGGCAAGTGCGCAAAGCGGAAAGTCAGGAATGTTGACATAGCTCAGCTCTCGTAAATACTATTTGGAAAGTTTGAACGAACAGCAACCTTCTTCTCGTTAGTTGCAGTAGATGAAAGGTGAAAAGAAATGAGACATGAGGGGAAACGGAGAGAAAATAAATACGGGGGA